>OZ012666.1:71169424-71769424 GCA_963942505.1 Lordithon lunulatus
TGGGCTCAAAATAGACCATTTTTTTGATAATTTACACCCAAAAATAAAGTCTGTAGGAAGGTTTTTCTTGCACGAGCTGTATTAAATTAATCAAGTGAGTTATAAAAAATTATTAAAAAAATCAACGATTTAAGAAATTTAAATTTATGGTATTATTTTACATTTTATATTTAATTGGGCTCAAAATAAGCCATTATTTTATCATTTTCACCCAAAAATAAAGTATGCAGGAAAGTTTTAGTCGATTAATTTAAAATAGCTCGTACACTAGCTATTTGAAATTAATCGACTGAGTTATAAAAATTCATAAAAAATCAAAGATTTAAAGAAATTAAATTTATGATATTATTTTACATTCTATATTTAATTGAGCTCAAAATAGACCATTTTTGGATAATTTTCACCTAAAAATAAAGTGTGCAGGAAGGTTTTTATTGTACGAGCTGTTTTAAATTAAAAATTAAATTAATCAAGTGAATTATAAAAAATGATTAAAAACTCAACGATTTAAGAAATTTAAATTTATGAAATTATTTTACATTCTATATTTAATTGGGCTTAAAATAAGCTATTTTTTTGATAATTTTCACCCAAAAACAAAATCTGCAGGAAGGTTTTTAGTGTACGAGTTATTTTAAATTAATCGACTAAGTTATAAAAAATGATAAAATTTTTTTAAAGAAATTAAATTTATGATATTATTTTAAATTCTATATTTAATTGAGCTCAAAATAGACCATTTTTTGATACTTTACACCCAAAAATAAAGTCTGTAGGAAGGTTTTTATTGCAGGCGCTGTTTTAAATTAATCAAGTGAGTTATAAAAAATGATAAAAAAATCGAAGATTTAAGAAGTTTAATTTATGAAATTATTTTACATTCTATATTTAATTGGGCTTAAAATAAGCTATTTTTTGATAATTTTCACCCAAAAATAAAGTCTGCAGGAAGGTTTTTAGTGTACGAGTTATTTTAAATTAATCGACTGAGTTATAAAAATTGATAAAAAATCAAAGATTTTAAGAAATTAAATTTTTGATATTATTTTACCTTCTATATTTAATTGAGCTCAAAATAGACCATTTTTGGATAATTTTTACCTAAAAATAAAGTCTGTAGGAAGGTTTTTGTTGCAGGTGCTGTTATAAATTAATCAACTGAGTTATAAAATATGATACAAAATCAAAGATAAAAGTAATTAAATTTATGATATTATTTTACATTCTATATTTAATTGGGCTCAAAATAAACCTTTTTTTAAAATAATTTTCACCCAAAATTAAAATCTGCAGGAATGTTTTTCTTGTACGAGTTATAAAAAATGATAAAAAATCAAAGAATTTCAATTTATGATATTATTTCACATTCTATATTTAATTGAGCTCAAAATAAACCATTTTTTGATTATTTTCATTCAAAAATAATGTCTACAGGAAGGATTTTATTGCGCGAGCTGTTTTAAATTAATCAACTGAGTTATAAAATGTGATAAAAAAATCAAAGATTAAAAGAAATTAAATTTATGATGTTATTTTACATTCTATATTTAATTGGCTCAAAAGAGACCAATTTTTGATAATTTACACCCAAAAATAAAGTCTGTAGGAAGGTTTTTATTTTACGAGCTGTTTTAAACTAATCGACTGAGTTATAAAAAAATGATAAAAAATCAAAGAATTAAGAAATCTAAATTTATGATATTATTTTATATTCTATATTTAATTAGGCTCAATATAAGCCATTTGTATATAATTTTCATCTACAAATAAAGTCCGCAGTAAGGTTTTTAGTATACGAGCTATTTTAAATTAATCGACTGAGTTAAAAATAATGATAAAAAATCAAAGATTTATAGAATTTAAATTTATGATATTATTTCACATTCTATATTTAATTGGGCTCAAAATAAACTATTTTTATTATTTTCATCCAAAAATAAAGTCTGCAGGAAGGTTTTTATTACAGGTGATGTTTTAAATTAATCAACTGAGTTATAAAATATGATATAAAATCAAAGATTAAAAGTAATTAAATTAATAATATTATTTTACATTCTATATTTAATTGGGCTTAAAATAAACCATTTTTTGATCATTTTCACCCAAAATTAAAGTCTACAGGAATGTTTTTAGTGTACGAGCTGTTTTAAATGAATCGACGAGTTATAAAAAATTATGAAAATATCAAAGATTCAAGAAATTTAAATATATGATATTATTTTGCATTCTATATTTAATTTGGCTCAAAATAAACCATTCTTTGAACATTTTCACACCAAAATAATGTCTGCAGAAAATTTTTATTGTACGAGCTGTTTTAAATGAATCAAGTGAGTTATAAAATATGATAAAAAA
Source organism: Lordithon lunulatus (assembly GCA_963942505.1). Lineage (NCBI taxonomy): Eukaryota > Metazoa > Arthropoda > Insecta > Coleoptera > Staphylinidae > Lordithon > Lordithon lunulatus. The sequence goes on from OZ012666.1 coordinate 71,171,780, forward strand.
ATAAAAGGTTTAATAAATTTAAATTTATTATATTATTTTGTATTCCATATTTAATTGGGCTCAAATTGAGCCATTTTTTGATAATTTACACCCAAGTCTGTGGGAAGGTTTTTCTTGCACGTGCTGTATTAAATTAATCAAGTGAGTTATAAAAAATGATTAAAAAAATCAAAGATTATATTACATTCTATATTAAATTGAGCTCAAAATAAACCATTTTTTGATAATTTTCACCCATAAATAAAGACTGCAGGAAGGTTTTTGGTGTATGAGCTATTTTAAATTTATCGAGTAAGTTATAAAAAATGATAAAAAATCAAAGATTTTAGTTATTTAAATTTATTATATTATTTTACATTCTATATTTAATTGGGCTCAAAATAAACCATTTTTTGATTATTTTCATTTAAAAATAATGTCTAAAGGAAGGATTTTATTGAGCGAGCTGTTTTAAAATAATCAACTGAGTTATAATTATAATTATAAAAAATTAAAGATTTAAGAAATTTAAATGTATTATAGTATTTTACATTCTATATATATAATTGGGCTCAAAATAAGCTATTATTGATCATTTTCACCCAAAAATAAAGTCTGCAGGACGGTGTTTAGTGTACCAATTAAAAAAATATTATTATATTCTAAACGCAATCATAGCATATCCATTACATGAGACATTTATAAATAAATGTTACTTGCAATAATTACATCGTCTATTGCAGTATTAATTATTAAACATTACTACCATACTACTATTAAAATATAAAATATTCATGCAAAGTTGTCGTGCTTGAAAATTATTCAACCCTATCAAATAATTTAGTTCTTGACCAAGCTCGAGAATTAATTTTATAATAGCTTCATATATACATCCACCTAGTAACTAAATATAATTAAACCGGTCGAAATATTGACAATATTGCGGTTTACGTATTTACTGCAGCAACCGAAAATAGTTGCCGTTGCAGCTATATATCGGCAGGGCCAAGGGCGGCAGCATTAAAATTTCAACTCGGCTTTATATTTATGTGCTCTACACACGAAATTGTATTACCACAATATTTTTTGTTTGTTTGTATGTTTGTTAGTTTGTGTATGATGTGCAATTTTATTGACACATACAAATGTTGAGTACGTTATGAAGCTAGCCGGCTAGTCTCGCAGTTCCGCTCGCCGGCGTTTCGCAACGCTTGACGGCCCTAATTAAAATCGAAAACATCAGAATTGTAGATTTACACAGTGCACTTGCACGTATGTAGTAGGTACACGTGCAGCAGTCTGCCCCCAGTGTGATTTCCACTAAATTAATCAATTTGTGTACACGTTTAAACGCATTTACATTGTGCGCGGCCGAGCGACCCCGCTGCAGATAACAGTGCTTGTTTTATATATAGCTTTTTCCTCATTTTCACACCGTAATAAATAAATAAAGAGCGTGATTTCCATTGCTGATTTAATATAAAACCGCATTTTAGTGAGTGTATAGTTACAGTATATTATTATTGTGATTTGTTTATTAAACAAATATATCATATAACCCTATGAAGATAAAAGGTTTTTTTTTAAACTTTTTATGATTTTTCAGCTGGTAATGAGAGTTGCTAGAGAAGTTTAATCAACTCAGATTCCACACCCCACACCAACTCCAAACAATATCCATTAATATTGGAATTTTGTCCATTTTTTGACTTGCCGACTAGAGGAAATTTGTTTTTTTTTTTTATTGATTTGTCTTATTTCAAACCGACGATATGATGTTTTGTGTCGTCCAACTTCGCAGTTTTCAGAGATTTTTGGTTAAAGTTAAAGTGGTATTTACTTTAACTTTAACCAAAAAACCAACGTGCTCATGCCATCAGATGGCGTTTAACTTTCCTCCTAGGGGTTAGTTGTATTATTTGTGTATATAACCACTCTAGATATTGTATGAATTCATCCTCACTAGCTGAGCTACACTGATGAGATCTAATAAGATCTAAATGTAGATATGTAGATTGCTAAGAGGTGGGTTCACACTTATATATGAATTATTATGATTGAAATACTATAAAGTTTTCACCAACATTTGTACTTTTCGAGTTATGACTGTCTTCTTTCAAACCGACGATATTTAGACTAACTTTCTGTTAAAAAAAATGTCTTATCTAAAACAAGTTTAAATTATACGTTCAGATTAGGTAGGATTTAAAATAAATCAACAATTAAAATTTCAAGTGTCAATTTACATTTTGACGCACCTGCTCATGCATTCTTTTGTATCCGCTATCGCGAAAATATTTTATAAAATATTTCGTTGCAGCCCGATTTTTGTCAATTAGCCCGATTATAAAGGCAAATTAAAATTTAAGACGTGTGCACACACACATACACAAAAAAAAACGAACGCTTCACGCTGCAGCCTCGAAAATATTTTATTGCCCCTAATGATACGGTGCGGCGGCCGTCGATAAATTGCGCCGCGTCCGTGGACATGCAAATTAGCGGAAGATATCTATGCGAAAAAAATGCTAATAAATAATTCGCGTTCCCTGGATTTCCTCGCGCGCGCGTCGCCTTTCGCTATAAAAAAAAATATAATAAGCTCGTTAGGCATCAGACTGTTGCGTACATACGTGTATTGCTGCATATAAATGCGTTCCGGGGTTTATTCTAATCGAGCACCTGTTTATAAATAAATCAGGACTTATTAGTAAAACGTGATAAACCATATGGAGTAACTGCACAATGTATATCAGGTTGAATTTATTAAGAGATATAAATTATTTAAGAAACTCATCAACATAAAATGCAGCACTCAATTAAAAAACTTATTAATAATTACAATACTGAAATTAATATTTGCAATTTCATACTTTTAAAACAAATCCCTTATTGACAGCATTTACTTTAATTGTCGAAGTAGCTCCACAGCCTACTTGTAAGATATAATGTTTCTCAAAACACTATTTCATATCAAACCGGAAATGAATATAATATATACTATTTTCGCTAAGTACAATCCTTTTTGAACAACAAGTACATTATATAGACTCCCAGCCAACCCCTTAGTATTCAATATAAATACATATGAAATTGACACTGTAATTTCATTTGCGAAATCGTCACCTGTGCTTGCTGCTAGGGGTGGGGTGGGTATTGCACCCATTTACGCACGCACCCCGAAAAACGGGCTGAACGTAAACAGGGCCAGCCTGTCCGCTATTGTGTCTTTATATGGCATTGTAGTTTGTGAGCCCGTTCGCGAGAACCGTCCCATTCATGTCAGATCATAACCGCCGCTTTTTCGCGTCTGGAAGTGTGCAAACACGGGCCCAGAATGGATAAGCATATTACTGTGAGGCGATAATAATAATGAATGAGGATGGTATTATGGGAGCAGGGCGCTTCCGAATAATCCGGATTGTGTGACGGGGAGGAAATGGGGTATGACGGAGTTTTCTTGGAAACGGACTTGTTTGAACTATTACTATAATCTTAAGACTTTTGGGGCTACCAGAAATGGGAATGATAATGTGCTTAGAACATAAATGGCAGTATAAGAAGGTGTTTATGTGTATATAGTAATCCAATTCCTACAATAATATTAAAGTAAAAATAGTAACAGTGTTCATTAAACAAACTATGTCCATCCACTATTTCAAATGACTTGAACTATGTATTACATTATTTTTCACATATATTAATTTAATTAGTCTTAAATTAATAAATGACATTAATTTAATCATAGAAAATAATGGATAATAGTGTAGTGCATAGTTCAAGTCGTTTGAAATAGTAGACTGGCATAGTTTGGTTGGTAGGGGCCGCCCGCCCACCCCACCTTCGCTCGCATAGTTTTTCCATAGGATAACACTCTTCTTGTAATAGTTTAAACAATATAAAACAACTGTATCCAATGAAAAAACTATGCGAGCGAAGGTGGGGTGGGCGGGCGGCCCCTACCAACCAAACTATGCCCGTCCTCTATTTCAAACGACTTGAACTATGCACTACACTATTATCCGTTATTTTCTATGATTAAATTCATGCCATTTATTAATTTAAGACTAATTAAATTAAAATAACTCTGTACTATACTGTTATCCATTACTTTATATTCTATTTAATTAATTTCATTTGTTAATTTAAGATTTAATTACAAAAATATATGTGAAAAATAATGTAATGCATAGTTCAAGTCGTTTGAAATAGTGGACGGGCATAGTTTGGTTGGTGGGGGACGCCCGCCCACACCACCTTTGCTCACATAGGTTTTCCATAAGATAACACTCTTCTTGGAATAGATCAAACAATATAAAACGTCTGTATCGTTTGAAAAAACTATGCGAGCGAAGATGGGAAGGGCGGGCGGCCCCTACCAACTAAACTGTCCACATTTCAACCGACTTGAACTATGCACTGCATTGTTTCTCACTTTTTTTACGAATTAGGCGTAAATTAACAAATGAAATTAATTGAATAGAATATAAAGTAATGGATAACAGTATAGTACAGAGTTCAAGTTGTTTGAAATAGTGGACGGGCATAGTTTGGTTGGTAGGGGCCTCCCGCCCACCCCACCTTCGCTCGCATAGTTTTTTCATTGGATATAGTTGTTTTATATTGTTTAAACTATTACAAGAAGAGTGTTATCCTATGGAAAAACTATGCGAGCAAAGGTGGGGTGGGCGGGTGGCCCCTACTAACCAAACCATGCCCATCCACTATTTCAAATGACTTGAACTCTGCACTACACTATTATCCGTTATTTTCTATGATTCAATTAATTTCATTTTTTAATTTAAGATTTAATTACAAAAATATATGTGATAAATAATGTAATGCATAGTTCAAGTCGTTTGAAATAGTGGACGGGCATAGTTTGATTGGTAGGGGACACCCGCCCACCCCACCTTTGCTCGCATACTTTTTTCATTGGATACAGATGTTTTATATTGTTTAAACTATTACAAGAAGAGTGTTATCCTATGAAAAAACTATACGAACGAAGGTGGGGTGAGCGGGTGTCTCCTACCAACCTGACTATGCCCGTCCACTATTTCAATCGACTTGAACTATGCACTACATTGTTTCTCAATGTTTTTATACGTATTAGGCGTAAACTAACAAATGAAATTAATTGAATAATAGAAAGTCACAGATAACAGTGTAGTGCAGAGTTCAAGTCATTTGAAACAGTGGACGGGCATAGTTTGGTTGGTGGGGGCCGCCCGCCCACCCCACCTTTGCTTGCATAGTTTTTCCATAGGATAACACTCTTCTTGGAATAGTTTAAACAATATAAAACAACTGCATCCAATGAAAAAACTATACAAGCGAAGGTAGGGTGGGCGGGCGGTCCCTACCAACCAAACTATGCCCGTCCACTATTTCAAACGACTTGAACTATGCACTACACTATTATCCGTTATTTTCTATTATTCAATTAATTTCATTTGTTAGTTTACGCATAATATGTAAAACACATTGATTAACAATGTAATACATAGTTCAAGTCGATTGAAATAGTGGACGGGTATAGTTTGGTTGGTAGGAGCTTTCGTATCCCACTTTTGCCCGCATAATTATTTCCATAAGACACTGACAGCGACTTTTTAGGTTAAAACAGTTGAAATGCATGGTTTAGATTGTGAGAAACAATTGAAGACCAAGGGAGGTTGGCCCTAACTAACTTTCGAGTTTTAAATATTCATATGCTATATTCAGCTCGTACTATGACCAATCACGACCTGCATATGTCTTTTATTCAATACATGATTGGTTATTGTACGAGTTGAATATAGCACATGAATAATTAAAAATTATTAATTATTATTATTAATTATATTTAACTAACCTCTCTTGATCGTCAACTGTTTTTCACAATATGACCCATGCATTTCAATTGTTTTAATCTAGAAAGTCACTGTCGGTGTGATTAACACGTTTTTGGGTTAAAACAATTTATTTAACCTAAAGCATTTCAATTATTTTAACCTAAAGCATTTCAATTGTTTTAATTTAAAGCATATCAATTGTTTTAACCTAAAGCATTTCAATTGTTTTAACCTAAAGCATTTCAATTGTTTTAACTTAAAAGCATTTCAATTGTTTTAACCTAAATCATTTCAATTGTTTTAACCTAAATCATTTCAATTGTTTTAACTTAAAGCATTTCAATTGTTTTAACCTAAATCATTTCAATTGTTTTAACCTAAAGCATTTCAATTGTTTTAACTTAAAGCATTTCAATTGTTTTAACCTAAATCATTTCAACTGTTTTAACCTAAAGCATTTTAATTGTTTTAACCTAAAGCATTTCAATTGTTTTAACTTAAAGGCTTTCAATTGTTTTAACCTAAAGCATTTCAATTGTTTTAACCTAAATCATTTCAATTGTTTTAACCTAAAGCATTTCAATTGTTTTAACTTAAAGCATTTCAATTGTTTTAACCTAAAGCATTTTAATTGTTTTAACCTAAAGCATTTCAATTGTTTTAACCTAAAGCATTTCAATTGTTTTAACCTAAATCATTTGAATTGTTTTAACCTAAAGCATTTCAATTGTTTTAACTTAAAGCATTTCAATTGTTTTAACCTAAAGCATTTTAATTGTTTTAACCTAAAGCATTTCAATTGTTTTAACTTAAAGCCTTTCAATTGTTTTAACATAAAGCATTTTAATTGTTTTAACCTAAATCATTTCAACTGTTTTAACCTAAAGCATTTCAATTGTTTTAACCTAAATCATTTCAATTGTTTTAACCTAAATCATTTCAATTGTTTTAACTTAAAGCATTTCAATTGTTTTAACCTAAATCATTTCAATTGTTTTAACCTAAGGCATTTCAATTGTTTTAACCTAAAAAGGGGCCGTCATAGTAGTGACATGATACTGAAACTAAGTCACTTGATTTGAACTATATTCTAGATGGCGGGAAAAATATCGAGATTGATTCGAATTGAACCTGAAAACGTCTTGGTAAATTTTGGAAACTTTGTAAATTTTATTTCATGATAGAAAGTCAAGATTTTGGTCTTATATTGTAGGTATTTAATTTCCAAAGAGAAAAACCCAATAATAAAAATTGAATCGTTTTGGCGGCAAGGTCGAAGAAGTGAAGAAAATAAAATAAAAATAATGCAATCAAGATGAGCTTTAGTCTGTTGGATAGACAATTTTGAACCAAATGAAAAATCTTAATTAATTTTTTCCCTAAGATAAAAGACAAACCTGTTACATGATAAAATATAAAAGTGATAAAAATCGGTAAAAATCAGAATCCCAGAAGTGGCACGGCCCTGAAACCTATGACGTTTGATTGGAAACATAGTCTAGATGGTGGGGAAAATGTCGAGATTGTTTCAAATTGAACCTGAAAAGATATAGGGCTTGGCAAATTTTTGAAACTTTGAAAATTTTATAACATGATAGCAAGTGAGTTTTGATCTTATTTTGTAGGTCTTTCATTTCCAAGGAGAAAAAGATAAAAATATTCTTATGAAAAGTATACCCTTTAAAGTCGAAGAAGTGATGAAAAATAAAATAAAAATTGTCCAATCAAGATGAACTTTAGGCTATTGGATAGACAATTTTGAACCAAAGGAAAATCTTAATAATAGTTTTTCGTTTTTAGTATAGTATTGGTTTCCTAAAACAAAAAACAAACCGGTCAAATGATAAATTATAAAAATGATAAGAATCTATATATATGAGGCTGACCCAGAAATGGCTTGGCACTAAATCTCATGTCGATTGACTGGAAATATGGTCTAGATGTCGAGAAAAATGTTAAGATTATTTGAAATTGAATCGGGAAAGCTACAGGACTTGGTAAAATATTGTAACTAGAAAAATGTTCACGATATAAAGTCGTGTTTTGCCTAATTTTTTAGGTCTTTCGATTTCAATGAAGATTCCACAAAAATATTGTTATAAAAGGTGCAGCATTGTGGCGGTAAAGCCGAAGAAGTGATGAAATATGAAATTAAAATTGTCTTTTCGATATCCTATTACTTGAGCCCGTTGGATAGACAATTTCGAAGCAAATAAAAAATCTTATATATACAATTTTACGCTCAAAAACATTTATACTTTTTTATTTAAAGTGATGAACCAACCAACAACTCACTCTTAACTGGTGTACCCCGCAATTTTATATATATATATATATATATGTATATATATATATATATATATATATATATGTATATATATATATATATATATATATATATATATATATATGTATATATATATATATATATATATATATATATATATATGTATATATATATATATATATATATATAAATATTTATATGTGCAGTTCGTGATTGGTCATCGAACGAGCTGAACATAGCACACGAAAAATTGAAACTAAAATAGAATTCACAATAAATCAGGTAAAAATAAATACATGTTTCGTTTAAAATCTCAAATAAATTCAATTTGCCTCGTTTCGCGTGACTACAACACGTAATCATGCGGCTGCCACGGCACCGGTAAGACACAGACGACGGCGGTTCGATTAAACCGTGCCGGATAGTTGAACCATGACCTACACCTGCCCCGGGAGCTATAGACCGCGAACCACCGTCACTACTACCCACCGGAAGATTGTTCTTATCTTGCACTCACTGCCACGTGCTCGTGATTTTCTTATCTTCAAAGAATATATTTATGAATGACGCCAGATGCGGGTTTTTATGGTTTGCGGTATTAATTGCGTCTGCCGAAGGTGGAACAATATGGTACGTTGTATTTATATATTAATAAACCAAATGAAGAAAGTTTAGCTTGATGATATTTTTATTGTTGAAGACGTAATAAAATGAGCATATCACTATAATTATAATATCTTTACAATTTAATTATATAAAGTCTTTGGTAGGTGTAACACTAGCCACTGAAATAGAACGGATATGGAAACAGAAAGAAACACATATAATTCCATTCATTAAATCAACCACAGGTATTACACCACACTCTTTTCAACAACATCTGCAACAACTAAAGTTAAAATCATATATACACCACGAAATACAAAAAGCTGTCATATTAAAGACTTGTAACATAGCCCGAACATTCCTCAAGTACAAATAATAGCATTCCCTTTCTAACTTGGTTTAAAAACCCGTCAGAAAGGATGAAAACCCATCAATGGATGTGAAAAAAACATAATAATAATAATAATAATAATAATAATAATAATAATAATAATAATAATAATAATAATAATAATAATAATAATAATAATAATAATAATAATAATAATAATAATAATAATAATAATAATAATAATAATAATAATTTATTAAAAGAGAAAGCTCTTTAGGAACATAAATACATTTAATTACAATACAGTTGGCAACTTAAAACATTTATTTATAATTAAATATCTGGCGTTGGCACACCACACGACTTTCCGAATTATATTGACATATAATTATTCGCTTTTTTAACATTTTTAACATTTTCTACTTTTCAAAAAAAAATATTTTTTTGTTAAGAAAACTCGATATTTTGATATTTTCAGATTTTTATGTGTATACACTTTGATTACCTGACTATTTTCTGTAATTCCCCTGCTTGATATACATCAGCGCCGATGAGGTACTTGTTGTTTACTGTGCTGAGCGAAATCTTGGAGCGTTCCTGCCTAATTATGCGCAGAAAGTCTGTTCGTTCGAGTTTTCTTTTCTGTTAGTGAACCGATGTTCCTCAAATGTTTACTGGATCGTTCCAGGTAGGGTTCTCAGTCAATTTCCAAATTTATTCGTGATCCGTTGTCCCCTAATTTTGTTCACAGACATACAGACAGACGAACATACACACACACACAGACATCGGGTTTATTTCGACTATTTTAGGCATAAAACGTAAAGAAAATTGATTTTTTTTGCTCTAAATTGTTCGCGACAACAATACCTTTCTTATAGTGTAGTTTCTTTCGCGGGAAGTCATTACATATTTCGACAATCTTAGTTAGCAAACGTGATAACGTTTTAATGATGCCATAATCTTCTTTTACATCAGTGATATATTCGGAAAGTAAATAGTAATTTACATTATTAGTGCAGGAAGGCTTTTCCCGAACGAATAAATGAGTTAACAGCTATATTTTCATGCATGTATGAACTTCAATTTCAATTTTCAACTACTTATTTTGATACAAATTGCTCGTATTTTCTAGTAGAGATAGCAATAACCATTTCGAGCATCATTATTCCGAACCGCACGCGGCGGCGTATGTGTTGCAGAGGGATGCCGTATAAAGGGGATGCGATCAGGTAAATATGTCGGGGTGGATACGGTTACAGGTCGGACCACGCCGCGCATATGGCGCGGGAGAGTGCCCCGCGAACAGTTGCCCGACCCTTCGCTAATTGATTGGAAATTACGATGTTATATACTGCCCTGTGTGTGTATCTATACAGCAGGGTGCATTCTAAACAAAAAAATACCAACAGGGGAGGGTAGACAAAAAAAAACAGCGGGAATTATTCACACTACATAAAATCATCACTGCAGACCTAGTAGATCTAATGTTACTGTTTTTTTTCTTCTCCAAATATTCTTTTCTCTTGTCATTTCTTTCCGCTGTTTCATGTTACTATATTTAATATCGTTATTAAAAACACTTTGTTGTTAGCTATGATATTTGTATGTAAGAATTGGTGAAAATATTTCATAGTTACAAGACAGTGTAGAAGATAAGACTATATAGCTGCATTGACTTATTTTTTAAGAATTGATAACCATAATTATATAACTATATAATAGTTATAGAACGTACAATATAACTATGGTTATCAATTCTTAAACAATAAGCCAACAATAAAGTGTTTTTATTATGTTGCTTCAATATGCCTTTTTTATTGCATTGTTTTTACTAAAAGCTTGATACAACTTCATAGTTTACGCCATGACAAAAATAAATATGTGATTCAAGTTATGCCTCACTTAAATTTAGTGATTGTTAGATAAAAATAGACAAATTACACCTTGAAAGTAGTAAAATTAATACAATTACTTAATTCGTTCATTGTGTCAGTTTTTTCCAAACTAATTCTTTGCTTGAAGCTTATATCGAAAATTGTCTGTATTTTTAACTGTTAAGGATGGCGTCACGTCTGAATTATTGTCAATAATAGACGTGATTCCACTCTTAACTGTTAAAAATACAGACAATTTTCGATGTAAGCTTCAAGCAAAGAATTAGTTTGGAAAAAAGAACTGGCACAATGCGATAAACTAAAGCATTGCACTGTTTTACGTCGGTGTAAATCCGTATGGGCAATAAATCAAGCGGATAGATGGAGCGTTTTAGGTCGGCGCGCGTGGTGGGGGCGGCAGCGTCGGTATTTGGGCAGGTGTATTTGCGAGCGGCGATCCGCGCCGTCGCGCCCACCATCTGTCGCGAGCTTTTGCTTGCTCCTTTTCCATCGCTCTTTACCATCCCTCTACCGCGAAGAATAGTATCCTCATTATACTAATATAATAATAATAATAAGCTTGATTGTCCTACATAAATAAAATCCAATTACAGGACAATAACAATAATATGCAACATATTTATCAATAGAAATATAAATATAAATAATTAAAATAACAAAGCAATCATCTACTAAAAAAATACTAACGCCCGGCTTCTCGAACGAATCTTAGAGCTCGTTTTATATAATAAACTCGTCTTATATATAACCACGTGTTAAATGTTTATTCTGTTACACCAAACATATGTAGATCTTACTTAAGATCGTTTTAGACAAGACAATTTCTTAACTCAAAAGTTGTTCAAGAAGTGAATACATATATCCTCCTCCCATACAATTTGTCCTTGACAAATATAACGCGTTATATTCGATCTACCATCCAATTCAATATTTCAAATAATTTGCTGTATGAGACGAGACAATTTAGATTGTCTCGCATCTTGACTAACTTTTGAGTTAAGAAATTGTCTTGTCTAAAACGACCTTTAGTCTTACAATGTAAGACCTCTTATCGTTTTAAGATCCGATTTTTGTTTGGTGCAACGCCGTAAGACCGTCTTATTATTAAAACGGTCTTAAACTAGTTAAGATTCGTTGGAGGAACCGGGCGTAAGTATATATTCAAAAATAATATGCCAAAACATTAAATTTATTAAAAATGCATGTGCAGGTAGTGGGACGACACATAAGAATTCAATAATTCAAAAAAATAATGAAAATAGATAATGTATTTATTATCTAGGGAATGCAGTTACTTTAGATTCTCTCTATTGGAAACACTGAATAATAAAACAAAAGGTGCCATCAAAGCCCCAATCACAAGCACTATTCAAGGTGGCATTTGTTTTGGCATATTCTGTCACAATCACGTTATAATACTGTCCATTCAAAAACTTATGGGACCTATAAAGTTTATGGGATGTTAGTAAATACGGGCATGAGAAAACTTAATTATATCTGTGTGTTGGGCACATTTTATATTAAAGAAGATGCAGACCTAAAGGGCGTTTTAGACAAGACAATTTCTTGACTCAAAAGTTAGTCAAGATGCGAGACAATCAAAATTGTCTCGTATCATACAGCAAATTATTTAAAATATTAAATTGGATGGTACATCGAATATAACGCGTTACATTTGTCAAAGACAAATTGTATGGGAGGAGGATATATGAATTAATTTCTTGAACAACTTTTGAGCTAAGAAATTGTCTTGTCTAAAACGACCTTAATAAATATATTTGTTGGAAGATGTCCATTGTAAATAAAGATATACGTAGTGATGAAAGTTTTTTTTTACGGTCGGCGCCCCCCACACCGATAACGATAATTTTTTTTATATAAATATTTATATATATATATATATATATATATATATATATATATATATATTTTTTTTTTTCACGCTGCTTGACTGGCTAGATTTCGCGTGCGCGACGACGGCGGTGACGGTGCGGCGGCAATCGTTGCGAGACGCCCCCCGATCGCGCGCACCGATGACATTGGATTTGCGTGCCGCCGATGGAACGAGATCGCTGCCACGATTACAAATGTCTGCACATGGAAAAAATAATCATTTCCAGTAAATTCTCATCAAAATAATAATAAGAGAGAACTCTAAAAAAAGATTATCATAAGATATATATAGTTGGATTTGTAGATTGTTTCTCGCCCACACCTTTTCTATCCTTCCTCTCCCTTTCAATAATCTTTATATCCCTTTTTATCTTCTCACGCCATTAAATTGGCAAAAATTAATAAAGCAGTAGGTTCAGATGAAATCCCATCCGAATTTCTTAAACTACTTAACGAAGAAAGTTTCAAATCGATTTTTTAACTTCTACTTAATTTTGAACAATGAAATAGCAATGTTGTTAATATTTTTTTAACACTACTATGCCACTATTCACCAACATCCCATAACTTTATTGGCGATTCAAGCCGGCTGATACTCCATCTGGTGGCAGAAAATGAACTACATTTAGTAGGTAATTTGTTTACATAACATTCGGTTTTTCAACTTATATGTGACTATAGACCCAGGGTTATACTATTTATACCTTAAAAGTACATTAACAATCGCGTATTATTGTAGAAGTGACTGAAATGATATGATTTTAATGCAATCAGCTGATCAAACAATAACAAAGATCAGCTGTTTACATACTACATTGAAGAAAACCGTTGACGTTTGAATCGCGAATAGGCTCCATATTGAAAACGTCATTATGACAGAACTTGCCTAAACAAATGTCACCTTGAATAAGCGCTTGTGATAGGAGCGTTGATGACATATATTGTTTAATTATGCAGTGTTCCCAATCGAGAGAAACTAAAGTAACCAGGGAATGTGGTTACTTTAGTTTCTCTCTATTGGGAGCAATGTATAATTAAACAAAATATGATAATATACGAATATAATTCAATGTAATTCACGCTTTAGTATTGATGTTTTGAAATGTAGAATATGTAACCAATTTAGTTCTATATAGTTGGTTCTTCTATGTTCTATAGCTATGAATTATATACATCATACATATTTTGTTTAATTATGCATTGTTCTCAATAGAGAGAAACTAAAGTAACCACATTCCCTGGTTACTTTAGTGTTTCTCTCTATTGGGAACAATGTATAATTAAACAAAATATGATAATATGTTTATTGTTGCTATAACAACGAACATTTATGGGTTATAATAGCTATTAATACATGTGTGGAACGTTAGTGAATACGAGGGTTACCCCCACATTCACTAACATTCCATAAATGTATCCATAGCTGAACCCATAAGTATTTGTTGTTATAGCAACAAGAAATACATTATCTGCCGAATTTAGTTACTTTGGATTCTCTCTATTGGAAACTCTGAATAATTAACAAAAGGTCTCATCAAAGCCCCAATTACAAGCACTATTCAGGGTGTTTGACATTTGTTTTGGCAATTTCTGTCACAATGGCGTTTTCGTTAGCTTATGGGGCCTATAAAGTTATGGGATGTTGGTGAATATGGGCATTAGTGCTGTTAAATGTGCCTTAATAATTCAGAAAGAGTGTTATCCTATGGAAAAAACTATGCGAGCATAGGTGGGGTGGGCGGGTGGCCCCCACCAACCCGCCTATGCCCGTCCATTATTTCAAACGACTTGAACTCTGCACTATACTGTTATCCATTACTTTATATTATTCAATTAATTTCATTTCTTAATTTACGCATCATTCGTAAAAAAAGTGAGAAACAATGTATGTAGTTAAAGTCATTTGAAATATTGAACGGGCATAGTTTGGATAGTAGGGGCCGCCCACTCACCCCACCTATGCTCGCATAGTTCTTCCCATAGGATAACACACTTTCTGAAATGGTTTAAACAATATAAAACTCTGTATCCTTTGAAAAAACTATGCGAGCAGAGGTGGGGTGGGCGGGTGGCCCCTACCAACCAAACTATGCCCGTTCACTATTTCAAATGACTTGAACTATGCACTACATTGTTTCTCACTTTTTTTTTACAAATGATGCCTAAATTTACAAATGAAATTAATTGATTAATAGAAAGTAACGGATGACAGTATAGTGCAGAGTTCAAGTCGTTTGAAATAATGGATGGGCATAGTCGGGTTGGTGGGGGCCACCCGCCCACCCCACCTATGCTCGCATAGTTTTTTCCATAGGATAACACACTTTCTAAAATGGTTTAAACAATATAAAACTCTGTATCCTTTGAAAAAACTATGCGAGCAGAGGTGGGGTGGGCGGGTGACCCCTACCAACCCGACTATGCCCGTCCACTATTTCAAACGACTTGAACTATGCACTATACTGTTATCTATTACTATCTATTATTTAATTAATTTCATTTGTTAATTTACGCATAATTCGTAAAAAAAAAAGTGAGAAATAATGTAGTGCATAGTTCAAGTCGTTTGAAATAGTGAACGGTCATAGTCGGGTTGGTAGGGGCCGCCCGCCCACCCCACCTCTGCTCGCATAGTTTTTTCAAAGGATCCAGACGTTTTATCTTGTTTAAACCATTTCAGAAAGTGTGTTATCCTATGGAAAAAAACTATGCGAGCGTAGGTGGGGTGGGCGGGCGGCCCTTGCCAACCAAACTATGCCCGTCCACTATTTCAAACGACTTGAACTATGCACTACATTGTTTCTCACTTTGTTTTACGAATGATGCGTAAATTAACAAATGAAATTAATTGAATAATAGAAAGTAACGGATAATAGTATAGTGCATTTCTAAGAAGTTATTGTTACTATAACAATTTAGAATGAACTAAACATTTATATGCAAATGCATCATTTGTATACATATTCTTCCTTATAACAATCTGTCTCTTATTATATACAATTAAATTGTATATGCATGGTATTGCACAAGTGTGGTAATTTGAGCTTGCACGAGAAGTGGCCTCAGAAGAGGAGTGTGTGCCACCCGTGGGGGTTGCAACACACCACATTGCACGTGTCGCCGACCACCCAGCCGCCGCCGCGTGCCGCCGCACCGATATCGCCGACAGATTACGAACGAACGATCCTGTCGCGGATATATCGATGGCTTCTTTTCGTCGCGCGATCGCGTACTATACTATCTCGATTACCAACTGGAGTGGATCACGAGAAGTGGTAACGCAACACCATCCGGACGTGATTTAACAAATTCATGTTAATTTACCTCCTTCGTCCAATTCGGGCGCAGCACTTACTAAAATATAGTGGACATTTTGTGACTGGAGCAATGGATTAAATATGAAATTTTCAAAATTGCTACCAACTATACTGCAAGTTGCAAGTTAAGTGAGAAAACATGTCACTGTTTTGGAGTGATGTAGCAAATGTTGTCGATAATAGACTATTGATACTTTTTACGTCTATTATCGACAACATTTGCTACATCACTCCAAAACAGTGACATGTTTTCTCACTTAACTTGCAACTTGCAGTATAGTTGGTAGTAATTTTGAAAATTTCATATTTAATCCATTGCTCCAGTCACAAAATGTCCACTATATTTTAGTAAGTGCTGAGCCCGAATTGGACGAAGGAGGTAAATTAACATGAATTTGTTAAATCGCGTCCGGATGGTGTTGCGTTACCACTTCTCGTGATCCACTCCAGTTGGTTTTCGACAGTAGTGTTTTTTTTCACTTAACTTGCAACTTGCAGTATAGTTATTAGACTATCTACTTTCTTTCCAATCAATTCTTATCGATAGTTTTTAGTCGATAGTTTGAAAACTATTGATAATACAATTGCTCTCAACACTAATATGCACATCACATTTGATGCTTGATTTATTATTACAAGCAATTATTTATAGTCGTTATTGTTCGGTGGGTTACCTTGTCTGGACGGAAATAGCGCAGCAACCGCAAATTTCGGCACGTCCCTGTCAAAATACATCGATTATTATGCAGCTAACGCCTCATTAACGCAGACTTGTTATGTTTTTTTATGACTCATTATATCATTGTCACTCCCATGTCAAAGAGAGGAATGTAAAAAAAACAGTAAATTATATTATAAAATTGATGATAATCCAATTGTTACTTAAAATAACTACTTCTTCTATCATTAACGGGTTCTCAGCCGAAATGCTTTTCCGCTGCTAAAGCAATAAGGAAGAGCTTAAATCAGCTTAATATCACAGAAAAACTGTGATTGAAGGTGGTCGCTCTTCTTAATTATGGGATGAGTTTACCTTGTTTCCACTCATCAGGTATTTCTACTTTTTGCCATGCCATCGGCATGAGAAATAGGTGTATTATGCCTTGTAGTGATTGCTCCCTATTTTTTACGAGTTATGCTGTTATAGTGTCAGAGGTTATAGTTAGCACGACTTTATACAACCGAGCATTGGTGGGCAAATTAAATAAATAAAGAAATAATTACAATTTAATAAATTTCCAACAGAATACATCATTACTTGTAATGAATTTTCACTGCATTAGTCAAGATTTATTTATAAAAGTGAAATTGCCAACTGAAAAGCTATTTGCAGATAAAATATTTTATAGAACGTGAGTAATTACACATAACAACCAACAATTAATACCGCCCGATAAGCGCAGCTCAAACTGAATCATCGTATTTCAATTTCCCCCCTATTATAGCCATTCGTTTATTTTACTTCCAGAATACAGAGAGAGAATGAGTAAAAAAAAACCTCCGTGGAGAAATTCGCAATCTAATCGACATTTTCAAATATTTACACGCACGCCGTCACCTCAAGGTTGCGCGCAAAAATGAATCAAACAGGTTGAATGGCGATATTGCGCATTGCGCAAACACTTTCTTCCCGCCCGCTGCAATAAAACGCACTTGTCGCAAACGTTGTATGCGTGCGATTAACTTCTGCTACCTGTGCGGCCGCCGTCCAGGGGGGCGCACTCACCCCCGCGGCGGATAATGGGGCGCGTACGTGCCTCCGAATCGGATCCGGGCATTAGCTTCCCCATAAAACTTATATTGCGTTCCGGGAGGCGCGCATTCTACTCCGGGCCGGACCTGAGAAAATGCGCCCTCGCGGTGTCCCGTTCGCACGGGCTTTAATAAAAACTTGTGGGGGATGAATGGCGGGGAGGGGGTGGCGTTTTTTTTCCCTGTTATGGGTCTTTTGCGGTGTTGCACGTACGTGGCGCGCCCTGGGAAAAGAAATTAGCGCGAGCTGCGCGCGTTCCACGAAGGGAGAAATTTTCGGAATAAAAAAAGAGTGCGTCATTGGGGTTGTTCGAAGGCTGTGGGAAAATTTTTGAAGATTTTCTAGCGTAATTGCAAAATTGTATACAGATTTCAATTGTATAGTCCCCTATACAATTGAAATCAAATAGTCTATCAATTAAAGTCATAACCAAAAGTTAGAGGGTGGTTAACTTAGTATTCCATACAAATTATTTTTTGTTTGTTGTACTGTAAATTATAACATACTATAAGAGTGAAAATTTACAGACACATAACAATTTGTATAAAAAACTAACTTTGATATTAAATATATTGATAACTAGCTACCCCGTAATTTTTGGTTTTGACTTTAATTAATAGACTAGTATATTGGTAATGCAATAGCAAAGTTTAATAAATATCTATCGAGGGATTTTTGAAATATTTGCAAAATTTCAACTAAAACATACAAAACCCAATTTTTATGAAATATTATCTTTATCATTAAATATCAGGAAAACTAGCAACCCCGTAACTTTTGATTATGATTTTAATTGATAGACTAGTATATTGATAATGTATTAGACAAAATTTGAAAAATATTCATCGAGGGATTTTTGAAATATATGTAAAATTTCAACTCAAAACATACAAAACCAAATTTTTATGTAAGATTATTTTTGGCATTAAATATCATGAAAATAACAACCCCGTAATTTTTGATTATGACTTTTATTGATAGACTAGTATATTGATAATATATTAGCAAAGTTTCAAAAATATCCATATAGGGATTTTTGAAATATTTGAAAATTTTCAACTAAAATATACAAAACCTAATTTTTATAAAATATTATCTTTGACATTAGATATCATGAAAACTATCAACCCCGTAATTTTTGATTATGACTTTAATTGATAGACTAGTATATTAATAATGTATTGGTAAAATTTGAAAATTATCCATCGAGGGATTTTTGAAGTATTTGCAAATTTTCAACTAAAACATACAAAACCCAATTTTTATGAAATATTATCTTTGGCATTAAATATCAGGAGAACTAGCAACCCTGTAATTTTTGATTATGATTTTAAATAATAGACTAATATATTAGTAATATATTAGCAAAATTTGATAAATATCCATCTAGGGATTTTTGAAATATTTGCAAATTTTCAACTAAAACATACAAAACCCAATTTTTATGAAATATTATCTTTGGCATTAAATATCATGAAAACTAGCAACCCCGTAATTTTTGATTATGACTTTAATTGATTGACTGGTATATTGATAATGTATTAGCAAAATTTGAAAAATATTCATGCAGGGATTTTTGAAATATTTGCAAATTTTCAACTAAAACATACAAAATACAATTTTATGAAATATTATCTTTGGCATTACATATCATGAAAACTAGAAATCCCGTAATTTTTGATTATGGCTTTAATTGATAGACTAGTATATTGATAATACATTAGTAAAGTTTCAAAAATATGCATCGAGGGATTTTTGAAATATTTCAAAATTTGCAAGTAAAACATACAAAACTTAAATTTTATAAAATATTATCTTTGGCATTAGATATCAAGAAAACTAGCAACCCCGTAATTTTTGATTATGACTTTAATTGATAGACTAGTATATTGATAATACATTAGCAAAATTTTAAAAATATCTATCGAGGGATTTTTTGAAATATTTGCAAATTTTCAACTAAAACATACAAAACCCAATTTTTATGAAATATTATTTTAGGCATTAGATATCATGAAACTAGCAACCCCATAATTTTTTATTAGGATTTTAATTAATAGAATAATATATTGCTAATGTATTAGCAAAGTTTCAAAAATATCCATCAAGGGATTTTTGAAATATTTGCAAATTTTCAACTAAAACATATAAAACCCAATTTGTATGTAATATTATTTTTGGCATTAAATATCATGAAAATTAGCAACCCCGTAATTTTTGATTATGACTTTAATTGCTAGAGTGGTATATTAATAATTTATTAGCAAAATTTTGAAAATATTCATCGAGGGATTTTTAAAATATTTCAAAATTTTCAACTAAAACATACAAGATCTTATTTTTATGGAATATTATCTTTAACATTAAATATCATGAAAACTAGCAACCCCGTTATTTTTGATTATGACTTTAGTTGATAAAGTGGTATATTGATAATATATTAGCAAAATTTGAAAAATATTCATCGAGGGATTTTTGAATTATTTGCAAATTTTCAACTAAAACATACAAAAACCAATTTTCATGAAATATTATATTTGGCATTAGATATCATGCAAACTAGCAACCCCGTAATTTTTGATTATGACTTTAATTGATAGACTTGTATATTGGTAATGTATTAGCAAAATTTTAAAAATATCCATCAAGGGATTTTTGAAATATTTGTAAATTTTCAAGTATAAGATACAAAACCCAATTTTTATGAAATATTATCTTTGGCATTAGATATCATGAAAACTAGCAACCCCGTATTTTTTGATTATGACTTTAATTGATAGACTAGTATATTGATAAAACATTAGCAATGTTTCAAAAATATCCATCGAGGGATTTTTGAAATTGTTGAAAATTTTCAACTAAACCATATAAAAACCAATTTTTATGAAATATTATGTTTGGCATTAAATATCATGAAAACTAGCAACCACGTAATTTTTGATTATGATTTTAATTTCTAGAATGGTATGTTATTAATCCATTCGCAAAGTTTGAAAAATATTTATCGAGGGATTTTTGAAATATTTACAAATTGCAGTGAAAACATTTTTTTGTGAAATTCTAACTTTGATTATTAATTAGCATTAGAAGTAGCAACCCGTACTTTTTGATTACGTCTTAAATTAATAGATTGTTAATGCAATATTGAAGTTTTAGGGATTTTATGAAAAAACTACCCCAGAAAAATATTTTAGATAATTTTCTATACATATTCGTATGCATTCAAATATACCCACCACACACACATACACATTATAATCGTGAGGATTATTGTTCCGGTCTTGGGACATGGGGTGGCGGCGGCAGGTAGTATAGTAGCCGCCCGCCGCCGCGTCCGCCCGACAATCGTCGTTTTCCACAAACTCAGGTGACAATCACCGGTCGTCGCGGTTCGGCCGCGCTCGGCCGCATCGAGGCACGCCGCGCCGTCGAACCTCAGTATGTGTCCAAGAACGGCCTGAAGCGGTCCCGCGCGCGCGTGTGTTCACCTCGAACCATTTCCGTACGCACACCTCGTGAACACACATTCTATTTAAACCGCGTTCGCTAAATTTGAACCCCCCCTAACACCGTGCAACTCAATTTTTTTTACCGTATCTGACCACTGGTTTATTATTTGTATCGACATGCACAAACCAAAAAAACGCGAGTGATTTAGTAGTGTTTATCGATACTACATAGTGATATTTAGTGACATGATGATTGTGTTAAGTGCGACGTGAATGGATTATTAAGTTGTTCTGGAGTAGAGCGATCTATTTTTACCCGATTGACTGCAAAAAGTGCCACACACCAGAGAAAAAGATGTCCATAGGAGATTTATTATTAACCCACGAGAGCAGACTGTTGCATTCGCCTCCATGTTTCTGAGCTGTTTCCAACGTAGGTATCGCACGGTTCATTATAAATTTCGTAGGTGTATTCTAATGTTGATCTAGCCGTCATTTTCCACGCATTGTTCAGGTCGCCCGGCGCCGCGTTTTATTTTCGGACTCGGGGGTTTAATTCTGTTTGTGTGTGGCTTGGCTGACTCGACTTGTATGTGTATGTGTGTGGCCCAGTTTTTTGTACGATTATCTTTTATTAACTTTGATTCTTTTCATTGCGCTGCTCTCCGATCGGGGCGAAGGCTGCGCCGCGCGACCGCGACCAGAATGGTGTGTGAGAGAGTGGGAATGAACGATGAATGTATGAGTGTCTGAATGAATGTATGAATGGGACTGTGATGGAAGCGTGAAAGGATGTGGCGTTTCATTGATTCGCGAGTTTAAACCTGCAGATTAAAATATGCGAAAATGTCTACACGATTCTGAGAAATTTGGTTTGTTGTTGCATAATTAGTAGCCTACTAATTTAAGAAAGATCGACAGTTTTTGGTAGTTATAGTTACTGTATTTGTTACAATTCTGTAACTGGCTATCGACCTTCGGGTTCTTCTGCTAGGTGTTAGTGTGTGTGAGTGTTAGGACTATTTCGGAATATCCTCCCCGAGTTTTCTAAAGTATCATTAATTGTATCCCGACAGTTTTAATTTACACACAAATCCTATAAAAACTGACTTTTTTTTGGAGGCTAATAAAACAATAAACACATTTAACAGTGAATTTTGCGCCAAATGTATATCAACTAAAACTTACAAAACCCAATTTTTATGAAATATTATCTTTGGCATTAGATATCAGGAAAACTAGCAATCCCGTAATTTCTGATTATAACTTTAATTCATACACTCGTATATTGATAATGTATTCGCAAAGTTTAAAAAATATCCATCGAGGGATTTTTGAAATATTTGAAAATTTTCAACTAAAACATACAAAATCCAATTGTTATGAAATATTATCTTTGGAATTAAATATCATGAAAACTAGAAACCCCGTAATTTTTGATTATGGCTTTAATTGATACACTAGTATATTGATAATATATTAGCAAAGTTTCAAAAATATCCATCGAGGGATTTTTGAAATATTTGAAAATTTTCAACTAAAACATACAAAATCTAATATTTATGAAATATTATCTTTGGAATTAAATATCATGAAAACTAGCAACCCCGTAATTTTTGATTATGGCAATAATTGATAGACTAGTATATTGATAATATATTAGCAAAGTTTCAAAAATATCCATCGAGGGATTTTTGAAATATTTGAAAATTTTCAACTAAAACATACAACATCCAATTTTTATGAAATATTATTTTGGAATTAAATATCATGAAAACTAGAAACCCCGTAATTTTTGATTATGGCTTTAATTTATAGACTAGTATATTGATAATACATTAGCAAAGTTTCAAAAATATTCATCGAGGGATTTTTGAAATATTTGAAAATTTTCAACTAAAACATACAAAATCCAATTTTTATGAAATATTATCTTTGGCATTAAATATCATGAAAACTAGAAACCCCGTAATTTTTTATTATGGCTTTAGTTGATAGACTAGTATATTGATAATACATTAGCAAAGTTTCAAAAATATCTATCGAGGGATTTTTGAAATATTTGCAAATTTTCAACTAAAACATACAAAACCCAATTTTTATGAAATATAATTTTTGGAATTAAATATCATAAAAACTAGCAACCCCGTAATTTTTGATTATGATTTTAATTAATAGACTAGTATATTGGTAATCTATTAGCAAAGTTTCAAAAATATCCATCGAGGGATTTTTGAAAAATTTGAAAATTTTCAACTAAAACATACAAAATCCAATTTTTATGAAATATTATCTTTGGGATTAAATATCATGAAAACTAGCAACCCCGTAATTTTTGATTATGATTTTAATTAATAGAGTAGTGTATTGGTATTCTATTAGCAAAGTTTCAAAATATCCATCCAGGGATCTTTGAAATATTTGAAAATTTTCAACTAAAACATACAAAATCCAATTTTTATGAAATATTATCTTTGGCATTAAATATCATGAAAATTAGAAACCCCGTAATTTTTGATTATGGCTTTAGTTGATAGACTAGTATATTGATAATACATTAGCAAAGTTTCAAAAATATCTATCGAGGGATTTTTGAAATATTTGCAAATTTTCAACTAAAACATACAAAACCCAATTTTTATGAAATATAATTTTTGGAATTAAATATCATAAAAACTAGCAACCCCGTAATTTTTGATTATGATTTTAATTAATAGACTAGTATATTGGTAATCTATTAGCAAAGTTTCAAAAATATCCATCGAGGGATTTTTGAAAAATTTGAAAATTTTCAACTAAAACATACAAAATCCAATTTTTATGAAATATTATCTTTGGCATTAAATATCATGAAAACTAGAAACCCCGTAATTTTTGATTATGGCTTTAGTTGATAGACTAGTATATTGATAATACATTAGCAAAGTTTCAAAAATATCTATCGAGGGATTTTTGAAATATTTGCAAATTTTCAACTAAAACATACAAAACCCAATTTTTATGAAATATAATTTTTGGAATTAAATATCATAAAAACTAGCAACCCCGTAATTTTTGATTATGATTTTAATTAATAGACTAGTATATTGGTAATCTATTAGCAAAGTTTCAAAAATATCCATCGAGGGATTTTTGAAAATTTTGAAAATTTTCAACTAAAACATACAAAATCCAATTTTTATGAAATATTATCTTTGGAATTAAATATCATGAAAACTAGCAACCCCGTAATTTTTGATTATGATTTTAATTAGTAGACTAGTATATTGATAATATATTAGCAAAGTTTCAAAATTATCCATCGAGGGATTTTTGAAATATTTGAAAATTTTCAACGAAAACATACAAAATCCAATTTTTATGAAATATTATCTTTGGGATTAAATATCATGAAAACTAGCAACCCCGTAATTTTTGATTATGATTTTAATTAATAGAGTAGTGTATTGGTATTCTATTAGCAAAGTTTCAAAATATCCATCCAGGGATCTTTGAAATATTTGAAAATTTTCAACTAAAACATACAAAATCCATTTTTTATGAAATATTATCTTTGGCATTAAATATCATGAAAACTAGCAACCCCGTAATTTTTGATTATGACTTTAATTGATTGACTGGTATATTGATAATGTATTAGCAAAGTTTCAAAAAATATCCCTCGAGGGATTTTTGAAATTTTTGAAAATTTTCAACGAAAACATACAAAATCCAATTTTTATGAAATATTATCTTTGGGATTAAATATCATGAAAACTAGCAACCCCGTAATTTTTGATTATGATTTTAATTAATAGAGTAGTGTATTGGTATTCTATTAGCAAAGTTTCAAAATATCCACCCAGGGATCTTTGAAATATTTGAAAATTTTCAACTAAAACATACAAAATCCAATTTTTATGAAATATTATCTTTGGAATTAAATATCATGAAAACCAGCAACCCCGTAATTTTTGATTATGATTTTAATTAGTAGATTAGTATATTGATAATATATTAGCAAAGTTTCAAAAATATCCATCGAAGGATTTTTGAAATATTTGAAAATTTTCAACTAAAACATACAAAATCCAATTTTTATGAAATATTATCTTTGGAATTAAATATCATCAAAACTAGCAACCCCGTAATTTTTTATTATGATTTTAATTAATAGACTAGTATATTGGTAATCTATTAGCAAAGTTTCAAAAAATATCCATCGAGGGATTTGTGAAATATTTGAAAATTTTCAATTAAAACATACAAAAGCCAATTTTTATGAAATATCATTGGCATTAAATATCATGTAAACTAGCACCCCCGTAATTTTAATTCAAAAAGTTTCTTGAAAATATCTGCACCACACGACTTTCCGAATTAATTAATCAGTCATTAATATTAAATCAAAATTTAAGATATTTCGGTTCGATTCACGTTGTAACGTTTGTTCATATTTTCACATTTTCTCATACACATACACACAGACATCTCCCAAAAAAACAGTCCATTTCGACTATATTAGTCAAGAAAAGTCAAAATTATCTTTCTTTACTTCTTCAGCTTTACCGCCGCAATAGTGCAGTTTTCTGCTCTATTGCGGTGGTAAAAGTAGAATTTTTTGAAGTTCTAAATATATAATTCATTCATTATTTATTTATTTATTTATTTATTTATTTACTATAGACATCAGTTTAACAGAAACCAATTACAGATGATATAATAATATAATATTATAATATATTATAAAATATATATATAATTATATTGCTACCCTTAACGAATAATTACCAACGGATTCACATCTGTAACTTTTGTTGTTGCTAATTTGTCACAAGAAAATCATTTTCTAACAGGACAGTATTACCAAAGAGCTCGTGTCAATCGTGATACACTATCAGTCTATAAAGACTGATAATAGATTCGGCCTGAAATAGAAAATACAACTGTTCTGTCAAATAGTTGCCAGTTAAGATTGCTCTATCAGATTCGTCCGGCTTGTTATTAGCGGGACCGCGGCGTTAGAAAACCGGGCCCCTGGCCTCTTCGCAACAACAATCATGGGAGCCGCATTATGCAAAGTCACAGTTTAACAGACGGCGGCCGCTTTTTTCCGCGTTCGTCGCGGCATCCCAACAACCTGCTGTTCTTAGCTACTACAGTAGAAACATTTGTACTATTCATATCTAATACCAAACATAAATTCTGGTTTAACTATAAACAGTATCTTTTTATTAACATTTAAAGGCATATTATGGGAATTACAAATTAGAAATTAATTCAATTTTTTTTTATCTACAAAATAAGTTAAGCTAATAACAAAGTATTTTTATAATCAACTAGAAACAACTGTATGGCATCGCAGTGGATAGTTTTTGCTAAAACCTCAATACGATTACATAATTCGTACCATAAGAAAACCAAGTTTGAAACAGTATTCCTCAAAAATTATTTGTGTGTGTGTATTTTTAAATTTCACCTCATAGTTTTATATAGAAAATTTACAGCCTTTCTACTGATATTTTATTATGTTTATCAAAAATTAACCCTTCAATGGGACTCCAACCTCTCCGTGGTGTAGTTGGATAGCGCGACGGAGAGTATAGTTGGTATAGCTGACACATGGCACAAGATGCAATTGCCGGAGACGTGGGTTCGAGTCCCATCGGAGTGTGAATTTTTGAGAAACACTAATTAATATTTACAGTCCATTAATAGTGTTAGTTTTATCACTATTAATGGACTGTAAATAATTATTATTTACAGTCCATTAATAGTGATAGTTTTATCACTATTAATGGATAGTTTTATCACTATTAATGGATAGTTTTATCACTATTAATGGACTGTAAATAATAATTAGTAAATATTAGTAATTATTATTTACAGTCCATTAATAGTGATAGTTTTATCACTATTAATTGATAGTTTTATCACTATTAATGGATAGTTTTATCACTATTAATGGATAGTTTTATCACTATTAATGGACTGTAAATAATAATTAGTAAATATTAATAATTATTATTTACAGTCCATAAATAGTGATCGTTTTATCACTATTTGTGGACTGTAAATAATAATTATTGTTTCTCAAAAATTCACACTCCGGTGGGAGTCGAACCCACGTCTCCGGCAATTGTATCTCGTGCCCTCCATCCTTCATATATGTTTGATTAGGGTCGACCTCTCATTACACACTCAATCAACCCATTCAATGCACGTGCAGTCCAATATATTTGCCATGTAATTAATTAGTAATGCGATACAAAAAATGCGTTCGACTATTTCATAGAAGCGAAAGCGGCCCAAATAACGGGCGGCCCGCCGCTTTCTTCTCGACGGGCGGCGCGGAATTCGCGCGCGTGTTGCGAAACATTGTGTAATTTGTAATTATTTTGGTGTCATCACGAAAACGTTCGCCCGCCCGACCGTGTGTATGTGTGTGTGTTGTTTGCTCGTGATAAAGCACGTCAATTGGGATCGTCGGGGATTTCACCAACGTGGAATGCAAATAGAACCGATCGGAATTAATTGTCGTGCAATTAACAAGGTTATTATTAGATAAGAAAGTCATTGCTACAATTATTGTAAAATGTAGGTAATATAATAATAATAATAAACTGTCTTTAAGTTTATCTGAACGAAAAATCTTCTTTTACGTATAACTTTCGAACGGTCTATTTGTACGAAAAGTTGATAAGATTGTTAATTGAAGTATAATTTCAACAATTATTATATATATATATATATATATATATATATATATATATATATATATATATTATATTATAAATATTAAAATAATTGTTACCTATAATCAAAAATTTAAAGCGACCTAGTGATTAGGCGCTTCTAAGCACTAAGCCACTTTTGTACGTCTTGTATCGTCATTGGGGAGCGATTTCAAACCTCGGTGTGGGTGAAATTTTTGCGAATCAGTTTTTCATAGGGCAATTTTACATTTGTCCTAGCTTCTCCCTTTACCAGCGAAAAAAACAATCGGGCTGAATAAACATAGAAGTTTTTTTTTAATAAAAGAATACGCGTCATTGCTTGACTAACGCATGCGGGTATGAGTATCGGGCATGAATCACGCGGGCCCGAAAATAGTCGCATATTAAAACGGTAGAAATTTAATAAAAAGTATAAAGTTTAATTGATCGCAACGTGTTTATTTGAAGTGAATGATTTTTGAGACATTTTTGTTTAATATTGAATAACCCATTATCTCCTAGTATACTCGTTTAAGTCCAGCCCATTTGAGACGTCGTCAATCTCATTTTATTCTGATTTTCAAGTGATTGACATTGCTGGTTGAATATCCATTACATGTTGCCTATCCTAACAAGAGCCAAATCTGTTGTTGTTGTTTTCTATTTAATTAGCGAGCACGCCGACTAAGTTGCGAATTCATTAGCGTCGTATAACCACGCGGCGGTCACGCGAAATTAATATAATAATTTTAATTACAATTTTTAATTAGAAAAGAAGGTTGCGCGACGACGAGCGGCCTTAGTAAAATCCAACCGTTCACGATGGTGAAAATAGAATATATTTACAATGTTATAGTAGATTTTTAAATAAAACTAAACTAAACTTCAGCAGACACCTTGGGCATAAAGATATTAGGTTTCTGCTGTCTTATACATACAACGTGATTGTAATTGAGTCTCATCTAAAGTGGAGGGAGATTAAAAAATTTTATTATTTTCAAATATGTTTGTAACTCCCGTCTTCATTAATTAGTTTTTGGTGGAAATCGGCTGGATGATTAATAATACAGATAACACAGATATTTCAATAGATACCAGGTATTTGGTAATTGGATTGCCAAAATGAACTGTCATATGTAAAATCAAATTCTAAAGGTCGTTTTAGACAAGACAATTTCTTGACTCAAAAGTTGTTCAAGAATAGAATTCATATATCCTCCTCCCATACAATTTGCCCTTGCCAAATAGAACGCGTTATATTTTTCCATTCGATCTACCATCCAATTCAATATTTCAATTAATTTGCTGTATGATACCAGATAATTTAGATTGTCTCGCATCTTGACTAACTTCTGAGTCAAGAAATTGTCTTGTCTAAAACAACCTTGAAGGTCGTTTTAGAGAAGACTCAAAAGTTAGTCAAGATGCGAGACAATCTAAATTGTCTCGTATCAACAACAAATTATTTGAAATATTGAATTGGATGGCAGATCGAATGAAAAAATATAACACGTTATATTTGTAAAGAACAAATTGTATGGGAGAAGGATATATGAATTCATTTCTTGAACAACTTTTCAGCTAAGAAATTGTCTTGTTTAAAGGTCGTTTTAGACAAGACAATTTCTTAGCTCTAAAGTTGTTCAAGAAATGAATTCATATATCCTTCTCCCATACAATTTGTCCTTTACAATTATCATTTTCCATTGGATCTACCATCCAATTAAATATTTCAAATAATTTGCTGTATGCTACGAGAAAATTTAAATTGTCTCGCATCTTGACTAACTTTTGAGTCAAGAAATTGCCTTGTCTAAAACGACTTTTAACAAAAATATAGAATAACTTTTTTTCTTTGTTTTGAATATATTATTATTATTTATTTATGGGACGTTAGTGAAAACTTGCATTAGAGGTCGAATTTTATCCAATTTTTTATTTTGCACTAATGTTTTAATTTAAATTACATAATACACTCCAGCGTGGCTAAATCATTAAAATAATTACGATTTTAATGTGACGCTCATTTCATTTAACATGAAATATAGTGCAATTCTTTTAAAATCAACTTTTTTTTAACGCGCTGCGCCATACAATTACCGCTGTAATAATTCACATGTCGCTTATTTCTCTTTTATTTAACTCGTTACGATGACTATCGGGGCCCCATTTACACTCGCTTGCATAATTTCAGTTTTTACCTCTCACTATACATATCCGTATGGCTCGACGTTTTGTCTCGTCGTTTTTCTCTCGGCATATTTTTTTTACTGTGGACGTTTGTGAATGAACCGAATGGAGTGCGCCTCCTGCATTCCGCGCATTTTTCGGACCGATTTCTTTCTTATCGGTACACGCATTCCAATTGCCGACCCTGGGGGAATTACGTGACGGTTAATACAAACACATACAATCTGTGTTTTTCGAGACGGAATTGATTTCTGATTGTTTCATTGATTTATAGAGAAAAAAATCACGACGTATTTGCTTAAGGCTGGTATCACCAGTATCACGTCTATATTAGTTTAAAAAAAAACTTCTATCTTTATAGGGCTATCAATCGTGAGGCTTTTCTGCCGGTTAAGGGAGACGCTCAGAGGTATTTATCTTAACTTCACAGAAAACCTCTGAAAAACAGTGAAAGGTGATTCGCGAAAATTCGTTCCCCGCTGGGGATCGAACTCAGGCTCCAAAATGCTCAGTACGAGACGGGCGACGTCTCTAACCACTCGGCCACTGAGCTGGGTGACTTATATAATTATATTGAGCTTTTGTTGTTATTTTTACGGAATATTTTGTCTCTTTTTATCTAAGAATAATTAAGAGTGAATTTCCTGTTTTCTTGGGGCAAGTTGTAAAATTGTATTGAGCTTTTAGTAAAAACTAGTTAATATAAAGGCATATAATTAAAGCAAGTTAATAGAAAGACTATATACACTACATTTCGCGGGTGACCGCACACTCAATTGTAATAGGGAAATAAAAGCGAGGATACAATCAGGGCATAGAACATATGAAATACACAAGAAACTATTTAAGTCCAAAAGCCTTAGTAAGAGGACCAAAGTAAAAATCTACAAGACAGTGGTAAAACCAATGGCAACTTACGCTCTAGAAGAAATCAAAATCTTCGAAAGACGACTAATGAGAGCAATTCTAGGAGTAGAAAACGAAAAATGGGTACTAGTAACAAACACAGAAATACTAGAACAAAAAATTGAACCTCAGAGCTTTATAAATAAAAATTAATACGTTTTGAATGTGTAAGATCGGAAGTAATGTCATATTTTGCCTTGAACCTCTGTCTTGCATCGTGATTTATTATGAAAAGTGTTCCACACACACACACCCCGACCATTACACCCTTCTGCATAATACATGCGGCCTTAGGCCGTAATTTACCCAACAAACACTACACTAACGCAGAGAAAATTGCGACAAATTACAACATAACAACCCAGCGACAACGTATACAATTTATATTTGTCAATAGTTAATGCAGATGCAATTTAACGTTATTATTAAATCATTTAATTCTATTTTGCATCACATTTTGATCATGCAATATTAAAACATTGATTTTCTTATTAGATCTATATTATTTTGTCAAAATACATTATTAAAAGTTAATTTACCTTATCGTGGATGTGAAAAATTATGTTTGTGTGAAAAATACTAGCTATAGACTTCTTTTGTCATTGCTATAGACTTCTTTTGTCATATCTATAAACTTCTTTTATCATAGCTATAGACTTCTTTTGTCATAGTTATAGACTTCTTTTGTCATAGCTATAGACTTCTTTTGTCATAGGTATAGACTTCTTTTGTCATAGCTGTAGACTTCTATTATCATACCTATAGACTTATTTTGTCATAGCTATAGACTTCTTTTTTCATAGCTATAGACTTCTTTTGTCATAGCTATAGACTTCTTTTGTCATAGCTATAGACTTCTTTTGTCATAGCTATAGACTTCTTTTGTCATAGCTATAGACTTCTTTTGTCATACCTATAGACTTCTTTTGTCATAGCTATAGACTTATTTTGTCATAGCTATAGACTTATTTTGTCATAGTTATAGATTTCTTTTGTCATAGCTATAGACTTTTTTTGTCATAGCTATAGACTTCTTTTGTCATAGGTATAGACTTCTTTTGTCATAGCTGTAGACTTCTTTTGGCATACCTAGAGACTTCTTTTGTCATAGCTATAGACTTATTTTGTCATAGTTATAGACTTATTTTGTCATAGCTATAGACTTATTTTATCATAGCTATAGACTTATTTTGTCATAGCTATAGATTTCTTTTGTCATAGCTATAGACTTCTTTTATCATAGCTATAGACTTCTTTTGTCATAGCTATAGACTTCTTTTGTCATAGCTATAGACTTCTTTTGTCATAGCTATAGACTTCTTTTGTCATAGATATAGACTTCTTTTGTCATAGCTATAGAATTCTTTTGTCATAGGTATAGACTTCTTTTGTCATAGCTGTAGACTTCTTTTGTTATAGCTATTTTACTCGTCCCTGAGTTTCAATAATTGTATTCCAAACAATTGCACCGACTAAACAACAAACTTTATTAGGCATATCAATCCCCAGAAAACCAACATATAATATTTATTTATTTTATTTATTAATATCCTATAAAGGCACCTTACATGGTCAATAATAGTGTCAATACTAGTACTGTCAATATTTTCTTCAATCCTGATGATGAAAATGGGCGTATAGTTATGTTAAAATGTAATTATTAACTTTATTTTTTATTTTAATTATTAAAAAAGTAATTGTGTGTTTTGTTAACATTTCTATTAATTTTCTGTATTAAAGATATGGTAATTTTGTGATACTGATTTTGTGTTTGTTTTTATTATTGCAGTGGCGCACGTGATGCGCGCGACATGGGGCTGGGGGCAGCGCCCCCCCGGAACGAGGCCCCTATTGCCGCTCGTCGGCCGGTGCCTGGCGCAGGTCCTCGCCACAGGCTTCCACCGATTCCTAGCAAGGTTCTCAGGTCAGTCACCTCCTTACCTACATATTTGCAATTATAATCATCTCTTCTATGGAGAGTGCGCGCACATATACACACACACAATCTTATATACATGCATGTATACGCAAGCCGAGCGCACACACACATGCACACTGAAAAAAGACGCCACTCTCATTATTTAATTATCGTCTAACGAACGCTAAAGACTTCACGCACGCTAGGTTGTAATAAAAGTATTGAAAATGTTGCAATATTTATTTTATAAATATTAGGTGCTTTGGATATTAAGTTTACTGCTCTACGATGGATTATGGTACGGGATCATACAAGAGTGGTTTAGAAATGGTGTGAAACAGTGATAATTCTTAAAAAATATACATACATACGTACAGGCATACTTACATACGTACAGGCATACTTACATACGTACAGGCATACATACGTACAGGCATACATACGTACAGGCATACATACATACATACGTACAGGCACACATAAATATGTACATAGATACATACATACGTACATAGAGACATACATACGTACATAGAGACATACATACGTACATAGAGACATACATACGTACATAGAGGCATACATACGTACATAGAGGCATACATAAATACATAGAGTCATACATACGTACATAGAGACATACATACGTACATAGAGACATACATACGTACATATAGACATACATACATACATATAGACATACATACATACATGCATACATACATACATACATACATACATACATACATACATACATACATACATACATACATACATACATACATACATACATTCATACATTCAGACAGACAGACAGACAGCGCCCAATCATACAAATGAGATAATAGTGAATTTTCGCGAATGACAGTTCAGATTTTTTGAGGGTTTTCTCTGTCGACTGTTCTTTTAACCCTGTAGTGCATATTAAGGTCGACCATTTCTTGCATCACGTTACGTCCTAGGGAATATATAACTCAGTGCTGTAACTGTCACTTCTTTGGGGCCCTGGACAAGACCCCCTATACTAAATTTGTATGCCCCTGCCTAGTTACGGCCGTGGTAATTCTAGTATTTATTATTAATGTATTCAATTTATTATTATCTATGGACAGGCAATGAAATCAGTTTATTCGATTGTTTTTCACATAAAAATTGCGAAATTCTTAGCTGTTATATGAAGTATTTATTTTTTGAAATCAATTCGTCGGTTTCTAAGTACGATTTTTTTAAATCTGTGGCCGTGTTTCATTTTCATTCTGGATCGTCAGATAAAGGATTTACAAGGACGATAAAAATCATAGTTACAGTTCATATATAACAAACATATTACCATCTACATTGGGTTTTTGTAAAAGAAAATATCAAGTTGATAGTAAGCTTAAAATCGTATAAAAAGCTCGAAATATGGAGGTCAGTTACAGTAATCGTTCAATCTTTAATTCCTCGAATCGATTCCCCGATAAATGTGTGTTGTTGGGAGGGATCGCGTGACGTGTGTGCGAAAGGTGTGTACGTATATACGTCCTTGCCGCGGGGCACCCCGAGTTCTCGAGACCACCCACCCCGTCAACAGGGAATTTATATATATATTTGCCAAAAACATTTCGAATTCGCGGATAGCCCACACGAGCGTAGCTAATTAGATCTCTTATAACCTCGCGCGCCACCCACCTAAGTCGTCCAGTTCGACAATCGTGGGACCCGGCGACGGGTGACGGCGGCGAAGCTCGCGCGGGTGACGCCGACGACACGGCCGTTCACACCGCTGGAATGCGCCCCCATTGTGTCCCGGAAC
This sequence comes from Lordithon lunulatus, assembly GCA_963942505.1. Taxonomy (NCBI): domain Eukaryota; kingdom Metazoa; phylum Arthropoda; class Insecta; order Coleoptera; family Staphylinidae; genus Lordithon; species Lordithon lunulatus. Next base: position 71,206,634 of record OZ012666.1, read on the forward strand.
ACGTCGCTTAATTAAGCCGTAGCCGTCATTATTAAGTTCGAAAAACACGCATCCCCCTTTCACCGAGGCCGGCCATGGCGATTGGCCTCTCTCTAATAACTTTAGAAATCTGATTCATTACCGATTTGTTGTCACTGTTCGAGATAGTGAAATTGGCTATTTAATTGATTTAATTAAAACAGTTCTGTTCAGATTATCTTGATGAACTATAAACAATAGTTGGGTCACTACATTTTAATGGATGCATCGATGATACTGGTTCGCTAATGTTACTTAAGATCGTTTTAGACAAGACAATTTCTTGACACAAAAGTTAGTCAAGGTGCGAGACAATCGTATCATACAGCTAATTATTTACAATATTGAATTGGATGGTAGATTGAATGGAAAAACATAACAAGGACAAATTGTATGGGAGGAGGATATATGAATTCATTTCTTGAACAACTTTTGAGCTAAGAAATTGTCTTGTCTAAAACGACCTTTACAAAATATAAAGTCTAGAATTAGTTGATTTCGTAAAATTTAATAACTATGCTATATATAATAAATTTGTTAGAAAACAAATTAAAATGAGTTAAACGCCTCTTTCGTGTAAGCTGAAATACTAATGAGGATACAACTATTAGTGGATGCAAGAAGATTTGTTATTCCGATAATTTCGCAATGGAATTCTACGTAATTTCAGGCCCCTGCTGTGCGTTGCGTACGTTTTGGAAAGTGCAATTAGTCGAAATGCGACGACGCGCACACGAATTTCGTGCCATCGGCAGAGGGCTAGAGATTTCCATCTAGACGCCAGACTGCCTTTAAAGTATTTGTAACTTATATGTAAACTAGTAAATTAGGTGACATTCCCATCATTGACGGGGTGTAATAAATCAATTGAATTGTTATTGCACGATGGATAATGAATGAATTAATTTTGAATATGTAAAAACGGAAAACGAAATAAATAAATAAATACATAAGTATTGGATAAAAAAAGAAACATAAAAAATACTACCCTCGATGGGATTCGAATCTGCGACCCTAGTTATGCACTGTTAGAACAAAATGTCTTGTTTAAAACGACCTTAACAGTGTGTACTACGTAACAATTGCTATCATATAAATCATGCCGAGAGTCACGGGGGGATTGTTTGATGATGACTAGAGCATACCTGAAACCTATAAAGGCAGAATTGGAAATTTATTTCGAGGCGTACATTACATTGTGCAAGCTGTATATACTCTTATTGTCTTCTTGGACAAAATGTCTGCACTGAAGAATAATAATAATAATATTTGCGGTGATGAATGGTCTCGTCGCCAAGCGCCGCGCACAATCGAAACAGGAAGGAGCGTAAATGTGACTTTTATTTGTGCTAGCTCGTTTAGCCGCCAAGCATTGTGCTGCTCATTAAATGCGTAATTACTCAACCGGCACCGTTAATTAACATTACTTTTGTCACTCTGTGTGAAGCGGCAGTCGCAATCCAACAATCCACGCGCAAGAGATTCACCATTACTCACATACTCTTACTTCACACAGAGCAGATGTAAACTTGTTTTGTTTTTAAATTGATACAATGTAAATTCATCCAACTATTTTTTGAAATGATGACAATATACTTTCACAGTTTTTTGTTTCGAGAATTATTGAATGAGAAAAGAGCTGTTTTTTTTTTTTAAATAATGTAAATAATTATACTCGGAAAGTTTTCAAACCACCCATATATGAGGGTGGTCTGAACACTTTCCGAGTATAATTATTTACATTATTTAAAAAAAATAATTAAAACAGCTCTTTCCTCATTCAATAATTCTCCAAACAAAAAACTGTGAAAGTATATTGTCAACATTTCAAAAAGTAGTTGGATGAATTTACATTGTATCAATTTAAAAACAAAACAAGTTTACATCTTCTCTGTGTGAAGTAAGAGTATGTGAGTAATGGTGAATCTCTTGCGCGTGGATTGTTGGATTGCGACCTCACCATATATACAGCAACATTCATCAACTAAATCTATGCAATCTGTTTGTGCATCATTTCTTGCTTCCTTACTTTCATTTCGGGCATTTTCGACGCGCAGTTGCTGATTCACAATCGCTTGAGTGAGTTGATGATCGAGTATCGAGCAGTCATCAAATATTTGGGTTTGAAAGACAATACGCATAAGCAAATCATAAAACAAGTGGGAAAATGTCGGAAGAACGTTTCAAAACATGTCAAAATGTGCCAAAATTAGTCAAAATGTGCCAAAATTAGTCATAATGTGTCAAAAAATTGAAATATGTCAATGTAAGAAATTCGTGTGATGCTTGCGCCAGTTATTTCAAATAAGTCTCGGGACGATTGGTATAACGTTCAACTTTTGTTAACAAGCTCGTTTATATCACAGTCCATTTATCTCACTTGCTTGCCTTTTATATATATCTTGACTTAAGTTTGACGTTTTTAGTTGCCGCCGTTCATCAATAAATTGAGTTATTATATTGTTCATCTAACGTCTTTGGCGGTTTGTTCAGTTGACCGGGATACAGTTTGCTGCAGCGTTGTTTAACCAAACAAATGGAAATAGTTCTCAAAATAATCGAAATTAATGAACAATAAAACAACTATAAACAATCAAACCCCTTTTTCCATGACCATAACATTTTTATTAATTAACCACCAACACATACCCGGCAAAGAAAACACCCGTAATTACCATCGTATTACTTAATTGGTCCTTTTAGCGCATCGCAATGTTAATGAACTTTTCACCGAAATAAAAAAAAACGATCTCTCGCGTTTTAAATATGAAATTAAAAAGTAATACCGCCCGACGGTGTCCGCGCGCTACACACACATTCAACTAATTAATTTAATTGGCGATTGCGCGCCGTTAATTAATTGCCGTTTTATGCCGTGTAATGCCGTAATTACACGTGCCATGCGCGTCCGATTTTGCCCTAATTGCCGCAAAAATGAAAATTGCACTAGGGGCGCGCAAACGGCGTCTGGGGTAATGATTTTGAATTGTCCGGGCCAAACCCCAAAATTAATTAATTAGCGCAGCGACGGTTAATACGCAAATTCGTCACGGGAATTTATTGAAAACGCGCCCAGTAGGTAAATGTGGGAATTTTGGCCGGTTGCGATCATTTGAAGCGTTGAATAAAACAACGTAAAATATAATTAATGAGATTAAATAGTATGCATGTAAATTAAAATATTGATAAACTTAGTACATCCTTATAATATAAAAACAAAGATAATGTTTGCTGGCAATTCAAATGTAAGGGTCGCAGATTCAAATCTCATAATAGACATATTCTTGAAGCTATTTAATGATAAATGAGCTTATTCTATAGCTAACTGAATGATGCCCGTATTCACCTACATTCCATAAACTTTATAGGTCCCATAAGCTATTGAATGGATAAATTGACAACTTCATTGTGACAAAATATGCATAAACAAATGTCTAACATTGAGTAGAGCTTGCAATTGAAGCTTCGATGACACCTTTTGTTTAATTATTCAGTGTTTCCAATAGAGAGAATCTAAAGTAACTACATTCCCTAGATAATGTATTTATTGTTGCTATAACAACGAATACTTATGGGTTCAATAGCTATTGATAGATTTATGGAACGTCGGTGAATACTGGGGTGAATGAATTTAAATCTGCAGCCCTTATTTCTAAGATATTACAGATTTTAAGGTTACACACTTAAAATTATAGTAGTATCTTTTATATTATTGAAGCTATTTACAATAGTTTGTTAGAATTCTTCTCTCTTCAGAGACTCTGATTGCTGGACAGCCTGATTTGAGAGATATCTTATATATTGAGCCTGTTGTTGGCTTCTATCTATTGTTAATAGCTGATTTTCCATGTGTTTTTTTATATTTCTGTCCCTCGTATTCACCAACGTTCCATAAATCTATCAATAGCTATTGAACCTATAAGTATTCGTTGTTATAGCAATAATAAATACATTATCTAGAGAATATAGTTACTTTAGATTTTCCCTATTGGAAACACTGCATAATAAAACAAAAAGTGTCATCAAAGCTCCAATCACAAGCGCTAATCAAGGTGACATTTGTTTTGGCATATTTTGTCACAATGATATTGTCAATTTATCGATTCAATGGCTTATGGGGCCTATAAAGTTTATGTGATGTTGGTGAATACGGGCATTAATGTCATGTTTTTGTTTTATTATTTTTGGAAAATATCTAGTCATTTTCCAAAAATAATAAAACAAGAACATGACAATAATGCCAGTATTCACCAACATCTCATAAACATTATAGGTCCCATAAGCTATTGAATGGATAAATTTACAATGTCATTGTGACAGAATAACCGCTGTTCAAAGGGAATTATTTGTAATAACAAAAATAGACAATTTTTTTTTAATATATTGAATAATACATACATTTTTAATTGTAATAAAGCAAAACTTTACTTAAAATATTGCTATTACTTCTAAAAACTTAACACTTCAATTAGATAATAGATAAAAAATATAAAAAGAAACATCTCGCTGGGAATACGAACCCGCGACTCCAACTTTTGAATTGACAGCACAAAAAACATAAATGATGGTCGGCTTCAAAACATTGTCTTCGTTTTTATATTCTTCTTCTTCTTCTTGTGGTGCCGTCTTCTATCGGAGGTTGGCAATCATCATGGCGATTCTAATCTTTGAGGCTGCAGCTCTAAATAGTCCGACCGATGTTTGTCCGCACCATTCTCTAAGGTTCTTTAACCATGAGGTTCTGCGACGCCTCATGCTTCCTCCTCCTTGTATGATCAGTTGGAGAATAGAGTATCTCCTCGGGTGATGTGTCCCAAGTACTCTAGCTTTCGTGTTTTGATCGTAAGGATCAGTTCCTGTTCTTTATACATTCTTCGCATGACTTCTTCGTTGTTTACTAGGCCCGTCCAGGATATCTTGAGCATACGGCGATAGATCCACATCTCAAACGACTCTAGTTTTTGTATGTTATTTTTCTTTAATGTCCATGCTTACATCCCATACAGTAGTGTTGAAAAAATGTAACAGCGAATTATTCGGACTCTAGATTGAGATTTCTATTTGAGAAAAGATTTTTCAGAAATTTAATGGTTCATTTGAACCTTCAGTCATCGGGTAAAACTTGACAATGCCTAGAGCTTAGGCGAAACTAGTTGTTTTAAACAATTAAATAAGTGGTAAAAAACATAGTAGTTTTATTCATCTTCTTTATTAAAAGATTTTTCATTTTGACGAAAATTACTCTTGCTTGTTTTTATATTATAGGTATGAATATTTTAATATTCGACTAAACTGTTTCATTTGAATTACTCCTTGTTTCACTAATATAAATGGTAGTGTAACATCCTAAGCCATCTAATTTTACGACTTTAAAGGGTTCCAAAATTAGCCCCATCGCTCCCTCAGGTGACACATTCGTCGCGGCAGACTTAATTGGCCCAGTTTCCGGTGTATCCCAGTTTCTGAAACGTCTTCTTTTGTGGCCATTGCGTCTCTTCCGCCCAGCGGCGGCGCAGCGCGGCCGGTGGTGCGTTTCGCGCGAGAGGGGCTTCATTCTGGTGGCGCACCACCACACACACCACTCTCTCACACAACCCGATATTATATTAGGTGTATATGTGGGTCGATGAACCCTCCCTTTCTCGCGTGTTTCACACACACATACACATACTCAAACACAAATGCACAACATGTTCCTTTCGTAGCGCGAGCCGCGTATTTAGAAACGTCCACAAACACAAATGCAAGGAAAAGCTTGTAGAATAATTTTATATAGTTCTTTAACAATAATATTCATCGTACTGTTGTGTTGTTGCTCTTCCACGCCCCATATATCTACTTCATACATCATTATACTCTTAACACCCACATACACACACATCTCATATCGCTTGTTCGGAAGAGAAACTATACAACATGTTTTTTGAAGATAGTAGACATAATAACAACAATAAACTATGTTAAGATTGGCCTTGTGTAGATATCTCAAGCACTCTATTGGAATATTATTCCATAGAGGGCACTACTTAGTGATCCTGATGGCATGTTGACGGTTATTACGATATCGGTGTGCATTGCTAATTGATGTGGTGCCGCCAGATGGCGCTTAACTTTCCTCCTAGGGGGTTAGTTGCATCATTTTTAAACTATGTTGATTCTTTAAGAAAAATATTTGCAACCAAATTTAAATTTAAAGAACATTCAGAACTTCACATTCATAGGTCTGCTCTATCACTGAACCTGCTATAGAATAACAAAACAAAAATTGATTGAAATTCTTGCTTGCTCTTACTTGGAGCGATACAGCACGCCACGGGGTGGTTAAACGAAAGCATCTATACTATCCATATTGCAGAAAATCCGCATTTATAATACTCCTATAAAAGTTACTACATCTAGGTTTATTTTACGTTCTAAACACATCTAAAATACTAATAAAACACAGCAATCATTAAAGGTCAAGACAATTTCTTGACTCAAACGTTAAGGTCGTTTTAGACAAGACAATTTCTTAGCTCAAAAGTTGTTCAAGAAATGAATTCATATATCCTTCTCCCATACAATTTATCTTTGACAAATAGAACACGTTATATTTTACCATTCGATCTACCATCCAATTCAATATTTCAAATAATTTATTTTTATTTCAAATATTTGCTGACTCAAAAGTTAGTTAAGATGCGAGACAATCTAAATTGTCTCGTACCATACAGCAAATTAATAGAAATATTAAATTGGATGGCAGATCGAATGGAAAAATATAACGCGTTCTATTTGTCAAGAACAAATTGTATATGAATTCATTTTTTGAACAACTTTTGAGCTAAGAAATTGTCTTGTCTAAAACGACCTTAAAGACAATTTCTTAGCTCAAAAGTTAGTCAAGATGCGACACAATCTAAATTGTCTCGTATCATACAGCAAATTATTTGAAATATTGAATTGGATGGTAGATCGAATGGAAAAATATACAGCGTTCTATTTGTCAAGAACAAATTGTATGGGAGGAGGATATATGAATTCATTTCTTGAACAATTTTTGAACTAAGAAATTGTCTTGTCTAAACGACCTTTAGTCAAGATGCGAGACAATCTAAATTGTCTCGTATCTATAGCAAATTATTTGAAATATTGAATTGGATGGTAGATCGATTGGAAAAATAAGTACAAATTGTATGGGAGGAGGATATATTAATTAATTTCTTGAACAAATTTTGAACTAAAAAGTTGTCCTGTCTAAAATGACCTCGCAAATATTCGCCATGTCACCATTTCAATTTCCACAGCGACACGCTCACAGAAATAATAAATCACATTCGCCGCCTGATCCATCATTTTCATTTTATTTCAATTTTATTTTTGTTGTGTGTTGAATTTTATGAAACGACATGTTTCCGTCGCAGCTTTCAAAATTCCAGTCCGCGAGCGTGATTTATTTTTATTTATTCATTTCGGTAAAAAAAAGTCAATCTGAGCGGGGCACGCGACGCGGCGACGTCGCCCCGCAGGGATTTTACAACCGTCTCGCGTGTCGCCCGAAATCGAAAGTAGCACAAACAGAAAATAATAAAAATTACGGGTAGCTGATAATGATATAAAACGGGGCGACAAGTTGGGGTCTGAATGAATAAGGCATTTTATTCGTTTAGTTATTAATAGCGCATTCAAAGTTTTACATGACTAGAATAAATAGTGTTTAATGTATGTGTTTAGTAACTGTAATCGCTGTATTAGGATTACATTCGTTTTGTGTGTACGAGGGTTGTCTTTTATATTTCGGGGTTCAAGAACAAAAACAAATATTCGTCTTTTTTTTGTTTTTTAAACGATTCGCCATGAAGATCAATATAATTTTGCATGCGTTTGAATCGATTTTCAAATAAAAAATCCACTCGATTAAAATACTATGCGTATATATTATATACAAAACGCGAAAACAAATGACTACCTTGTGTTTATGCAATATTAAATATATGCTGAACTTACAGAATAGACCCCCTGGTCAAAAGGATAATCAATAAGAGCAGTTCTATTCTAACTTAAATTACTAGAGTTTGTAGTTTTGCCAGTAAGGCACCTTACACGATCAATATTACTGTCAATATTTTAGAATAATGACAGTATTACTGTACGATAATATGTTTAAAATGTTCATTATTCTAAAATATTGCCAGTATTACTCATCGTGTAAGGTATATTAATGATGTAATGAAGAGAATACTGATCTTTATCCGGATAATTGATTACTTGATAAATATAAAAGGAGGATTGAAGCAAATATTGACAGTACTAGGATTGACAGTATTATTGACCGTTTAAGGTGCCTTGTTAGTGTCATCATCATATAAAGGCACCTTACACGGTCAATAATACTGTCAATACTAGTACTGTCAATATTTGCTTCAATCCTCCTTCTATATTTATCAAGTAATCAATTATCTGGATAAAGATCAGTATTCTCTTCATTCCATCATTACTATACATTACACGATGAGTAATACTGGTAATATTTTAATATAATGAACATTTTAAACATATTATCGTACAGTATTACTGTCATTATTCTAAAATATTGACAGTAATATTGATCGTGTAAGGTGCCTTACAGAGTCTAACGTTGAAACAGTTGTTTATTTGATTGCCATTGGTAACATGGCTTTTACAAGAATGTCCAAAATACCTACAGAATAGATCCCCAGGGCTTTATTAATTATTTTGCTTCTTAATCATAGTATGCTCTGCATTATTTTAATTGTATTTTGCAAATATGATTATAATGCATATGTATGGTATAAAATCGTAGTTATTTGTACTATCCGAAATAACTATATTTACATCCAATCAATTTTTGTTTGTCACTAAACGACGGGCACGTTTATTTTATGGAGCACCGCTTTTGGTACTTTGTGTAAACGACCAAAGTTCCTCAGTATTACCAGCGATGCCGTCATGGTCGTCCCGCAGGAGGAGACCCTGTCCGGCCTAATACGGAGCAGTAAATTATGTATTTTATCGGCGCCCACTGGAGCGAAAAAAGGCGTTGTGAAGAAAAACAAGATAACTGGAAAATTCCGTTGTGCAATACATTGTTATGGCACAAACAAACAAAAAATATACAAGATATATGAAATGGGATCGAAAGTTTTCGTTTGTGGGAAATTATGTTCTTGTTTTGTTTTTCTTTTCCAATTATTAGGTTTTAAACTAATACCAATACCGATATAATGCGAAAGAAAATTTGAATTCCAGATTTTCTTTCGCATTATATCGACACAATCAATCACGACCGCAACTACATGACCACTGTTTATTATACATTTATGTATTTACTATTTATCTTCGTTATTAGTGAGTTTAGATATAGGGAAGTATTACTACAAAAGAAAGAGCAACTCACCGTCTATAAGACCCACTAACAAAAATTACCAATACCATCTGATATTACAGAGTAATTGACAGCTCTGCAAAACTTGACTACCCTCTATAATCAGTGATCAGATGGTACGATATATCAAGAACAATTATTTTTATCAAGTATTTGCTTGGAACTTATACTTCAGTGTTACCACAGAGAAAATTCTTATATTGAATTATTATTTATGTATAACTTATGCCCGTATTCACCAACATCCCATAAACTTTATAGGTTCCATAAGCTATTGAATGGATAAATTGACAATGTCATTGTGACAGAATATGCCAAAACAAATGTCAAACAATTTGAGTAGCGTTTGCTACTGGAGCTTTGATGACACCCTTTGTTTAATTATTCAGTGTTTCCAATAGAGAGAATCTAAAGTAACTACATTCCCTGGATGGGGTTAGGGTGTAATTTATGCATATTGCATAAAAATTTAATTAAGGAGAATTTTTATAGATGCTCTAAAAATTAAAATTAGTAAAATACTACAAATTTTAAGTGCTAATTAATAGAGAATAAAGTCTGTATTTATGTTTAGAATTTGAATGGGATTTGTGTTTTTGGTAAAATGTGAAATTATTGAATTTAAGGAAATATTTATTGTTGCTATAACAACGAATACTTATGGGTTCAATAGCTATTGATAGATTTATGGAACGTTGGTGAATACGGGGGTAAGACTAATGAATGTTTTTTTAATATACTGTACTACTTAGTACTAAAAATACATGAACATGTCAAATGGTATCAACCACTTTAACGTGCTAAGCAAAACATACTCAAAAACCAATTTCAGCAATGACAAAACTCAAAAACTATATAAAAAAAATAATAGGGTTATATGGGAATATATAGCAAAAACAATATGTAATTTAAAATGTCAAATAATTTTAAAAAAAGATACAATTATTAAATTAGTATAAGCTCTAACTACCTAGCTAGTGTAATACTGCTTTATGTCAAATATCATAAATTTGTTTAAAGTGACGTTAAATTATGTTGCTGGGAAGATGACGAAACTTGATCATTTAGAGAAAGTAAAAGTCGTAACAAGGTTTCCGTAGGTGAACCTGCGGAAGATTGAAATAGGTTATTATCTTCTCACTCATTTTGTTTTGACAAATTTGTCATAAGGCAGTATTACACTAGCGTACGCAGAGCATGGGGCATACCAACCGTTCGTTTATTTGGTTGCCATGAGTAACAGACCAGTTGCTTTTTTTTAATCAGAACTTACAGAATAAACTCCTAGAAGTAGGTAGAGAAGGAGAGTTCTAGATCACTTCAACTTTGTCCTTAAGTCCAAACCTTGGTATATTTTCCGCCGCAAGGGGGCGCTGCACAAAATGTGTTGCTATAATTAAATCAAATTATTTACTAAATTGTAGTAATCTATCGTCATATAAATAATATATCAATCTGCATTAATTATTTATAATAATAGTTAAAATTAGATTCGACCAGCTACTTAAAATAGTGCAGCCACGATCAATTTTTATTGTGAATAATTCAGCTGAAAGTGGGCGTGCAATTAAATAATCGATGGGCGCACATAAATTTAGTAATAATTGCATTTGGATTGGCTTGAAATCGTCTGCAGTTACTTCACACGAGCCATACAATTACACGCCAACTGTGTCTACTTGCAAATAAGTCGTATCAATTATTTACATGTAATTGAAAAATTACATTTAATCACGTTGTTAGTTGAATTGTTCATAAAAAATAGAGGGATGCATACATTTTATATAACGAGAATTTTTTTATACTGGGTGATAATAATAATAATTGTTTATCACTTATTTACACAAGTTAATACAATATGAGATTCAAAAAACAAAATACACATTTAAAATACGTGAAAACAGGGAAATATAGATACATATAATAAAAATTAACCTGTTTAAAAAAGTTAGATTAAAAATGAATAACAAAGATATAAACACAAGTCTTTGGTTTATATGGTTTATAGACATAAAGTTCAATGTGCTTAGCATAAGAGATGTCTTAATATACCTACTACTTTTTAATTTAATGCGCAATGCTCTGTTTTGTAACTTCTGTAATCTGTGTATACATTTATTAGCACCCCACTTTGAATATTGTCGCATCAGTCTTGAGCTTTGCTAATAAAACCGATGTAAATAGATTACAGAAGTTACAAAACAGAGCATTGCGCATTAAAGTAGTAGGTATATTAAGGTAGGTATATTAAGTAGGTATATTAAGTAGGTATATTAAGTAGGTATATTAAGACATCTCTAAAGCCCTAGTTTCCTAGGAAAGCGGCCGCTTAAAAACGGCCGCTTTTGACGTCATTTTTACGTCACAAAAATAATTTACGTGTATATAAACGAATATAGTTTCCTATAAAGTGTAATACCTCAACGTACTGCAAAAACGCAATGAATTACGATGAAAAATTGTGAGTTCTTCTATTACATATACTTAAAACGACCTTTGTGATTTGTGAATGACGTCAAAAGCGGCCGCTTTAAAGCGACCGTTCTCCTAGGAAACCAGGGCTTTATGCTAAGCACATTGAACTTTATGTCTATAAACCAAAGACTTGTGTTTATATTTTTGTTATTAATTTTTTATCTTATTAAAGATAATACTACCATATTTAGTAGATAAAATAATTAAGAGTAAGAGATATACACAATTATTACACTTGAGCAGCAAACATTCATCTAAAACATGTTTAATATGAGAACAACAAAAAGGTCAATTTTTTAAGATGGTTTCATAGAAGCATAGAGCCTATTGAAATTAAAAATGCTGGTAATCTGAAGAATCGGAAATAAATTTAGACACTTAATTTATTTCCGATTCTTCAGATATCAAACATATATATATATATATATGTATATGTATATGTATATATATATATATATATATATATATATATGTATATATATATATATATATATATATATATATATATGAGGTTATTAAAGAAAAATGTTTGTTATATTTAATGTGTATTCTGTATTTGAATTTTAAATGTATATATAGTAGCACAAGTTGCTAATTAAATTTGATTATTATGCCCACAAAATCAGGGCAGATAAAGAAAATATAACAATAGAAATATCGAGAAGAGTGGGTAAAGGCTGGACAACCTTCAAAAAGCTTGAATTATTACTTAAATCACAAGAATTCCCTATGCATATACAGTAACACACGGTAGTAGGATGAAGTAGGATGAAGATCGATAGGCAGTTACAGAATTGTAAAAAAAACAGTAACTACTACTACAAATGTCAACGGTAACTATATAATCATCCCAATTAATAATTGATTAAACAATTGTATAAACTGCAATTTCTGTCCAATAATTTACTTCTCCACCAGCAAATATTTATGTTTCTAATAAAAAGCCACCGGCGAGTCGTTCGTTTATAAAAAAAGACTTGCAAAAAAGCACAATTTGTGTATATAATTTGAAACCAGTTGCAAAATAAATAAATACGTGCCCCCCCATTATTTATAGATTTCGTAATCAAAGGGCTGGCAATACTTGCCCGTTTGTTATATAGGGGCAACGAATGCGGTTGGGGGGCACGGGGGGGATGGGCATGAATTATGCTAATGCCGCGCCTCAATTAGCTCGCGAAAATCTGGCACGCTGCCAGCTCGCGCACGGGAGCGGCGGCACCTGTTTCTTGTGCCACAGCTTGACTTTAAACGCCGGCCACTTAATGCAATAATTATGATGTTTCAGGCAGAAAACATCGACGTGCTGATTACGTCTTGCTAATATTTTACGTTTTTATATACATCACAAAAAAATACAAATAGAGAGTTATATATTTTAGAATAGTTCAAAACATATAATGTATATTGCTGGGCTATTGCAGGCATTGCATGCAAAGGTAACCCTAACATTGTAAAAACCTAGTTTTATGTTATTATTATCATTACTACATTACTTAATAAAAAACACATATTTAGGATTCATAGACCTAGAAAAAGCGTTCGACATGATCCCAGGGGGGAGGTGTAGAAAGAAAGACAATCGAATTAATACAAAACATATATAACAACAACACCCATGCAATAATACACAAGGGACAAACATCAAGAACATTTAAGGCAACCACTGGACCCAGACAAGGAGGCGGGCTTAGTCCTACGTTATTTATCATATACATGGATGAAATAATGAAGAGCATGAAACCCGAAATCAAAAAAGCAAATATAGGGTATAGGGCGATGAACAGAAAAGAGTGGAAAGATTCAAAGATTCAGCATTTTTGTTCAACTAAACAACAACAATATAAAACGTATTGCTGTGTGGTTGATAATGTTAGTTTATGGTGCGAAGTTGTAGATACAAATGACCCGGCAATTGTGGTAAATTACTCCCTGGATTATAAAGACAGATTGCTGGTCGGGATCAAATAAATCACTGACCTCGGCGACGAGCAGCCGCACAGTGTTTGATGCGCCGCGTGATTGCGGCCGTAATTCCATTTGAGTTGACCCAAACGCTCTCTCTAATTAATTAGCCTTTAATGGAGACGGATTACACATCGAATATAATGGCGAGGCGCACGCATGGTGGCAAGAAAATTAATTAAAATTGCTTGTAGTACAACAAAAACGAGCATCCATAAATATAATCACTTTGATTTGATAGGACGACTTTAAATCATCTCCTTAGCCGTTTCAGGCCCAAAAAAAATCTTTATAGGGCTATTAGCCGTGATGTTTTTCCGCCGGTCAAGGGAGAAGCTCCAAGGAGGTATTTACCTTCACTTCACAGAAAAACTGTGAAAGGTGATTCGCGAAAATTCGTTCCCTGCTGGGGATCGAACTCAGGCTCCCCAATGCTCAGTACGAGACGGACGATGCCTCTAGACACTCTGCCACTGAGTTGGGTCCAAAATAAATATTATCGAAAATAATAATTTCGAATATTATAATGAAAATCGTTTTTACCGACAAACATTGATAAATAATGTACAGTTAAAAGCCAAGAAATGGCACTACATTTACAATTTAGCGTATTTGCTTTCCAAAAACTACCACTGATACTCTACTATAGAAATAAGTTCTCAAAAAGGAGGTTTCATTGTGAAACCACTAGGAACTTATATTTGCATGCAAGTTATAGAACACCCTTATGGGCCATTTACAATAAGCGTGGTAGTGGCAAGGTAGCGGTAAGCAATATTTTGCATGGCTATAAAACTTCAGACGTTCAGAATTGGGCAGTAATGCTATGCGATAATTATGGTAGAGATAATTATCCATGTTCTATCAAAGTTTTATTATTAACGCCCGCATTTTGATACATGTGTGCAATTTCGCTTACCGCTACGCTACCGCTACCGCGCTTATTGTGAATGGCCCATTAAGCGGGCCATACAAGTTCCGGTATACCGGAGAGGTCTACCTACGCAAAGACCTGTACAGGTAAACCGGAGCGTGTGTGTGGACAAGTTGAGTAAAACTGCACAGGCTTAGACCACTAGTTCGAAGTACTTGTTTCACATTCACCTTCAGACTAGTACTCTCTTTAGCACTTCTGGAGTATTTTTTATATATCTATGAGAATATCTGTTAAATTACGGTGTCGTGAATATACTGCATATAAATTATTAATAACATTTTAATTCTCCCCGTTATACACGTTGCTTGAGCAGCAATAAATCCTGCATTTCGCCAACACAACAATGTGTGTGTTGTATTATTATTTTTCGCGCTTATCTCCTCAATATAATAAACCTCGCGTTTCCGCGTGCTCGCGCGCGATGTTTTAATTGAATCCTGGCGGCGGCGGGTAATAAATTAGACGCGGGCGAGCGCGTCTTAACTGTTGTTAACCGGCCACGTGATGCGATTACGTGCTATTTTCATGATTTTTTTTATTTTACAAATTAATCCGGTTTTAGTGTTGCGTCTTGATAGCAACCACACACGGTGGATATGGGTCAGGCGTGTGGGTCATACGTGAATTGTCGCTCTTTTGCGGTGAGGGCGGAAGTTGCGACAATTGCGCGTGGGCCCTTCAACTCGCACTCACGCACCACAAAGAGTGACATAATAGTGTACAAGAGGTTTCAGTAATTACTATTTGCTTCAACATTAGTATCAGGCAATACATATAAAATACACATGTTTTAGCGATTTCATCCACTTTATGAACCCGAACAGATTATTTTTATTTATTTAAACCTAACCATTTTAGATTCAAACAAATTAATGACTATATAATAAGAGCAATCACCCAGCTCTGTAGCCTAGTGATTAGAAACACCGTTCGTCTCGTACTAAGAATTAGTGAGAGAAAATTCAAACGTTCAAAATTTCGCCGAATCATTTCAAAGATTTTATATGAAAACCGGGTGATTATACTCTTCTGAGTTTCTCTCTTTCCCAGTGGAAAAGCCGTCGGACTGATCACTAGCTATCAAGATAGAAGTGTTTATTAAAAGAGCAATCAATTCCAGAGTAGATTTCTTATCATAATTTGCAGAACGTTACGAAGAACAAAATATCAACAATAATGTTTCAGTTAATAAGTTTAACTTTAATTTATGAGCATACACTCTTTGACACAAAACACTCTGGGGGTGATAATAAATATAATAATTGACATTACAGGGTAGAAATTAAGTAACGAATAAATTCAATAAAACCAAATGCTCAAAAAAATGTCAAAAGCTAGCAACAAAGAGTGTTAATGTCCCAAATCTATTTTAATTATAATGAATTTTCTTCTTCTTAGCTGCTCGCTTTATATTATTTGATAAAAAAAATTAAACGCAAATATATTTCAGAATTCCGAAAAATTATGATATTTCGGTTTGATTCACATTTTGACGTAATATTTTCACATTTTCGGCGTAATCCATGCACCCGTTTTTCCCGGAATTTTGTTCATAGACATCCATACATCCACACAAACACATACATTTATACATCCACACATCTATACATCCACACATCTATACATCCACACATCTATACATCCACACTTCTATACATCCACACATCTATACATCCACACATCTATACATCCACACATCTATACATCCACACATCTATACATCCACACATATATACATCCACACACACACATGCAAAATGTCCCAAAATAGTTTATTTCGACTATATTACTCATAAAACGTAAAGTCAAAATTAGCAATTCCATTTTTCTGATAGCAATACCTTTCTTATACATCACTGTTGTACTCGGAAAGTGAAAAAAGTACATATAGTCTAATGTAATATAAAAGTCAAACAATAATATGTTATAAATATAAATAGATTAGAAAATTATTATTAAAGTCATAATAACACTTTTTTTATACTAATCGATTTGAGAGTGTCGGTACGTTATGCAAAGGACATAATTACGCCGCTTGTGACACTACAGGCCAACTGTGAAATTCCCAGCGTTTAATAGTTTTTGTTCGACTAATTTTTAATCTCCACCGTCTGTTACCGCTGTTGATTACTAAAAGCGATCATAAAAATAATCAGAAAGCAACCTCTTATGCATTGTTCTTTATAATTTCAACAATCGCACACACACATACACACATATATACGGTGCAAATCGACTTTCACCAATCTCCCGGATTGTATAGTGTATGTGTGTGGACATGAATATGGATCAGGAATGAACGAACGCTTACGTGCAACTATATACAGATTGTAGATAGTTTCTGGTTGACCATGAAGATTTTGTTTAACCCCGCAAAACAACGCCAAAGTTTTTTTTGATATAAATTCATTCCTTCTATAGTGATTCATAATTTTATGTTTGTACGGTTGATGCCCTTCTCGTAGCTGTGACATTTTGCCGAAATTGCTCGGGAACACAGGAGATTTCGCGGTTTGGCGAGCACACACAATGCCACCGCCGCCCCCTCCCAATTAACGCTCGGAGGTGGCGTGTTTGTGTTCAGCGGGGAGGCGCCTCGGGCTCGCGCGCGCGCGATCAAAATCTCCGAAAAAATAAAAAAGCGGAGGTCGTTAATAAAGCGGGCGGTCGGCCGCGTAATTCCCGTGAAGGCGAACACGGGGATTAATTGTTGTAATTCGGCGATTAATTAAAAGAGCGGGCATGTATTTTGATCTCCATCGGCTTCCGTTTTACACATATTTTCGCGTTATATTTTGTTTTTGTTTCACTAATTAATGGTTGTTTGTTTTGTGTGTGTTGCAGGGAGAAGACGGACGCACGGACCGTTTCACCAGAAATCACCTCCTTGGACAATATTAGCTTTAGTAGTAGTAGTCTCATCTTTATTTAGTATAGTCGGTAAGTAAAAAAACAAGATTTATTTATTTACAAAAATAACGTCACTAATTCAGTGATCGGTTTCCCTGCTGACGAGCAGAAGATCGGCTTCTCATAACTAAAAGTCGTTTTAGACAAGACAATTTCTTAGCTCAAAAGTTGTTCAAGAAATGAATTCATATATCCTCCTCCCATACAATTTGTCCTTCACAAATAGAACTCGTTATATTTTCCATTGGATCTACCATCCAATTCAATATTTCAAATAATTTGCTGTATGATACGAGACAATTTAGATTGTCTCGCATCTTGACTAACTTTTGAATCAAGAAATTGTCTTGTCTAAACGAAACTTAAGACCGAACTAGAGCCTAAAATCACCTAATTATTGTCTCGGTTTAGGTTGAATAGAATTGGTAAAACATTTTCCGCCAGTATCTTTATATATCGAAATATTTCTTAACTATGCAATTTGTATACAAAAAAAACTTGTTTCGCTTTTACTATTCTCTTCAAATTAGTTCCCACAAACATCAGTCACGGCCAGTTAGATAGGTGATAGTAAAAAAAATTACAACCCTCTTAATAGACTAATTGTCGCTAGCTTTCCGCTCCTGATATATTTTTTTATATGTTTCTCTTCTGTTCCTCATGGTGAGAAAATGTTGGTCAGTGTCGGACGCTCGTGTACGAAGAGACGACAACTGGTCTAGACGTCTGCGACCTTGCTTGAAATAAACGTGCGACGCCGGAAGACCGCGACCGGCATTCTCCGCCGCGACGCTTTTCACACGCAATGACCGCCGTGCTAAAATTGTGAGCGCCGAGCTTCAAATAGTTAGGCCGTGTGATAATCCAACTGTTTGACGGCAAGTTTCAGTATTTTTTATACCAAAAACTTTCTTCGCCCAAACACGAACTCGCTTACATTTGATTTCAATTTCAGAGATAGATCTAGATAATTAAAAACACGATTTTTTTTAGTAAAGGCTAATAAATTTCCTTACAAAGACGCCTTTCATACAAACAAAAAATCGTCATATTTTTTTTGTACAAATGACAAATTTATTTTCACGGTGGTCTGCATCCGAGCCGCGCGTTGGGTTACACCGCGCGCATCCAGCCACCCCCGCGGCGCCCAATAAATTAAATAGCAGCCTACCGCCCGTAACCACGAACAACCGAATTCCGATCCCAATTTCGGGACTGGACGGTTTTATTTTTTTTAATTGTTCCCATTATTATCACGGGGGCCGCATGCTTGCTTGCCCTCTTGCATGTGTATGTGTGTGTTGAGTGGTTAATTGAAGTCCCCGGTATCGTGTTTTATTATCGGCCGTAACGACTTTCGGTTAGCGCACGGGGTACGAGTGTGTAGCGCCTTTTCATTCGCCACAAGCGCCGCCGCCGCATCGCAGCGGCCTGTTATTACCCCCCGGGCGCGGGCCGGCCCCCGGTGATTTGTGCCTGATTAACCCGCGCGCTCTCTCGCTACCTGACCCCTCACCGAATTGAACACACGGGCAATTTTGTTACGAGAATTTTAATATTAAAGCAATTAAGCGAAAAGCGATTATTTTGATTAGATTCATTTAAAAAAATAATAATCTTTGTTAGTCACAGCTTGGAATTTGTTATATTTCTAGATTAGTCGATTGAGCCCTTGGGTCGTAAAGCGGGGGTGGTAACCACTGCACCACATCGGCGTGTTATATAATATAAATGGTGAAAATCATTAATTAATTCATATAAACTTACCTATATTTTAAATAACACAACATTTAATCAATTCATTTTGACATTTTACATTTTTTTTTCAGTCTACTTAGATTCTAATATCTCACTATTATTTGTCTCCCGTTTACTTTGCAAAAATTTTATTAGGTCGGCTTTGCCAATTTCCTAATGGCCGCCGTGACAACATGCGCTGCGATATTTTAAAACAAAATTTAGATGTCTATGAAATAATAAACAGTAGTCGCACTGAAAAAAAAAATTATCAGACAATTTGCAGTTTATGCGCGGTTACTGTTACAATTGTGTTACTGGCTATAGACCTTCAGGTTTTTCTACCGTGTGTTAGAGTATGTATATGTGAGTATATTAGGACTACCTACTTCAAAAAATTGTCCCCGAGTTTTGTAAAGTATACCGGCCTGGGCCGCCCGTTCGTAAACTAGGGGTGCTAACCACTGCACTATATTGAGGCCTTTGGCCGCCCATTCGTAAAGCACTGCACTACATCGGCGTGTTACATAATATAAATAGTGAAAATCATTAATTAATTCATATAAACTTACCTACATTTTAAACAACACAACATTAAATCAATTAAGTATGACATTTAACTTTTTTTTTCATGCAACTTTGATTCTAATGTCTCACTATTATTTGTCTCGCGTTTAATTGCAAAACTTTATTTAGGTCGGCTTTGCCAAATTCCTAATGGCCGCCGGGACACATTTTAAAACAAAATTTAGATGTCTATGAAATAATAATAAACAGTAGCCACACTGAAATAAAATTATTAGACAGTTTGCAGTTTGTGCGCAGTTTTTCATGAAATTAAGAAGATTTATAACACATCAAGTTGAAATATTACTCGTGCATTGCTGTTACTGATACGCTGTAAAGAGCAAGGTATGTTTAAATTACTTTAACGGAAGTTAGCAAATATTAATATAATGCTTAATATGTTAGGTTAGAAAATGTATTCAAAAAGTAGAAACATTATTTTGTTTCTTTTAATGAATTTATAAATGCACCATTTTAAGACCATCTTTGGAAAATGAGATATTTTTTCCGCCACGACATAGATTTTGCAGATACCTGTTTTCTCACATATCGCCCTAGGGAAAGTCTACTGCTATTTTCCGGGGTCAGTTGTATCATTCTTGTATTTATATACAAGAATGATACAACTGACCCCGGAAAATAGCAGGGGTTATCCCCTCGAGATATTGTGTGAATTCATCCTTACTAGCTGAACTACATTGATAAGATCTAAAATAAGATCGAATTCTAGATATGTAGGTTGCTAAGAGGTGGATTCACACTTATATAAGAGTATTATATAGTGAGGATGATTTCACAAAATATTTCGAGTGGTTATATACAAGAATGATAAAACTGTGTAATGGCCATATCATTTTTTTTTTAATTAAAAATATATTTAAAGAAACCCCATTTTATGAATCCTCAACACTAATTTGATCACATTATCTATGATAATAATGAAGTAACTGTTTAGGTGAAGATTTTCAATTAGTTGGTTTTTGATGTAACTTGTGTGTACGTGTGTGTGTGTATGTGCGCTTTGTTTATTGTCCCTGCCGGTGTGCTGGCGTTTCTGTGTGTATCTACGGTGTTCGTAGTTGTCGCTCCGCCGCCCGTTAAAATTAGTGGGCAATTAGAAAAATTAACCAGCCGCACCGTTAATTCGTGAAAGCACAAACAGCGGCCCCCGCGCGCCCGCTCTCTCGCGAGGTCCCCTCCCTATAAATAGCCGTTTAAATAAATACGCGCGCGCGGCGCACACGGGGGGGTTAAGTGGGTACTCGCTAACGAGGGGGGCGGCCGCGGGGACTGTACTCGAAACGCGCGTAATGGGCCGGGATGCGCAGCGGGGACTTGCAATATATTTTTAGTAGCGCCGTTTCCTGTACCGGAAAGGCACACAGATAGTTTTCTTGACGGGGTTACTCTTTTTCTTTTTTGTTGTCCTCAATTCGGAATCTGGATGCGTTTGCGTGCCACACTAGTGACTATTGGGAAATTCTTGAACCACAATAGATTTTCAGTGTGGTCTATTTCTATCGAGCATAGGAGTTTTATAGTGGAGACATCTAGGCATCAAACATGAACGCAGATCAGACACTCTTGTTAAAGTCTACATTCCCATTATCCTTGCATCCCTTCCACTCTATTGGCCACAAGTATTACATAATCCATACTTTGGTTACCTTGGTAAACCGAAATTCCATGATTTTTCGAACTCTCAACGTGAATTGTTCGCGATGGAGATGGTTTCAGGACATAGATGTTTTTAAAAAAATCTTTTTTTATGAATGTTTGCATCTTTTCAACAGTTTTTGACATCAGTAAAACAGAAAAACTCACTTTCTATTTGTTCCAATTAAATTTAACATTTGCATATTTTCCTTCTTGATTTTCGAAATATCTCGTATATGATAATACTCATATTATCGCGAAATGGTAATCATACTTGTCTCTTCGCAGACTGAAATCGTGTTCTCTGCACGCTCGGCCGCTCGCGCATGAAACGGCCGTGTTACATTAAAAGGATGCAATAAACGCTGCCCTGGTGACGTCAAATTAATTTCGTCCAAAACAAACGTACAAAACGGGTTGTCCGCTTATCGCCGGTGGCAATTAAAACCGTAATGTTTCCGCGCGCCGAATTAAGCCCTCCGCGGAACAGTAATTGGCCGGTAATTGCAGCCCGAAAACAAAACGGTCGCCCCGGCGACCATCAGCCGAAACGATCTTCTGTGCTATCTCCTTCCCTCTGGGGCATTTAAAACAAATCGGAATTGGCAAGCGTGAATTTTACAGCGATGTGATATAAAAGTGTCATTGAAATGTATGTTGTTATATGAGATATTGTAGGTTTTGAATTTTTTTTATAAACATACTTATCTATATTATATTATATATCAGACACAATATAGAGAAGACTGGAATTACTTTGAAGGAGGCTTCTTCTTATAATAAAAAGAAGCCCTCTTTATCTTTATTCAAAACAACATTACATAGAATTCAATACATTTATTTTACTAATTGGGTTAGTTAGGTGTTGTAAAAGGCTAACGACGGTCTTTCTGCCTGTTCCTGATTATTTTGAGATAATTAACAAATTTCCAAATATATTACATACCCTGTTTATACCAAATGAATCGATAGTCTGAAGAAGGGAACAAGCGCCAAAATTAAATAATTATAATTAATTCCCAACAACCTGTAATATATTTAGCCAATCGAACAACGGGATATGGTTACGTTTGGTACACAATAACCATATCCAAATAATATTGTTATTAATCTTTGAAATGGATTCATGTAGACATTTTAGCAAATTTCCTTCAAATTCCCACAAATTTTATTTTTGGATTCGTTCCCTTCTTCAAACTACTAATTCAGTTGAAACAATAATCACAAAATGTGCATTTTCTACCGCTACCGTTATTCATACATAATACATATTTATTTTTCTTAAGAAAGAACTGTTAGATTAGGTTACATAGTATATGTGGAGATAAAAAAAATCAAATATACACAGGAAATATAACAAATATGGCAATTATAACAATAACTTAAGTTCATAAACACGAACATTAAACGATTTCAGTCTAGCATTTCATAGATTAATGAAAACATTTATAAACCTCATCACTCTAATAACAGTCAAGTTGTTGTTAGTCATTATTACACGAAATTTGTCTCGTGGCAGGCAGTCGCACGTGCCTCTTTTTTTTTTACTGATGGCTTCTCTCCTTCGCCTCTAATCTTGATTCCGTCCCGCTGGGCATCTGTCGCGTCCGATCCGAAACATCCCATAAAAAACTGCGGCAAAACAAACGCGAAATTAACAGCCGCCGCCTTTTTTAATGGGGCGCCCACATGTTTCGCCACCCGGGCCGGCAGCAGCAGCAGCGACCCTACAGTGAGGAATAATAAAAAAACGCACCCCCCCTCAACAAATTGCTTCTGAGGTGAGCGGGCACAAACCTGGAATGCGGAATAGTTTAATGAGCCGTGTTATTTATGATTGGGCGCAGATTGAAGGGAATAATGGGGGTTTTGGTTTGTAAGAATGAAATATTAGAAGTGTAAAATAATAGTATATTACTAAATGAACAATATATAAGCAAATACAAATTATTATACACTAACACACGGTAGAAGAATATAGACGGTTGATAGCTAGTCACAGAATTGCAATATTTACAAATCTCAATTCATAAACTAATTCGTAACTACTACGAGGGTTGCTATTTATGGATTGAAATTTGGCAACACTTGCTAGGTGTGGACGACTGCGCCATCGAAGTTTGACAGTATACATAAACAGAACGTTTTATTATACAGACGCTATTTGTATTGTAACGAGATAATTGAAAATTTTACCTCGGCTAAAAAATTGATTTTAATCGTGATTTCGATGATTTTTTTACCATGTTCGTGGATTATCTCAACATCACTGTGCCGATCAACTCACTACGACTTTTGGTGATGAAACACTATCCAATGCCACTATATATCGATGGTTTAGGAAATTCTAACGTAGCTGTACGTAGCTGGGGGACAAATTTAAAGAAGGTGCCAAAATAACATTGATGCTGTGTACGAACTGATAATGCAAGATCCTCATGTGTTCAATCGTGAAATAGAGGCATCCCTGAGAATCAATAAAATCGTGTTTTAATCAGCTAGTAAAAATTGCATAACATACCGCTGCATAATTATTGCTAAAAGCTCAATACAATTTTACAACTCGCGTCTTAAAAAAGTATTATGCCCGTATTCACCAACATCCCATAAACTTTATAGGTCCCATAAGCTATTGAATGTATATATTGAACATGTCATTATGACATATAGCCACGTTAGAATTTCCTAAACCATCGATATATTGTGGCATTGCTTCATCACCAAAAGTCGTAGTGAGTTGATTGGCACAGTGCTATTGAAATGGTCAACATAAATGTTGAATAACGCTTGTGATTGGAGCTTTGATGACACATTTTCTTTAATTTTCCAGTGTTTGCAATAGAGGGAATCTAAAGTAACTACATTCCCTAGATAATTTATTTATTGTTGCTATAACAACGAATACTTATGGGTTCAATAGCTATTGATAGATTTATACGGGGGTGAGACCTTTAAATTTTGATATTAATATTTATTATACATAATGCACTCACTTATCAATCAAAAAAACAATTTTATTTGCTCATCGCTATTCTGTGCATTATTAATATTCAGAAAAATAAATCTGACATAATTTACACTTCGCTAGGCTAGAATTGTACATTCGCTTTCAATTCATTCGCTCCCATTCACATTTCCGCTTCCCATTGCGGCAGGCGGCGGCGTTTCGTGCAGTGAACGTACAAGTTTTTTCTTTTCCCCTATTTTTAAAACGTCCGCCGCCTGGCTTTGTGACCGGGAGATGAAATTGGGCCGGGCGCGCGCAGGTCTCGCATAGAAATGAGAATGGGAATCATACTTCCGGTGCGTTACGGGTCTGTGTGGGGGGTGGCGGTCAAGAAGCAGGTTTCGCGATCACCGGGAAACGCGCAATTATCAGTTTTTTTTATATGTTATTTGTATGTATGTCAGACGTCGACAGACAGCTCGAACAAATGGGTCAAAGCGGCGTGACAGTGAATGAGTGCATGTGGGCGACAATGAGGGGCGTAATGTAGGGAGGAAACTCGATTACACACCGACGCGACTTAGTTTTATAATATTTTGTAAGTGTTTGTTCACACAATGCGATTTTATTAACTGCGGATAATATTATTTTTCATATATTGCTGACAGAGTTATCTCATAGCTATTATAGATTTGCTAAAGGTCGTTTTAGACAAGACAATATCTTCACTCAAATGTTAAGGTCGTTTTAGACAAGACAATTTCTTGACTCAAAAGTTAGTAAAAAAATACAATCTAAATTGACTCGCATCTTACAACAAATTATTTGAAATATTGAATTGGATGGTAGATCGAATGGAAAAATATAACATGTTCTATTTGTCATGGACAAATTGTATGGGAGGAGGATATATGAATTCATTTCTTGAACAACTTTTGAGCTAAGAAATTGTCTCGTCTAAAACGACCTTAAGTTTCTTATCCTAAGTATATAATAAAATCTGTGCAAAATATTTGTTGACTAGAAAAACTGCTCCGCGGGCGTTCTGTTTATTACTGAAAGTAATGGGGGCGCGCGCGTTGGGTGTTTTCGGCGCGGGCGATTGCCATAAATCGTCCGGGGCAACAACAAGAAGGCCGGCCGACATTCCCCGGACGGCAGGGAGGTGTCGCGTCGACAGGACGATCCGGTGACACGACACCCTCTGCCTCGGAGGAGATCTTAATCGAGTCCACAGCAGTGGACACGCGGACCCTCATTAACTTTTTTCTAAACGATTGGGGGGGGCCCCAAGTCGTTCGCTGCAGTGAGAAACAATTAGAACGGAATTTTCGGTTTGAAATTTATTAGCTAGGACGATAAAAACACTTCAGGAAATAGACATTTTAAAACAGTAAAATAGTAATATATATAAAATTTATTATTATATATATATATATATATATATATATATATATATATATATATATATATATATATATATATATATATATATATAATTGCCCCCAAAAATGAATTATTGACAATTTTTTCAAGTTGAAACAATGCAATACTACTATATCCTTATAAAGTTAATAGTTAGCGTTTTGTAAAAACAAATATGCACTTTACAGGTTACAACAAACTCAAAATAATTATTTACCAATTCAGTTAAGTTTGAAAATATAAAAATTTCTTGACGGGAATTCGAACCTACGAGTTTTATAACGGTACTATTGAAAAGGTTGGTCTTGAAGCCGACCATTTGTTTTATGGCAAAATAATTCCTATGATAGTGCCAGATTAATAAACAACTTGTACAGCCAGCACAACATATGTGAGTTTTTTAATATTGGTGCACATTTCAAGAAAAATATTAGATAGACACTAGACAATATTAGTTGAAACGAGATATTTGAACTCTATCAAACAACTTTAGTAAATATTTCGTATATAACTTCCTGAAGCATTGCAGTAATAACTAAATGGATTCTCACAATAAACTCGATTTATAATTACGGGAGAATTTGAGCGATTTTTATGCGATTTACATGCAGGCACGCACGGGGAGGATGTTGCGCACGCTCCGGCGGCCACATTCCGCTGCTTTAACGTAGTGGAAATGTTAATAAACTTAGCGCGGTCGCCGGAGAATTCGCGACGATTAAAGCGCAGTGAAGAATTCGCCAAAAATATCGGGCTACACGGGGGGTAGCCCGAGCGATTTTCCCATGTGTGGCACAAAGAGCGGAAGAGCATCCATCCCCCAAGCGACCTACTTTACAGATACCACACGCGCCGCCTCCGCCCCCTTCCTGTACCCGCGGTTGGATTACGCGAAGGTGGATCACCTTGCGGAAGTCCAATACACAATTGAAACATTCAGAATGGGGTTTTTTAATCTGCCGAATCTTGTGGGGGGATTATATCAAATTACTTAAAAGACTCCGGATGTACGATTATGGGTTTTAATTTTAAACATGTCTTGATATTATTGAAATATCGGGGAAATTTATATTCAGATATATTACTAACAAACCACACTAAAGATCCAGCTCAGTTTTCTTGTGGTTAGGTAGAGGTGCCATCCGTCATGTATTGAATATTGGGGAGAGAAGTTTCAAACACCATCGCATGTGAATTTTCGCGAATCACCTTGCACAAGTTTTCTGTGAAGTTAAGGCAAATACCGGGTGATTAAATTCCTGTGAGCTAAATAAAATACATTCTTTATTATCGCAACTAGCTCCCTATAGATCCGTGCCTATAGTTTCCTTCTTAAGAGAACGTAGTCCATCCAAAAGATACTTCCTCGATTTTCATGTGAAAAACTATTACCGTCCACGTCTTTCGGTTCATTACATTTCTACAATAGATGCTTTAGTATCCCTGCTTTAGTGTTTCTAGGCGAATTACCTGCAGACTTTTTTTCACTATTTTACCTGAATTTATTTTCTTCATTTCAGCACGTGAATAGATATTCACGTTTTATTTCCTCTTGTTTGAGATATGTTGGTGATTTTTTTATGCTTAATTTTTCGGATTACATATATTCTTTAATTCTTGCCCATCGCTCTTTTGTGTCAATGTCGCGGTCAATATGATTTTCTCCCGATTTCTAATTTTCTGTCCTCATGATCATACCTCTCATAGTATTTTCTCTTTTGTCAGTGATGAGATATATTATAATCTACATTATATGATTTTTAGTTACAGCTGACACATACCTACAAGGCCGCCGTAACTAGCTTTTTTGGGGCCCTGGGCAAGACCTCTTCACTATTTACAAATAGTCTCATTCACAGTAGTAGTAGTGATTGTTAATTGCAGCAAAATGCTTATAACTGTGACTTTAAATATAAATTTCGGCATTACAACATAATTCCGTCACTAGCTCTTGGTCCCCATGACAACAGCAGACAAAAACCAATTAAGTAAATACCATTCTTTCCGTCCGTTCCAATTTCGCCCCGAGTCGCGGGTTTTTTGTGGCGAGAGATTAAGTCGCGAATGTCTTGGCAAGGCACGCGCGCCGCCGTCGAGACGCATAAATTTCGATGGGGCTCAAGTGGAAAGGCATTCACCACACGATCCCGTCCACATTTATATTTCTCCCCCCTTGGGTTTTAAAAAGTCTGGTTGCGTTTGTGTCCCGGATTATTACGCGAACGCTCTCTCTTTCATAACGGCTAATTAACGAGCCGGCAGTAGCAGGAAGAGGCGCCTACGGAGGCTCGGAATCGCGCGAATAGCTCGCCGCGGAGGAGGCAGCGTCTGCGGCGCTTGGCACAAGTCCTAGAAATGCCAGACACAATAAAGCAGCGCCTTGACACTGGTCCAATAGCGATTATTTAAGACAAAACGATTTTATTTTTGAACTTTTGGGTTCGTACATTTTTTAGAAATTTTAGAATTATAAAGCTATATGAATGGGGTCTTTTTTTTGTTGCTTTTATAATAACTCTCCCTCTCTTTCTTGATTATTAATCAAAATACATTAATGATATTCGTCATATAGGCTGGGGCATAAATAAATATTAGTTTATTATCAAATAATATTATATTGATAATTGTTTAAATAAATATATATATATATATATATATATATATATATATAATATATAATATAATAAAATATTAAAGGATAAATAAAACGATTTTTTACTTTGTTTTTATCACACTTCAGTTACACTTTGCAACTAGTTTCGGCTAAGCTCTAGCCATTTTCGAGCTCCTCCTGTTTATTTGAGTTATTTTACTCTGACAACAAGTTATCCATTTTTTTTTATTTTATTGCTTATATTTTATTTATTCATACCAGGAGAAATTTAATGACTCCAACATTTATAATCAGTTTTTCTCTCTCGTGTCAACCTCTAATAAAATGTGCAGTGTTGCTGCTTAGGAGACACAATACTTAATAGCTATATTTTTTTTAATTTAGTAATTTTTCTTGTTGTCATGTTCCTTCATAGTATTGACCCCAATCCTTTGATCTAAACAACTTGCTGAGAAGTTCGGAGGAGTGTGAATTTAAACCTTAACTTTACAGAAAACCAATTTTTTGGAAATATATTGCTGTTTTTATTTGAATTTATTAGTAGTTACTGTATTTGTTACAATTTGTAACTGGCTATCGACATATTTATATTTTTTTGTTCATGTTCTTTATATGGAACTCGTAATTTGTGTCGGTCTTGCGTATGCCATTTATTAAGCATTTTAAGATATTGTTATTACCATCAGTATTCTTGGTAAAACAGAATTTAAAAAATATGACAAATTATTCGATACGAAGGCACTAAACAGTCACCTTTGTATCGAATATTTTGTTATATTTTTAAAATTCTGTTTTACCTATTTTTCTCGACTCAAACGTTAAGGTCGTTTTAGACAAGACAATTTCTTGATTCAAAAGTTAGTCAAGATGCGAAATAATCTAAATTATCTCGTATAATACAGCAAATCATTTGAAATATTGAATTGGATGGTAGATCCAATGGAAAATGATAACGTTCTATTTGTCAAGGTCAAATTGTATGGGAGGAGGATATATGAATTCATTTCTTGAACAACTTTCGAGCTAAGAAATTGTTTTGTTTAAAACGACCTTTAGTCAAGATGCGAAACAATCTAGATTATCTTGTATGATACAGTAAGTTATTTGAAATATTGAATTGAATGGTAGACTGAATGGAAAAATATAACACGTTCTATTTCTCAAGGACAAATTGTATAGGAGGAGGATATATGAATTCATTTCTTGAACAACTTTTAAGCTAAGAAATTGTCTTGTCTAAAACGACCTTTAATCGATATTTCGCTCATAATCTATTCAATTCAATTGTTTGCATTAAATTTGAATCTCCACTCGATTTCTCTTGAATTCGATTACGAGGCATGTCCGGTCCGTTTTGGAGGACGCGCACGGGGCCCCGACGAAAAGTCTCCCGCGTACCTGTCGGCCAGGTCGTTAAAGGGGACGTCTCGGCTAGTTAGGCGAGCAAACAATGGGGGGGCGGCGGGCGTTGAGGGGTGTACCGCCGCCGTAATTAACGCGGCCCGCGGCCTGTAATTTGCGCGGGGCGCGCCGCCGCTAATCGGCCGCCCCCTCCCCGCGCGCCCGGCGGCGC
Organism: Lordithon lunulatus; assembly: GCA_963942505.1. NCBI lineage: Eukaryota > Metazoa > Arthropoda > Insecta > Coleoptera > Staphylinidae > Lordithon > Lordithon lunulatus. The sequence goes on from OZ012666.1 coordinate 71,236,843, forward strand.
CTTGTCATTACGGCCCCGGGGAGAAGAGCAGCACCACCGGTGGTCCCCGCGACCGCGCCGAACCTTACAAATTGTTTGCCGAAACACGCTGTCAACATCAATCATTTAGTGCCGAGATGACGACGTAATTTGGGCAGCCAGAGAGGCAAATAAAAGAAGATTTAAATTTAATAATCAGAGCCTAGTCCTTTCGGCGATTTATTTTGAATTGTTTTTAATAATTAGAGCATTTTAAGCCTAACACATCAAAAAAGAAAACATCTATCAATGCGATTGCTTGTAATGATTACAGATGGATTTCTGAAACTGAAACTGTAGCCTATGATTATAGGCTACAGTTTCCAATAATGTATGTATAGCCTAGTATTTACCTAGGTCAGTAAACTGTGGCTCACAAGCCACATGTGGCTTTTTGGATCTTTAACAAAGTTCGATTTCGAGTTTAGTTCATTGTAATTCATGCTTAAGACTTGCTAAGTAGAAAATTGCGGAAAATAACGTATTTCAAAGTTTAAGTCGTTTGTGATAGTGACTGGTTGGTCTTGAGCTTCCCTTCAACCCCATTTTTTACCACATAGATTGGTTCATTGGGTAATGCACGTTTTGACGTTTAAAAACATAAAACTTAGTATATTAGTATAATAAAACTAAGCGAACTACTACGCTCTTTCTGCCAAATATTAAAATGGCGAAACGAGATTTCTACTGTAATTCGAAAAAATATATATCTGGAGCATCAAATCAATTGAAATCAATGTTTTTCTTAGTCTCGTAATATTTGTTATCTTTTTATTCATGCAGATATTTACACCTATATTGTAATATAGATATACTCGGAAAACAGATATTATTGCCCACCATTAAAACTGACTTCCGCTATAATTAACGCGGACCATATGAAATAAATTATTATTGGTAACTTGGTTAACTATCCCACCGTGTGAATTTATAAATTCTTCTCAGCCTACACTCGCGTGTGCACCAGTGAGAACAAATCTGGCAGCATGAAACGGGCCCAGCTCCCCGCCACCGCCGCCGCCCGTGTGTTTCCAGGAAAGGTTTTTAAAAAACGCACTGCTCCCCATTAACAAATTTAATGGGCTGCCCGCCGACAAAGGTGCGGGCGGCTAATTAAAATGGCGATTAAAATGACATAAAAAGAGCGATGTGTGGTGGTGGTGAGAATCTAATTGGGGAAGGCGAGGTGTGTATATGTGTGTGTGCATCGTCCCGTCGTCTAGACCGCGACCCACACAAATCGCGACGCGTAAAGTGAATGCGTGCGTGCCGGACGACGTGACGGAATGCGTATGCATAGGGGGAAATAAACGCACCTGGGAAACGGGATTGAATGACTTAATGATTATTATTGATTTTTGTGACGTTTTTACACTTTAAAACCATTTTATTGGATACAATATAAATAAGTTAGCTTTAAATACAATATTTTTATTTAAAGTATAAAAGTATGATCTAAAGGTCGTTTTAGACAAGACAATTTCTTAACTCAAATATTGTTCAAGAAATGAATTCATATATCCTCCTCCCAAACAATTTGTCCTTGACAAATAGAATGCGTTATATTTTTCAATTCGCTCTACAATCCCATTCAATATTTGCTGTATGATACGAGATAATTTAGATTGTGACTAACTTTTGAGTCAAGAAATTGTCTTGTCTAAAACGACCTTAAATAAATTTACTAAAGCGTGAATTATATTGTACTAAATTCGTTTCATTCAAGACTACTGCAGCTGAAACTTGAACCGTTTAAATCAGAAAATTCCTATAATAAAAAACGAAGACAATGTTTTGAAGCCGACCGACCTGTCATTTATGTACTATCATTTCAAAAGTGGTCGCTGGTTCGAATTGCCATTGAAATGAGATTTTTATAAGTTATTTAATTGAGTTATTAAATGTTTTTAAGTAATAGAGATGTTCTAAGTAAATTTTTGTTTCTTTTTTATATCGTCGGCCCATCTTCTAAATATATAAACTATTTATATATTATCTAAATATATAAATATTTATATTCCATTCCTGTAAAAATATTAAATTATATCTTATAGATAATTGTTGTTAAACAGTCCTAAATATTACAATTAACAACACATTATAATATTAAAATTAAAGAAAACACTACGTTTCTCTGGTGGTAGTCGTTGCTCATTTCCTTCGCAATAACTCATTTCGCGTGTCGCACAGCGCACACACACATAACAATCGTAATTAAATCTGTGATTTTGCGAAACAACGTTCATCGTCCGCGCCCGCCACCGCCCCTCGTTCATTCACACAGAAAAAGCTTGAAAGGCAGTTGCGCTAATTAGACAAAACATCGCCCTCATAAACGACGCGTGTTGTATCAAGGAGCATTTTTCGAGCAATTAATTTCAGCGTGGCGTGTAAAGGATGACGTTAAAAATTTTAATCCGCACCAGACGACAGCGAGTTCCCATTGTACACAAAAAATATATGTATATGTTTAAAAGAAATCGCTCTGATGAGGTTTCCTGTTTAATTTGTTCACTGGGCAGGATTAAAACAATAGCAAAAACATGCGATTTCTGAAATAATTAAGCAAAATTCCACGTAATAATAAAAATCACTCTCTAGTCGTATACAAGTCTAGCGAGTGATTTTTATTACTAACTAATGTGACGTCTTTCTTCTGTAGCTTAGTGTATTTTATTATCAAAACTTCAGTCAATTTTTTTTTTCGAGAAAATTATACTACCCCCGTTCCAAAATAAGTGTGTTTAGGTGTTTGATCCAAAATATGAAATGTAATTTCATAAAAAATAATAATACAAACGAATATATAACGTGTATTTTCACAACTAAACTATAACATAAATGGAAAACATGTAAAAATTAACACGTATAAGTAATATTTAACAAATTAGTAACTATAACTTCTTTTGTTGTATAACAAAACCCCCATTGCGATTTTCTACCTGCTTAATTTTCTTTCCACTCGCTATATCCGATTTGGCTGTCACAATTACTTTTGTGTTTCCTACATTTATCGTCATGTTTCTTCGTTCCATGCCTCTAGGTTATATTAAATGTGCTTCTGATTTCGCTATATTATCTGCAAATATGCATTCCGATATGGATATCCTCTCTAGGTTCTAGTTTTTACTATCTTTGTTTTTCAATAATTAAGAAAAAAATATTTTCTAGGATAATTATAAATAATAAAGAGCTCAATGCTACTTTTGTCGCTGCCCCTGCGAAGTAGCAAATTCCTTTGATGTTGTTTCCTTATATACATTTTTGGTACCGTCCAACCAACAACTGCACTAAGGGCCGGTTCTACATATCGGCGTAAATATCTCAAACTTATTCCACGAATAGCCTTATTCTCCAGTTAAATGTCAATTGTAGAACCGGCCCTTAATCCTCTTTTCCTGAGTACTTCGCACATTTGTTGTAAAAAGCTTTTTATAGGTCCACAAAGGTGATGTACATCTTTCTATGTTGATGTTTTTGTTCATCATTTGTATTGTGGTGAAAATATGGTCTTGTGTTGACGCTCCCTTCCTGAATACGCGTTGGGCTTTCTCCAAATTTGGAGAAAATCCAACGCGTCTTCGGGAAGGGACCGTCAACACAAGACCATATTTTCACCATAATACATTTCCTATCTCAATTTGTTTTGCACATACTATTAGCTGTTGTACATGATAGGGATATCCATTTGTAGTTATTGCTATATCCTTTTTGTACATGGAAAATATTATTGACTTTTCCCAGCCTGGAGGATTCTTCCTTATTTGTATATTTTATTTAGCAATGTTAAGAGCACTCCTTATTCGTCCAGATATTTTAGTTGTTTCAGCTTAACCATTTAATGTCCTAATATTTTTCAATTTCTCAATTAATTAAGGATTGAAAAAAAATATCATGAAAACCACGGGACACAACACTGGCAAATCCAAAATGTCTTTTTTATGTTATAGTCATATTTTCCCCCTTCAAATTAACTTTTGCAACTTTTAGTATCTATAACATATTTATAATTTTTAATATATAGTATTCGAAATCGATTTATATTCCATCCGTCCCATTCTCCGTCAAATTAGTATATTGAGGGCTCATGTCCCCAGCCCCAAACCACAGTTGCTGACTTCTTTTTTCCGCAAAGCAGATTATTTGATCCACCCGCCCGTTAATGCGTCCCTCCGCGCCTTTGTGCGTCGATAATACAATTTGGCCGCGGTGGGTGTCGGCGTTTGTTTGTGAAAATATTTGTCGCTCGAATTTCACGGGGGTCCGGCTCGCCTGTCCGAAAATTCGGGGGACCATTGTGCGGCTGTCGGCTGAGATTAGCGGTCATCTGAGGTCGGGGGGGGGGGGGGGGGGGGGAGGTTGCGACAATGGAAATTGGATAATTGAGGTGTGCATTCTATGAGAATATCGCTGATGTCCACACGTGACGATGGATTATATAACGACGTAACATCTGCACACGGGTTGTTTAGTATCCCTCGTTTAGATTTAATTAATAGATTTTATGTAACTAGTATATCTATGACTTTATTGGACAAATTTGTTTGTGAATTAGTGCGTGTATATACAAATAGTCTAAACTTGTATATAAATAAACATTTTAGCGCAAGTAGGGCCAATCTGCTTTTTTAACAAAAGGTCCAAACTGATTTATAGGACTAATGCCCGTATTCACCAACATCCCATAAACTTTATAGGTTCCAATAGCGCTTGCGATTGGAGCTTTGATGACACCTTTTGTTTAATTATTCAGTGTTTCCAATAGAGAGAATCTAAAGTAACTACATTCCCTAGATAATGTATTTATTGTTGCTATAACAACGAATACTTATGGGTCCAATAGCTATTGATAGATTTATGGAACGTCGGTGAATACGGGGGCTAATAGACAAAACTAAGACGGCCAATTTACAAGGGTCAATCTGCGGCTCCCTCTCAAATCTTTATTTCACAATAGTTACAAGTTAACTATTAGTATTATGTTCTCTAAATCAGTTTGTTAAAAAAGCAGATTGACCCTTCTTGCGCTACACCGTCGATATGACGGTGTTTTTGCAATCTTTCTGCCTTTCACACACACACACACGTTTAAATTCTTGATCATTCATTTTCGAATTTAGTTCTATTCTGAATCACAAATCAAACAAACGTTATTTCTCCTTCTTTCTAACGTCAACCGGATTTCACTGTTGTGTTTTGTGCTGGATCGATTCAACAATACCGGTCGCTAATGACAATTGTAATTCGCCCCAACTGTGGAAATTCAATGCAGCCCCGAATCCCTACAAAAGACGAGTCCTGACCACCACTCCACCAGGGAGCCTTAGCTCTCTGATTCTCTACGGCTACGAGGGGGACTCCTGCGGTTTTGAGCGCCAAGGCCGGGGAAACGGAACCGGGCATTAGTAGTTGGAAACGAAATTGATTACGATCGCGTCTTGAGCAAGTGGCGCGTCCTAATTATGCAAATAACGCGACAATCGAGCGAGCGATTACGCGCGTTAAGCACCGCGACCGCCTTCACACTTCGGCGCAGAGAAATTCAAATTATTTCTGGAAACGTGGCAGGAAAAGTTTGCTGTATCACGATTTGATGCTATTTTAATCATTTTAAAATTTATCTCCTCTGGTGTACTAAGAATATATCTCTACTGCTATAGCCAACCTACCAGTCATGAATTTTGTTTTATTTTCAGTTGTGAATTTTGAGATTGAAAAAGAGTTTATTTCTCATTCTCATGACGCATATAATAATCTGAGAGCTTTACAAAATAAATTTTCTAATAGATACCCGCATCCAACTTTACAATCCCCAACTCACCACCTATTTGCGTTACTGTATTATTAACGAATCAATGCTAGCCATTTCTAAGAGTTCTCATCATAAACTAATTATGACTAATAAATATCTAATTAAATATCAATTGACCCATGAGTAGTCCATATACATATCTACATGTTAATGTCATTAAGATCACAAGTATAACTCAGCCTATACCTTACAGTAGAAAGCATATGATTAAAAAAATAAACAAAAGTTCAGCTAATAAGGATAAATTTACCCATCCACTTATTGTTAATAATAAAATTAGCTGTAAACAAATTTTTAAATATTGTTTATTTGATTTCAGATGCGTGTTCGTCGCGCACAACGCCAAAGCCACGGCCGCCGGTGCCGACACCACGTCCAAACATCACATTCCATACGTACGAGTGTCCCCCCGCGTACGCGGCCTGGTACTGCCTGAACGGGGCCACCTGTTTCACCGTCAAGATCGGCGACTCGCTGCTTTACAACTGCGAGTAAGTACTATCCCGGACGCACACACACAGGCAGTCTCTGTCACTTTCAACCACCAAACGAATTTACGACATGAACAGCACCCAAGAAATAAAGTAAAAAACTTATCGCTTGTCTCTTTTGCAGGTGCGCCGAAGGTTACATGGGTCCTAGATGCGAATACAAAGATTTGGACGGATCATATCTACGTAAGTTACCTATTAATGTTATGTAGTAATTTCTATATTTGTAACTGGCCATCGACCTTTTGGTCCTTCGTGTATTAGTATATATATGACTTGCTGCTTCAGAAAAGGAAAATATATTAATTTGCATAGGATTATTTGCTAATGTGTGTCGAAGGACACTGTAAAACGTAAATAATTCCTTTTCTCAAAAAATAAAAGTTTTTGTCTATGGATTGAACTTTTTCGGTTTTTAACTCTACAATGTATGTAATAATAAGCAGATTAGGCCTCCTCAATAATAAATTACTCGTTCTCTATCTCTTTAACAATTAAAAATGTAATTACAAGTCCTATATAATTATTTTTCTTTTGTAGCGTCTCAAAGGAAATTCATGCTGGAGCGTGCGAGCATCGCCGGCGGTGCCACGATCGCCGTCTTCCTGGTGGTGATCCTGTGCACGATGGCGTACCTGCACCACAAGCGGCGAACCAAGACAACACGTGGTACCGTCGGCACGGACTGTGTAGACGCCCGCCTAGGCTCGCCGCCACCACACCAGCCGACGTTTGGTACACGGTGGCGGACGGCGCCGCCCGTCGACCTGCCTGTCGTCCACGAGGCCGGCGACAAGCAGCGCCGGATAGAGCTGCACCAGGTGACGACGCTGCTGGCCGGGGGCGGGCAGGCCCAGCAGAACCCGTGACTGTTTATGTAAAAAAAAGTGATTGCGCGTACGAACAACTACTATATAAAAGATGAGAATCTCCCCCACATCCCTTTCAAAATAATAGCCGTATGTTACGGCACCCAATTATTATGGACATTTTCTATATAATACTTATATTATATAACTAATTAATTGTATAAAGTATATTTATACGTAGGCAAACGCAGTGTGTGCGGCACTTGTTATATGCAGCTTTGCTCTCATTATTATTATTAACTTTATTTATTTTATTTTTTATTATGTGCATCAATCTTGGAGGAACAAAAATTATATAGTAATTTTTTTAAATGTCAAAAACAATTTTTGGCAGCTAACGGTGCGGTATTGTTTTACTTTTTTTTAAATAAAAATTAAGTAGGCAATTACAACAATTGCACAAGTGTAAATACTAAAGTCATATTTTTATACGACACTTGTAAAATGTATAGAGAGAGTAAACATCCACACCGCCCGGATTTTATTTATTTTTTTCGGTCTGGGGCGTTATATTATATTGTTTCCTGCCACAGGAGGAATTTTAAATGTAATTTTAAAGAAACATTCCTTCAAATTATATCCCTTTATATAGATATATAAAAAAAATAATAATCGTGATTGCGATTATTGTATTTTAAATTTGCCCACTCCCTTGTTTGTAATTGACACGCTCGCGCGGCATCCACTGGTTTGGATGCCGCCACAAACCCACCTTCCCCCAACAAAAAATTTATATTATTGTAAAAATGTAGATATATACAATTTAAATAATAATTGAATAAAAAAAAACACGATGATGATAATTCCAACGCGTTGGATTGTAAGTTTAGTAATTTAATAATTTATAAGCACTTGGTTCCTAACAATATTAACGTAATATTTTTTTTGTTATTATTATGATTATTATTTAAAAAAAAACATCCCACCCATGAATCGAAGAACAAACTGCTGGAAATAGCCAGTTATTATTATTATTATAATCGAAACCAAAGCCTAAATAATGTTGCGCGCGCCGGCGCACACACACAGACTTCAAGTATTATTAATAATTATATTTACCTAGTAGATTAATCAACCCAATCCCTCAAGTCCTTGGTAATCAAGCAATTTTTAATTACCCCAAAATGTTACTGAAAAAAATTATTATGTACATAAAAAAAGAAGAAAAAAAAAACTACCAACAAAAAATGTTAGAGTACTTTTGTTTATTTACACATAATTGTATTAAATTAAATAAAAAAATGATTGATAATAATTTGTATATGCGCTTAGTTTAGTGAAAAATTGTTTATATAAAAGGTTGGCGGGCGGAACGAGTGAAAAATAGTTACAAGAGAATCATTTTCTAGGTCGGCCAGCGCTTTTCTTCCCGCCAAGGATACTTTGTTTGTCCTTACTTTTATTATTTAACAACATTGGGTGAACCTCTGAAACACCAAACACAGTCAAATTACAACACGCTGAATGGGTGGCGACACTCGCAAAATTGTTGTCGAGACGTCTTCGTTGCGAATGTGTGTGTGCGGGAGAAGAAAGGAAATGAGAGAAAGAGAAATTTCATGCGCATTTTTCACAAGTCTACAGAACGGTTCTAGGCCCTCAGGTTTTACCTCCGTCACTAGTGTTTTGCAACTGTATATCGTATGCGCGGTACTTCTTCTTTTTGGAGGGCGGCGAGCCAACGCTCTGCGCCACCGGCGCCGTATTCTCCTGTGCCCAATTGTCTTCTGGATCTTCCACCTAAACAAATCAAACAATACAAAATTTCATGCATGTCATTAAATTATTATGGGTGTCCACCCATAAAGCTACTTAATGCACGTACCTCAGGCGCAATGGGCAGGAACTGCAGACAATCCGTGTTCTCATTCTCTTCATCCGAGCTACAGAATGCCGCCACAGGATCAATTGCACACACATCAACCTATTTACACATAAACAAAAACCATATAATAATCCCGTCTTGCTCTCCAATCAAACCACACACATCTACACTCAAGCAGGATTATTACTTATGTAAAGCATGATAATGATGATTCCAAGCCGTGATTATTATGTACACACATACAAACCATCTGGAAAAATGTTAAAAGCGTTGCTAGAAAAAATGATATTCATTAATCAATGAGACGTGCACGTGGGATGTGAGTTAAGTGAAAGAGAGATCAAATGATACGCCGAAATCTAAAGGATCTCACATCAAATTCCGTGTCCTCTTTGGCGTCTCCACCGCTGGCGACTGATTTGTCCTCGTCAGTGAGATCAAACTCGCTTTCACGCTCCTCGTATTCAACGTTCTCATCCAGCTCCTTGAAGTCGGGTGCGAATGCAGACCAGTTTTCCACTTGGTTTTGAGCCCAAACACTAACAACACCTAAATCAAAACAAGTAGTAGTTACTGTATTTGTTATAATCCTGTAACTGGCTATCTTTGGGTCCTTCTGTCCTGTTAGGACTAGAAGTCCCCCCGTTTTCTAATGTATCTTAACGCCAAATGGGCCGGGATTCGAACCCGGACCGCCCGATCGTAAAGAAAGGGTACTAATCACTGCTCTATATCGGCGTGTAATCGTAACAATATTACCCAAAAACAACAAAATAGCCATGTTTCTATGTTTTTCATATTACAACAAATTCATTCTATTTGTTTAACTAGTTTGTTTAGACAAACCTACCTGAAGATATACTAGCAATAATTGGTCTTACTGGATGCCATGCTACATCCAACAGTAGTTCACCCTTGGTTCCATGCAAAATCTTTACAAGGTTTCCAATAGATTTCTCCCAAATATAAAGAGCATGCTGCCTTGCAGATCCTGCACAAATATATTCTCCATCCCCAGAGAAACAACATTTCTTCCACATAGTTCTGAAATAATATTTAGTAAAAACTCATTTTTTTTAAATTTATCTCAAAATTACTTATTGACCAAATCCTGCAATTTTTGTATAGGCTCTGGCTCCCCATCAAGTCCACAGGCAAGAACTTCTTTACTGTCATATACCCTTATCACTCTATCACCAGTATTCACCAAGAAACAACTAAAAAAAACAAATAAATATTTGTAGAAAATTATATGATACCAAAATAAACAATGATGCAAGGATTTTATACACTTTTATTATTTTAACCACTGGTGGATAAAATGATGTATAAATTGTCTTCCAACCAAAAATTTCAACCAATTTATTTAATTTTTGACTATGCTATTAAGCATTTGAAATAGAAAAAACTTACTCTCCTCTCCTAGCAAACTCAATACTTTTAACAGCAGTGGCATTTGAAGTCCCCAACAAGATTCTGAAACTTGCTTTCACTGCCAAAGTTGTTGCATTGAGAACCAAAACCTTCCCCTTTGCATTGCCTGTATACACATACTCCCCTCGCCTATCAAATGAAGCCACTATATTTAAATCAGCCTATAAAACAGAACTATTAAGTTTACTAAAATTATATCTATATAATAACTTGCATCATCATCAATGGGCAATACTTGATGCCCTCCATTTGTATCCACTAATACAGCTGCATGCCTCATTGGACATACCAGCAGCCGATCCACCCCTCTAGGTTCAAACTGCACCTTTAAAACAGGGCAAGGGAATCTGTATTTCTGTTCACACTCCCCTGTTAGTATGGACCATACACAGACAGTATTGTCAGTAGATGCTGAGGCCATTTTGTGCCCTGTTCGCGACCAGCTTATGCTGCAAACAGGGTGCACATGGGCCGATATTATTTTCGCAATGCCACGGGTCAGAAAATCCCAGATGACAATGCGTCCATCGTTGCAGCCCACTGCCAGCAGGGTACCACGTTTGTTGAAGGCACATGTTACTGCTATTGACAGGCAGTCTAATGTACCATCAAATTCCTATAAGTCATCAATAATTAGCTAGATTAGTCTATTAGTATAAATAAAATTTATCAACATAAACATGATAAGCTGACAGTGGAAAGATCCATACATATACACTGACAGGGTTTTGCAAAAATTGCTTCACTACTCCAGTAAATTGTATAATAAACTTGATATTAATTAATGTAAACAAACAATAAACATTTAAAAATGATCACAACTTGTACATACCTCAGGATAATTCTGGCCAAATGACTCTACAAAAATCAAATATACGTAAAGGGAGTATTCTACAACAATACGGTCTCAAAGTCTTACCTAATAACTCCAAATTCATATCTCAAAATATTCCAAATAAAATCACACAAAGCCCGTTTGCAGGTTACGTTTGTTTATGCTTAGTTGCCAAATCGCTTTCCCGCAAAAAATATAATTATGATAAAACTATATAATTTAACTAAATTATCTATTATCATTCATTCAGAAAACTTTAATAGTATAATATATGTATATAATATTATTTTCCGACTTTAGTGGGTCCACTTATGTATGTATTTTTAAATTCGACGTTCAAGTTTTCGACATTGTTTGGGTAACCTCCCTATTGATATGTGAACGCAGCTCGCTGTCAGTGTGTACATAACCTGCAAATTACCGGTATGTTGCACGGGTTTTAAAATGAGATTTCCAAGTAGAACGGGGGATTTATTTAAGCGTATTACGTTTGCAAAACGTGTGTTGCAGCATAGACAAGTTTCTGGATTAAATCTATTCGTAAGTAATAATTTTGTTTGTACTGAGATAGTGTACTGTTTGATATTTATCTATGAAACAATTATATTGACTAAAAATGTATATTAACATTAATTGTGTTAGATTTTAAGCTACTATGAGTAGATTTCTAATAGATTTTTATTAGAAAATTATTATTATTTTAAACTATTTGTGAATCAAGAATAGCTATTTTCTACGAGTTAGCATGAATTATATTTATTTATTAATGCTATTATTAGCACATTTACAATATACATGTATATATACAAATCAGATTATGCATTGTAATGCCTTAATTGACTCTTAAAAGACATAAGGGATATCCCTGTCATGTCCACTGTGTTAGAAATTTCATTGACATGTTGTGCAATGCGACTGAAGGTGCTATGCTTGCCGTAATTGGTTCTATAGATTGGGATATGTAGAAACTCTAAGTTTCTTAATTCTCTAGAAGGTACGCGAATACTTATTAAGTTTAACAAACACCCTGAATTCACCATACCATTTAAAACTTTGAAAACGAGTGTACATGACAGGGCCTTTCTTCTATCTTCTAAAGGTTTTAGGCCCAGATAAATACAGAATTCCGCTGGTGACTAATATATTCCCGTGTTGCTTAGTTTAAATGAAATTAATTTACAAAATTTGTTTTGTACAGCTTCTAGCCTATCTATTTGTGTCCTATATGTTGGTGACCATATTATACAGCAATATTCTAAATGAGATATTGTACTAGATTTGTCTAGAAACATGAACAAGTATATAGTTTCAATTATTCATGTATTATGTTCAGTTTGTACTATGACCAATTGAATAGGTAGTAGATGGGAACAAATGCCAAAACAATTATAATATTATATTAAATAATAATAATTAATTCTCAACAACCTGTAATATATTTAGCCAATACAACAATGGAATATGGTTACTGCATTATCAAATATAAATAATAATGTTGTTAATCTTTAAAATTGATTAATGTAGAAATACTAGCTCTAAGTTTCCTGAATTCCTCACAAATTTGATATTTGGATTCATTCCCTTCTTCAAACTACTAATTCAATTATCATATGTATTTTATTCAAGATATTATTGGTCATGGTATGAGATGAACATTGCATATGTATAAATTAAACTTGTTCAAAATTCTTGATGAATGTAATAATTGATGCTTTATACATGGTAAAATATTCACTTGTTTGGATGGTTTAATTCATTCATGTGAGTTTAGCTCCTCACATTATATCACATATAACTTCATCTATAAAAGGATGAAATGAATTCGATATGATGCCCAAAGTGCCTATTTTAACAACTATAACTCTTAAGAAAATGACTCCCCTTGATTAATGAATAATACTATTTATTTTTAGGATGTTGAACTTTCAACAGAAATCAAGCATAAAATTGAGTCCCATTGGTCAGAGAAGCTAGTTGCAGACAAATTTGTTGATAATGACATCAGTAAACCTAAATATTATGTCCTTTCAATGTTTCCATACCCATCCGGCCACCTTCACATGGGCCATGTTCGGGTCTATACCATCAGCGACACGGTGGCTCGTTTCCAGCGTATGAATGGTAAAAACGTAAGACCATCAAAATCGCATTCAATGGTTTTGCAGAACGAATTTTTGCATTTATAGGTGATTCACCCGATTGGTTGGGACGCTTTCGGACTGCCAGCTGAAAATGCGGCCATTGAACGCAATGTGGCTCCACGAGATTGGACGGAACAGAATATCGGGCATATGCGGGAGCAGTTGAAACAGTTGGGTTGTAGTTTTGAATGGCATCGAGAGTTGGCTACATGCGAGCCTGAGTATTATAAGTGGACGCAAGAGCTGTTTTTGAAGTTATTTGATGCTGGATTGGTTTATAGAAAACAAGTAAGTTGAAATGTATAGAAATGACATACATACTGTACTCTGAATCTAAAACTGGTTGATTTATAGTGAATTTCCATTTTCGCATGTACACTAATTGCACAATAGTTATATTTGTGGGAGTATCTATGTACAATATGTGTCTAATGTGAATAGGCCACACTTATAAACCTAAACACTCAAACATGCCGAAAATCTTTTAGGTCTGAAATAGATTTTTTTGTAGGCGTTGGTAAATTGGGATCCTGTGGATAAAACGGTGCTCGCGGACGAGCAAGTAGATGAAAATGGGTTGTCTTGGCGTTCTGGCGCTAAAGTAGAGCGTAAAATGCTGCGGCAGTGGTTTGTGCGCTCCACTAAATTCGCACGTGCTCTCAGTGAGGGTTTGGACGACCCAATTCTACAGGATTGGCGTGATATTATCAAGCTGCAAAAGCACTGGATTGGAGACTGTTCAGGCATCGCTGTGGACTTTAAATTGTCGAACTGCAATGATTTTGTGACGTTTTGGACTGATATGCCCGAACATTTGGAGGATGTTGCGTTTGTAGCTGTTAGTAAAGGCAATTCGCTGGCGAGTGGTGCTGGGAAGGACTTGGATATGCAAACTAAATTGTTGGAGGCAAAAGCTATTCATCCTTTGAGCGGCGCAGAAATTCCGATATTGGTTACAGATGATGTGGAGTTTATTGAGGGATCTGATTCGTATTTAGGTATCTAAGTAATTTTGGAACCAGTAATTATTTCTCTTTATCTCATCCTGTCCTGTCAATGTAATGTATCCCTTTGCCTTCTTACACAAGTTCCTCCCATCATAAATGTCGCAGGATAATCCCTTCTGTAGTTTTCTCTTGCCTGTAATTTGGTTACATTATTTTAGGACTTCCAACTGCTAAAATGGAGGATAAAGCATTCGCAGAGCGCTGCAATATAACCTTTAAGCCAACTAATATTGTTACTCATGATGAAATTGAATCAAAACGGGCTACGGTGATAGCAAAATTAAATGAATTAAACGCCGGTGGATACTACACAAGTGCCAAATTAAGGGATTGGTTGGTTTCACGCCAGCGCTATTGGGGTACCCCCATTCCGATTGTGCATTGCAACAGTTGCGGGGTACAACCTGTGCCACGTGAGCAGCTCCCAGTAAAACTTCCCGAGTCGAAAGAGCTGCTCAAGGATAACGCCGAGTGGGTACAGACGATTTGCCCAAAGTGTGGGGGTGTGGCCGAACGAGAAACGGACACGATGGATACTTTTGTGGACAGCTCTTGGTATTTTTTACGTTATTTGGATCCGAGTTACAAAAAAGATATGTTTGATGCTCAAAAGGCCGCTAGTATGACCCCGGTTGATCTTTATATCGGTGGCAAAGAACATGGTTAGTTGAGTAAAAGTATATAATATAATTTTGATACACTCAGGGATGCCATTTGAAAACTTAATTAAAATTTAAACCGGATTGACCTAAAAACAAAAATTAACTTTATCAATAATATTAAAATATAACTAACTAATATCTTGATATTTAGCTGTTTTGCACCTGTACTACGCCCGTTTCGTCTCGCACTTCCTCCACTCGATAGGTCTGCTGCCCGAACGTGAGCCCTTCAAACGATTACTCGTACAAGGCATGGTCATGGGTCGTAGTTTCCGCATTAAAGGCTCTGGAAAATATTTGCCCGAATCGCAAGTCAACATAATTGGTAACATCAAAAAGTTCTTAAATTCGTATTTGTTTTTGATATATAATTTCCCTATTTTTAGACAAAAAACGCAACAAAGCGAGCTGCAAAGAGAGCGGACAGCCAGTCGTAATGCAGTGGGAAAAAATGAGCAAAAGTAAACACAACGGGGTTGATCCACAGGATATGTTTAAGGATTACGGAGTGGACACTACGCGGCTTTTGATTTTGGGCGACGTCTCGCCAACATCTCATAGGAACTGGAATAGTAATAGTAAATTATACAGGTCTTTTTTGCATAGCAAGACACTACAACGTCTACTTTTTCTCTAGCCTTCCCAGGAGTACTGCAGTGGCAACGCAGACTCTGGCTGACAATCAAAGGCTTTCACAAACATCGATTGGAAATGCCCAACATCACCTCCCCCGATGAGTTTAAAGCTCAAGAAGATTACTTGTTTGATTCGCGTAACTATTACATCAAAGGGGCCACCTTCAATTACTGCGCTTCGCAGCAAATTAGTGTCGCTATTTCCAAACTGCAGGGCCTTACGAATAGTTTGAGGGTAAAGCTTTTTTCAACTACGCATGCGTGGTTACTCGAAACCCATTCAATTTTGTTTGCAGCGTGCTCCAGCGTTCGTTTTCGCGCGCAGCTTGCAGTTTGAACGCGCGCTAGCGTGTCAAATTATTTTAATGGCCCCCATGGCGCCGTGTTTTGCATCTGAACTCTGGAGTGGATTTGTGGCCGCTCCAAACCGACTGAACACTTCGGGTGAAATTGACTGGAATGCGGACGTGTTGCGGCAGAAGTGGCCTGAAGTTGATTTCGACTACAATTTGGATTTAGTTTGTCAGGTAATTAATAAATCGTGTAGTGGGTGGTTAAACATTGGCAAGTCATTTCCAGATGTTTGTATCAATTCTTGATACAATTATGACGTCATCAATAATTATAAATGATACAAATGGTTGTACATTGACATTAACTGAAATTTTGAGAAAGTAATGAAAGTAACTAATAGTAGTATATATGTCCTTTATATATTGTAAGGTAAATGGTTTTGAAAATGCTGTCCTCAAAATGCCCCGCAAGGATATCGAAGTGCTACCGAAAGATGTAGCTATACAACTAGCGCTCAACCAAAAAGAAGTACAAGAAGCCCTCAAGACTCGCACTATTAAAGGTATTAATTTCATTGTGCATCCTGGTTATGAGGGAGTTGTTAATATAATCACATCTCACCCACCACCTAGGAAACAGGAGCAAGAAGTGGAAGAACTGAGCTGATTATGTGTTACCTATTTATTAAGTTTAATAAATTTTATTTAAAATTACTTTAATTTTAAAACATTTATATATTACCATTATAGATATTTTATACACGAATCACAGAGGCGTCAACATACAACTAAATACAGTAAGATTAGGATTAATATTTAATTGGTGAGAAATACAATCTTTCTGAGTGGTAGTTGTTTAAACTTTAACGACTTTTTTAAATAAGGACATTGCAATAAAAATTACTTATTTCCATAAAATCGTGTTAAATTTACACGGTTTTACAAGCGATAATCAAAAATTACTGATTCTACTTTCACAAAACGGGGTATAGAAGATATAAAAATAAATATAAAATGTCTATAACTATCAAAAATACTTGCATAGATAATTTTCCTTAATGTGATATAAATATTTAAACTCTTCTTTCTCTTGTCTGAAACAATTCGATATAATTTGTGCTTATATAACTCTGGGAGAAGACACTGATTTGATTTTGTTGACATACTATTTTTTTCTTGGAATCTACACAAATACGAGGAATTTTCTCCATTCGGCATTTAGTTTGGTTTCCCAAACGTGTCTTTGTTCTGGTAACCGGAAACGTACCCCGAGCCATCCACCATTTCCTTGCGACCTGTGATACCCTTACCCTTGCCACTGTCATCGAACCGTTGCTTATGTGTGCCGGTGTATTTGGAGGTGTCTGTGAGGCGGTTGACGGCACTTGGCGTCTTCACCGGCTAAAAATTTAAATTAAATAATACTAACTAACTAAATAAACGCTTCAAAGAGACATATTCTCGTTTGCAATACATTTCCGTACGAAATAAAATACAAATTCTATAGACATCAAACTCACGCCGACACCGTGATGTCCAGGCTGTCCACACGCTGCCATCTTTCCCTTCAACTCCTCCACCTCAATCTTCTTAGTCTTGGCAAGGTCATCAAGGAACTTTTTGTAGTCTCCCAAAGTCACTTTCATTGCTTTCAACTTTTTAAAGCAAATACCCGTGTCGGTAGTCGTGAATTTCTTGCCATCAATAACTTTGGCCTGCTTCATCCATTTGTCACTCTGAGAGAGGGTAATGTGTTTCCCGTCCGATTTCGGATCCCCAAACTTCGAAAATGCCTTGAATTGCTCCCCAAACGTGGGAGCGTCACCGCTGGTGGGAGTCGGCGTGCGTGGCGCTTCACCGCCATTTTCCAACTTGAGACTATCCAATGCTTCCACAGCTGGAGCGATGTCTTTACATTCCGAAGACATACTAGAGAGAATTAATTGAGAGTATAAGAAAGCTTGTGCAGACTAACTGCGACTATATAATTCCTTTTATAATGTGTTAAATTTCTTTAGTTGTTGTATAGACAGCAAATTTGTTAAATAAATATATTATTATTATTTGCGGGGCTTGAAATTCCCTCAACTTTCGATTGAATCATTCAAGCATCAAACATAAAAAATAATGCCTGAAAAAACGCACCAGAATCACATTTTCAGGCGATTTTTTTTAATTTTGCAAGCAAATGGTAAGAAACAGCGGACAACATACAACGGGTCATTTGTTGGGCTTGAAAATATCTACAAGTTTTTCTTTCTAACATAAAAAAAACTTACAATACCAGAAAAGCGGTAATATGACCATAAAATCTTTTAATTTATATATGGAATATATAAATATTTATATATATATATATATATATATATATATATATATATATTAAGTTTATTGTAAGTTTATTATGTAATATGAATTGTTTATTTATTGTAAATCTCAGTATTCGTGTTTCTGCTATTTTAAGGCCGTGAAAATGACGACTGCGCTATTTTAATGCTTATCCAACAATTACCACCTGCATTTTCACATTGATTAGTTACGTGCGGCACATAATTGTGAATTCATTTTCTAAAAATAGTGATGATTGGCAAAGCGACCGTGTATGTGTCTATTGCGACTACAAGGTAAATAAACTTGACCCCATGACGACACAAGAAGCGACAAAAAGGTCAAACGAAGAGTAATATTGTTAATTGATCAAGGCTAACGTGTAAATAATTCTATTTCTCACTTAAACAAAAATACTCTTATTTCATTAATAACATAAACAAATCTTACATATCATATCTACTGACATCAGTAAACCATTAATTTTATTTGTTACAAACATATTGTTTTTATAAAAGTTTACATAGAAATGCTATGTTTTATATACATTATATAATAATATATCTATTTTTAAAGACTGTATATATGCAAAACATAATCTTTAGATGACTTTAATTATTTTCATTGTAAATACATATCGATTATTTTTGATTTGTTTTCACAACAAAAACATTACATGTTAATTTGGGTCCGAAATAAATAGATTATTCCCTAGGCGAGGGGAGTTCGGTTTGTGTAAATACGTAATCGACAATTTCGCGGTCGCTCCCAGGACTGCGGCGATGATCTCACAATTTGTTGCGGATTAAATTATTTAAATAGCATTCAGCTGCCGGAAATATTTGAAAGAGAAAAAGCGGCGTCCCTAATGCGTATTTTTTTAGTATTTTTAGAACAGATCATAAATTATAAATAAGTGCCTTGCACTTTTATATGAATTGCCTCTACTGCGGAAATAGATCGTATTGAAGTCGCAGCAGGAATGCGTAATTTTCGATATATACAATTTAGACTTCAAGACTGTTTCATTAATGGACATTTTATTACGTTCGCCAGAGTTTTTCAACTAAGCAAATAAATTTTTTTAAAGAAACATTTAATTTCGTTCCGATTAAGTATATTTGATAAATTAAAATCAAATGTTGCTTCACGGTGCGTGTTATTTATATCAATAAAATCATGACCTTATCATGTACGGCAAGATTACACCGTTATCTTTGAGCATACCTGTAACGTGTTTGTCATTAAATATTTAAAATTGTACATTTTGCCATGAAAACTGCGATTATTCAGGAGCAGAAACAAGTTTGTGTTTATATGAATTAGTTTTTTTTTTTTAAAGTTAGGGGGAAAATCTATATGAATTAGTTTACTCGTAATTGTGCTTAATGACTGAAATGTTCATGAAAACAAATTGCCTCCGATTATGTTACAACTAGACAACAGACAGACATTCTAGACAGGCAAAGAGACAGTTTGTCTATGGACATACAGTCTGTCCCAGATACACACAGACACACAATACACCAACATTTTCCAGAAATGAACTTAAATTATTCATTGAACCTAAAACATTTCCACTGAAATCTGTATATATAGTTTTTGAACTAAAATTAATTATAATATATATATATATATAATTAATTATACAAAATTATATTTTAAATTTTGTATCAAAATAACATATTTTTAATTATCAGTCTCTATATTTTAAGTAAAGTTTTTGTTAACACTACTTTCTAAAATTATTTGCAAGCCATACCTTTATATTTAACTAATTTTGTTGACCTTATTTCATGCGTGTTGATGATGTCAGGGATGGAAATAATCGCGCGTGCAATTCGTTGCAAACTGTGGCAGGGGCGCGCGCGCTTCCCCCCAATCGATCCGCGTCCTGCAGGACTAGGACAATCGGGAACCCCTATTGCGCACCAGTTGCGAGACTTTCACAAAAGCCAAATAAACATAACCCAGTTAAAATTGCATCACGCAAACCGGGACATTCGACATGGAAATTTGAATAGAAAATTCTACAGCAACAATTTTATTCTTATTTCGATTTTGAAAAATAAATATTCGATAAATTTTTTAAATATATATTCTTCAATCTTCAAATCTAGTTTTTGATCTTATTATATCTCCTCAATGTGGCTCAACTGATGAGGAAGAATTAACAAAAGCTTAAGTTGTTTATTATATTGTTTTTAAACTGTTGAAAATGTTGATAATTAATATACAGATAGAATAGAAGAAAAAAAATTATTAGTATGTAAGCCATAAAGAATGGATACGTGCAAATGAATTAAAATAAATCACATTAAAATGTATAGAAAAAAACAAATCACTGCTCTTAATTATTGTGAATAATTAATAAATTAAATACAAAAAAAAAATGTTATAGAATTAGGAATATATACCGATTTTCATAAAATACGTAATATATTTGCTTATATATCTAAAATAATAATTCACGAATCTTCCAAAAATATTATACCTATTTAATTTGTATGCACTTATTCACCTAAACACACATACACACAATATCCTATTTCATTTGCCACTTACTTTGCCAATCTAAAAATTTGTTGCAGTTCGTCACGAGTCGTCGCGCAGACTGGATATGAGGACGGCGTCGCCTGCAAAATAGCCAAATCCACGGACGCGCGCCGGGCCCCTCCACCGGCGAGGACGCGCGCGTTACGCTGCTGGCTTAGCAGGCGCCCCTGATGTCTTCTTGTTGGTGCCTGGCGGGCCGCAGTTCATCATCAAATCCTTGTAGTCGTCAAAGGTGCATCCTTTCGTCTTGGCAAGGTCCTGTAGATACTTGACGTATTGATCGTAGTGTATCGTACGAGACCTTTCAGTAAAAACTGTACATATAGTATATAGTCTATACTATCTTTCTAGCATTTTAAATCAAATCGCTACACAGTTTAACGGGGGAAAAAGGTGAAATTTCATCATTTAACCAAGTAGATGGGTCATAAATCTTAAAATTCTTAGAAATAAAAACGCTACCGAATTTAAAGTGGAAAATTCCATGAAAATTAATCTTTTTCACATTTGCTGGCGGTTATAGCGTGTAAACGGTAAGAGCTAGAGAAAAGTGCCCAAGCCTCAAATTGTAGCCCCTGAAACACTCTACATTTTGATATATAAACCACCTCTCTAGCATTAGAAATAAAAATGCTACCGAGTTTAAAGTGGAAAATTCCACGAAATTTCGTCTTTTCACATTTGCTGACTGTTAAAGCGTGTAAACTGTAAGAGCTAGAGAAAAGTGCCTAAGCCTCAATTTGTAGGCACTGCAATACTCTGCATTTTGATATATAAACCATCCCTCTAGCATTTGCAATAAAAATGCTACCGAGTTTAAACCGAGAAAAACGATGAAATTCCATGTTTTTTGCATTTGCTGGCCGATATAGCGTGTAAACGGTAATAGCTAGAGAAAAGTGCCTAAGCCTCTATTTGTAGACCTTGAAATACTCTACATTTTTATATATAAACCATCTCTCTAGCATTAGAAATAATAACGCTACCGAGTTTAAAGTGGAAAATTCCACGAAATTTCGTCTTTTTCACATTTGCTGACGGTTATAGCGTGTAAACCGTAAGAGCTAGAGAAAAGTGCCTAAGCCTCAATTTGTAGGCCTTGAAATACTCTACATTTTGGTATAGAAACCACCTCTCTAGCGTTTGAAATAAAAACTCCACTGAGTTTAAAGTGAAAAATTCCATGAAATTTCATCATTTTCACATTTATCGCTGATATAGAGCGAAAACTACAAGAAAATTATTTGAAGTATATCTCACTTGTATCTACTGAACATGTACCCCGTGTCCGTTAGTGTCAACTTCCTGCCGTCCAAGATACCCGCCTGCTGCAGCCACTTGTCGCTCTGCGTGAGCGTCATCGTGGTCCCATCGCTGCTCGTGTCTCCGAACTTCGAGAAGAGCAAATACTGGTCCTCGAAGCTCAAACTCATGCGGAATCGACATGAACACACCAACCACACGTCGATTAATTTTGTTCAAACAAAAGTCAGTTGCATGGCAATGCCGATTTCGGTCGATAACTTGAAATTTGTTTGATCAATTTATAAAGAAGCGTTCATATAGCAATGAATTTTTAAAAGACTTAAAATTTACAAATATTTATATCTATATATGCTGTTAGTTATTGAGATACAGTGCAAAATAAACCCTGCAACTATGCTGCAATACTTCTGTTGCTTCACGCCGGATACATGTTTCGGTATGGCTTCACGCCTGATGCATGCATGCAACTGTATAATTTCACATGGGATGCATATGCCTGTATAACTTCACGCCGGATACATGCGGCTGAATATCTTCACATCGGATGCATGCGGTTGTATAATTTCACATGATGTCAGTAGTTCGAATCGCTTTATTAGTTTATAACGATTTGAACTACTACAACAATGTTAAGATATATAACCTAATTGATCCAGTGTGAATGTATACATAGAATTGTATTTCATTTGAATTACTACTGTAAAATTTTGATAAATCGTAAAACTGTACGGAATCGCATTTAATTTCTTGGTCAACGCATCTCGAGTCATGTGAGCACGCTTGAACTTTGTCTCTCCTGTGTATTATAACTAGGCGAGCAATGATTCAAGGGTATTGACAGACTGAATTCAACAAAGCTGTTCGACCAAGACGCGAAAATGTTACCGAATTTCAAGCAAATCGGTCAAAAATTTAAGAATTTTTACGATGGGAAGGGGGGAGTACGGTGACCATAAATCCTTAAATTTTGGGCGAAATTCCGTGAAATTTCGACCAGAAAGTGAAATTTTGTAAATATTTCAACTCGAGATGCGAAAGTGTTAGCGAATTTCACGAAAATCGGTCCAAAATTTAAGAATTTTTAAGATTTATGGTAAGAAGGGGGGAGTACGGTGACCATAAATCTTAAATTTTTATTAAAATTGGCCGAAATTCCGTGAAATTTCGACCAGAAAGTGAAAATGTTGTAAATCTTTCAACCCGAGATGCGAAAGTGTTGGGGAATTTCACGAAAATCGGTCCAAAATTTAAGAATTTTTAAGATTTATGGTAAGAAGGGGGGAGTAGGGTGACCATAAATCTTAAATTTTTCTTAAATTTGGCCGAAATTCCGTGAAATTTCGACCAGAAAGTGTAAATGTTGTAAATATTTCAACCCGAGATGCGAAAGTGTTGGCGAATTTCACGAAAATTGGTCCAAAATTTAAGGATTTTTAAGATTTATGGTAAGAAGGGGGGAGTAGGGTGACCATAAATCTTAAATTTTTCTTAAATTTGGCCGAAATTCCGTGAAATTTCGACCAGACAGTGTAAATGTTGTAAATATTTCAACCCGAGATGCGAAAGTGTTAGCCGGATTTACGTGAAATTTCAACCCAGAATGTCAACATATTAATCCAGGACGCATTTTTGAGAGACGTACTTGTAGATTTCGGTCTGTCAATACACCTGAATCATCGCTCTCCCAGTTAAAATACACAGGAGAGACAAAGTTCAAGCGTGCTGACAGGACTCGAGATGTGTTGACCTGTAGGTAGCGTTTTTATTGCAACAGCTAGAGGGATGATTTATATATCAAAATGCACATTATTTTAGGGGCTACAAATTGAGGCTTAGGCACTTTTCTCTAGCTCTTACCGTTTTCGCGCTAGAAAGGCCAGCAAATGTGAAAATGATGAAATTTCACGTATTTTTTCCGTTTAAACTCGGTAGCGTTTTTATTTCTACAGCTAGAGGGATGATTTATATATCAAAATGTACATTATTTTAGTGGCTACAAATTGAGGCTTAGGCACTTTTCTCTAGCTCTTACCGTTTTCGCGCTATAACGACAAGCAATTGTGAAAATTATGAAATTTCACGTATTTTTTCCGTTTAAACTCGGTAGCGTTTTTATTGCAACAGCTAGAGGGATGATTTATATAGCAAAATGTACATTATTTTGGGGGCTACAAATTGAGGCTTAGGCACTTTTCTCTAGCTCTTACCGTTTTCGCGCTATAAAGGCCAGCAAATCTGAAAATGTCGAAATTTCACGTATTTTTTCCGTTTAAACTCGGTAGCGTTTTTATTGCAACAGCTAGAGGGATGATTTATATATCAAAATGTACATTATTTTGGGGGCTACAAATTGAGGCTTAGGCACTTTTCTCTAGCTCTTACCGTTTTCGCGCTAGAAAGGCCGGCAAATGTGAAAATGATGAAATTTCACGTATTTTTTCCGTTTAAACTCGGTAGCGTTTTTATTGCAACAGCTAGAGGGATGATTTATATATCAAAATGTACATTGTTTTAGGGGCTACAAATTGAGGCTTAGGCACTTTTCTCAAGCTCTTACCGTTTTCGCGCTAGAAAGGCCAGCAAATGTGAAAATGATGAAATTTCACGTATTTTTTCCGTTCAAACTCGGTAGCGTTTTTATTGCAACAGCTAGAGGGATGATTTATATATCAAAATGTACACTATTTTGGGGGCTACAAATTGAGGCTTAGGCACTTTTCTCTAGCTCTTACCGTTTTCGCGCTATAACGGCCAGCAAATGTGAAAATGATGAAATTTCACGTATTTTTTCCGTTTAAACTCGGTAGCGTTTTTATTGCAACAGCTAGAGGGATGATTTATATATCAAAATGTACATTGTTTTAGGGGCTACAAATTGAGGCTTAGGCACTTTTCTCTAGCTCTTACCGTTTTCGCGCTATAAAGGCCAGCAAATCTGAAAATGATGAAATTTCACGTATTTTTTCCGTTTAAACTCGGTAGCGTTTTTATTGCAACAGCTAGAGGGATGATTTATATATCAAAATGTACATTGTTTTAGGGGCTACAAATTGAGGCTTAGGCACTTTTCTCAAGCTCTTACCGTTTTCGCGCTATAAAGGCCAGCAAATCTGAAAATGATGAAATTTCACGTATTTTTTCCGTTTAAACTCGGTAGCGTTTTTATTGCAACAGCTAGAGGGATGATTTATATATCAAAATGTACATTGTTTTAGGGGCTACAAATTGAGGCTTAGGCACTTTTCTCTAGCTCTTACCGTTTTCGCGCTAGAAAGGCCAGCAAATGTGAAAATGATGAAATTTCACGTATTTTTTCCGTTTAAACTCGGTAGCGTTTTTATTGCAACAGCTAGAGGGATGATTTATATATCAAAATGTACATTATTTTGGGGGCTACAAATTGAGGCTTAGGCACTTTTCTCTAGCTCTTACCGTTTTCGCGCTAGAAAGGCCAGCAAATGTGAAAATGATGAAATTTCACGTATTTTTTCCGTTTAAACTCGGTAGCGTTTTTATTGCAACAGCTAGAGGGATGATTTATATATCAAAATGTACATTATTTTGGGGGCTACAAATTGAGGCTTAGGCACTTTTCTCTAGCTCTTACCGTTTTCGCGCTAGAAAGGCCGGCAAATGTGAAAATGATGAAATTTCACGTATTTTTTCCGTTTAAACTCGGTAGCGTTTTTATTGCAACAGCTAGAGGGATGATTTATATATCAAAATGTACATTGTTTTAGGGGCTACAAATTGAGGCTTAGGCACTTTTCTCTAGCTCTTACCGTTTTCGCGCTATAAAGGCCAGCAAATCTGAAAATGTCGAAATTTCACGTATTTTTTCCGTTTAAACTCGGTAGCGTTTTTATTGCAACAGCTAGAGGGATGATTTATATATCAAAATGTACATTGTTTTAGGGGCTACAAATTGAGGCTTAGGCACTTTTCTCTAGCTCTTACCGTTTTCGCGCTATAAAGGCCAGCAAATCTGAAAATGTCGAAATTTCACGTATTTTTTCCGTTTAAACTCGGTAGCGTTTTTATTGCAACAGCTAGAGGGATGATTTATATATCAAAATGTACATTGTTTTAGGGGCTACAAATTGAGGCTTAGGCACTTTTCTCTAGCTCTTACCGTTTTCGCGCTATAAAGGCCAGCAAATCTGAAAATGATGAAATTTCACGTATTTTTTCCGTTTAAACTCGGTAGCGTTTTTATTGCAACAGCTAGAGGGATGATTTATATATCAAAATGTACATTGTTTTAGGGGCTACAAATTGAGGCTTAGGCACTTTTCTCTAGCTCTTACCGTTTTCGCGCTATAAAGGCCAGCAAATCTGAAAATGATGAAATTTCACGTATTTTTTCCGTTTAAACTCGGTAGCGTTTTTATTGCAACAGCTAGAGGGATGATTTATATATCAAAATGTACATTATTTTGGGGGCTACAAATTGAGGCTTAGGCACTTTTCTCTAGCTCTTACCGTTTTCGCGCTATAAAGGCCAGCAAATGTGAAAATGATGAAATTTCACGTATTTTTTCCGTTTAAACTCGGTAGCGTTTTTATTGCAACAGCTAGAGGGATGATTTATATATCAAAATGTACATTGTTTTAGGGGCTACAAATTGAGGCTTAGGCACTTTTCTCTAGCTCTTACCGTTTTCGCGCTATAAAGGCCAGCAAATCTGAAAATGATGAAATTTCACGTATTTTTTCCGTTTAAACTCGGTAGCGTCTTTATTGCAACAGCTAGAGGGATGATTTATATATCAAAATGTACATGTTTTTGGGGGCTACAAATTGAGGCTTAGGCACTTTTCTCTAGCTCTTACCGTTTTCGCGTTATAAAGGCCAGCAAATGTGAAAATGATGAAATTTCACGTATTTTTTCCGTTTAAACTCAGTAGCGTCTTTATTGCAACAGCTAGAGGGATGATTTATATATCAAAATGTACATGATTTTGGGGGCTACAAATTGAGGCTTAGGCACTTTTCTCTAGCTCTTACCGTTTTCGCGCTATAAAGGCCAGCAAATGTGAAAATGATGAAATTTCACGTATTTTTTCCGTTTAAACTCGGTAGCGTCTTTATTGCAACAGCTAGAGGGATGATTTATATATCAAAATGTACATGATTTTGGGGGCTACAAATTGAGGCTTAGGCACTTTTCTCTAGCTCTTACCGTTTTCGCGCTATAACGGTCAGCAAATGTGAAAATGATGCAATTTGACGTATTTTTTCCGTTTAAACTCGGTAGCGTTTTTATTGCAACTGCTAGAGGGATGATTTATATATCAAAATGTACATTATTTTGGGGGATACAAATTGAGGCTTAGGCACTTTTCTCTAGCTCTTACCGTTTTCGCGCTATAACGGTCAGCAAATGTGAAAATGATGAAATTTCACGTATTTTTTCCGTTTAAACTCGGTAGCGTTTTTATTGCAACAGCTAGAGGGATGATTTATATATCAAAATGTACATGATTTTGGGGGCTACAAATTGAGGCTTAGGCACTTTTCTCTAGCTCTTACCGTTTTCGCGCTATAAAGGCCAGCAAATGTGAAAATGATGAAATTTCACGTATTTTTTCCGTTTAAACTCGGTAGCGTCTTTATTGCAACAGCTAGAGGGATGATTTATATATCAAAATGTACATGTTTTTGGGGGCTACTAATTGAGGCTTAGGCACTTTTCTCTAGCTCTTACCGTTTTCGCGTTATAAAGGCCAGCAAATGTGAAAATGATGAAATTTCACGTATTTTTTCCGTTTAAACTCGGTAGCGTCTTTATTGCAACAGCTAGAGGGATGATTTATATATCAAAATGTACATGAATTTGGGGGCTACAAATTGAGGCTTAGGCACTTTTCTCTAGCTCTTACCGTTTTCGCGCTATAAAGGCCAGCAAATGTGAAAATGATGAAATTTCACGTATTTTTTCCGTTTAAACTCGATAGCGTCTTTATTGCAACAGCTAGAGGGATGATTTATATATCAAAATGTACATGATTTTGGGGGCTACAAATTGAGGCTTAGGCACTTTTCTCTAGCTCTTACTGTTTTCGCGCTATAAAGGCCAGCAAATGTGAAAATGATGAAATTTCACGTATTTTTTCCGTTTAAACTCGGTAGCGTCTTTATTGCAACAGCTAGAGGGATGATTTATATATCAAAATGTACATGAATTTGGGGGCTACAAATTGAGGCTTAGGCACTTTTCTCTAGCTCTTACCGTTTTCGCGCTATAAAGGCCAGCAAATGTGAAAATGATGAAATTTCACGTATTTTTTCCGTTTAAACTCGGTAGCGTCTTTATTGCAACAGCTAGAGGGATGATTTATATATCAAAATGTACATGATTTTGGGGGCTACAAATTGAGGCTTAGGCACTTTTCTCTAGCTCTTACCGTTTTCGCGCTATAAAGGCCAGCAAATGTGAAAATGATGAAATTTCACGTATTTTTTCCGTTTA
Source organism: Lordithon lunulatus (assembly GCA_963942505.1). Lineage (NCBI taxonomy): Eukaryota > Metazoa > Arthropoda > Insecta > Coleoptera > Staphylinidae > Lordithon > Lordithon lunulatus. The sequence goes on from OZ012666.1 coordinate 71,265,487, forward strand.
AACTCGGTAGCGTCTTTATTGCAACAGCTAGAGGGATGATTTATATATCAAAATGTACAATGTTTTAGATGCTACAAATTGAGGCTTAGGCACTTTTCTCTAGCTCTTACCGTTTTCGCGCTATAAAGGCCAGCAAATGTGAAAATGATGAAATTTCACGTATTTTTTCCGTTTAAACTCGATAGCGTCTTTATTGCAACAGCTAGAGGGATGATTTATATATCAAAATGTACATGATTTTGGGGGCTACAAATTGAGGCTTAGGCACTTTTCTCTAGCTCTTACTGTTTTCGCGCTATAAAGGCCAGCAAATGTGAAAATGATGAAATTTCACGTATTTTTTCCGTTTAAACTCGGTAGCGTCTTTATTGCAACAGCTAGAGGGATGATTTATATATCAAAATGTACATGAATTTGGGGGCTACAAATTGAGGCTTAGGCACTTTTCTCTAGCTCTTACCGTTTTCGCGCTATAAAGGCCAGCAAATGTGAAAATGATGAAATTTCACGTATTTTTTCCGTTTAAACTCGGTAGCGTCTTTATTGCAACAGCTAGAGGGATGATTTATATATCAAAATGTACATGATTTTGGGGGCTACAAATTGAGGCTTAGGCACTTTTCTCTAGCTCTTACCGTTTTCGCGCTATAAAGGCCAGCAAATGTGAAAATGATGAAATTTCACGTATTTTTTCCGTTTAAACTCGGTAGCGTCTTTATTGCAACAGCTAGAGGGATGATTTATATATCAAAATGTACAATGTTTTAGATGCTACAAATTGAGGCTTAGGCACTTTTCTCTAGCTCTTACCGTTTTCGCGCTATAAAGGCCAGCAAATCTGAAAATGTCGAAATTTCACGTATTTTTTCCGTTTAAACTCGGTAGCGTTTTTATTGCAACAGCTAGAGGGATGATTTATATATCAAAATGTACATTGTTTCAGGGGCTACAAATTGAGGCTTAGGCACTTTTCTCTAGCTCTTACCGTTTTCGCGCTATAAAGGCCAGCAAATGTGAAAATGATGAAATTTCACGTATTTTTTCCGTTTAAACTCGGTAGCGTTTTTATTGCAAAAGCTAGAGGGATCATTTATACATCAAAATGTACATTGTTTCAGGGGCTACAAATTGAGGCTTAGGCACTTTTCTCTAGCTCTTACCGTTTTCGCGCTATAACGGTCAGAAATGTGAAAATGATGAAATTTCACGTATTTTTTCCGTTTAAACTCGGTAGCGTTTTTATTGCAACAGCTAGAGGGATGATTTATATATCAAAATGTACATTGTTTCAGGGGCTACAAATTGAGGCTTAGGCACTTTTCTCTAGCTCTTACCGTTTTCGCGCTATAAAGGCCAGCAAATGTGAAAATGATGAAATTTCACGTATTTTTTCCGTTTAAACTCGGTAGCGTTTTTATTGCAACAGCTAGAGGGATGATTTATATATCAAAATGTACAATGTTTTAGATGCTACAAATTGAGGCTTAGGCACTTTTCTCTAGCTCTTACCGTTTTCGCGCTATAAAGGCCAGCAAATCTGAAAATGTCGAAATTTCACGTATTTTTTCCGTTTAAACTCGGTAGCGTTTTTATTGCAACAGCTAGAGGGATGATTTATATATCAAAATGTACATTATTTTGGGGGCTACAAATTGAGGCTTAGGCACTTTTCTCTAGCTCTTACCGTTTTCGCGCTATAAAGGCCAGCAAATGTGAAAATGATGAAATTTCACGTATTTTTTCCGTTTAAACTCGGTAGCGTTTTTATTGCAACAGCTAGAGGGATGATTTATATATCAAAATGTACATTATTTTGGGGGCTACAAATTGAGGCCTAGGCACTTTTCTCTAGCTCTTACCGTTTTCACGCTATAACGGCCAGTAAATGTGAAAATGATGAAATTTCACGTATTTTTTCCGTTTAAACTCGGTAGCGTTTTTATTGCAATAGCTAGAGGGATGATTTATATATCAAAATGTACATTGTTTTAGGGGCTACAAATTGAGGCTTAGGCACTTTTCTCTAGCTCTTACCGTTTTCACGCTATAACGGCCAGTAAATGTGAAAATGATGAAATTTCACGTATTTTGTCCGTTTAAACTCGGTAGCGTTTTTATTGCAACAGCTAGAGGGATGATTTATATATCAAAATGTACATTATTTTGGGGGCTACAAATTGAGGCTTAGGCACTTTTCTCTAGCTCTTACCGTTTTCGCGCTATAAAGGCCAGCAAATGTGAAAATGATGAAATTTCACGTATTTTTTCCGTTTAAACTCGGTAGCGTTTTTATTGCAACAGCTAGAGGGATGATTTATATATCAAAATGTACGTTATTTTGGGGGCTACAAATTGAGGCTTAGGCACTTTTCTCTAGCTCTTACCGTTTTCGCGCTATAAAGGCCAGTAAATGTGAAAATGATGAAATTTCACGTATTTTTTACGTTTAAACTCGGTAGCGTTTTTATTACAACAGCTAGAGGGATGATTTATATATCAAAATGTACATTGTTTTAGGGGCTACAAATTGAGGCTTAGGCACTTTTCTCTAGCTCTTACCGTTTTCACGCTATAACGGCCAGTAAATGTGAAAATGATGAAATTTCACGTATTTTTTCCGTTTAAACTCGGTAGCGTTTTTATTGCAACAGCTAGAGGGATGATTTATATATCAAAATGTACATTATTTTGGGGGCTACAAATTGAGGCTTAGGCACTTTTCTCTAGCTCTTACCGTTTTCGCGCTATAAAGGCCAGCAAATGTGAAAATGATGAAATTTCACGTATTTTTTCCGTTTAAACTCGGTAGCGTTTTTATTGCAACAGCTAGAGGGATGATTTATATATCAAAATGTACAATGTTTTAGATGCTACAAATTGAGGCTTAGGCACTTTTCTCTAGCTCTTACCGTTTTCGCGCTATAAAGGCCAGCAATTCTGAAAATGTCGAAATTTCACGTATTTTTTCCGTTTAAACTCGGTAGCGTTTTTATTGCAACAGCTAGAGGGATGATTTATATATCAAAATGTACATTATTTTGGGGGCTACAAATTGAGGCTTAGGCACTTTTCTCTAGCTCTTACCGTTTTCGCGCTATAAAGGCCAGCAAATGTGAAAATGATGAAATTTCACGTATTTTTTCCGTTTAAACTCGGTAGCGTTTTTATTGCAACAGCTAGAGGGATGATTTATATATCAAAATGTACATGATTTTGGGGGCTACAAATTGAGGCTTAGGCACTTTTCTCTAGCTCTTACCGTTTTCGCGCTATAAAGGCCAGCAAATGTGAAAATGATGAAATTTCACGTATTTTTTCCGTTTAAACTCGGTAGCGTCTTTATTGCAACAGCTAGAGGGATGATTTATATATCAAAATGTACATTGTTTCAGGGGCTACAAATTGAGGCTTAGGCACTTTTCTCTAGCTCTTACCGTTTTCGCGCTATAACGGTCAGCAAATGTGAAAATGATGAAATTTCACGTATTTTTTCCGTTTAAACTCGGTAGCGTTTTTATTGCAACAGCTAGAGGGATCATTTATACATCAAAATGTACATTATTTTGGGGGCTACAAATTGAGGCTTAGGCACTTTTCTCTAGCTCTTACCGTTTTCGCGCTATAACGGTCAGCAAATGTGAAAATGATGAAATTTCACGTATTTTTTCCGTTTAAACTCGGTAGCGTTTTTATTGCAACAGCTAGAGGGATGATTTATATATCAAAATGTACATTGTTTCAGGGGCTACAAATTGAGGCTTAGGCACTTTTCTCTAGCTCTTACCGATTTCGCGCTATAACGGTCAGCAAATGTGAAAATGATGCAATTTGACGTATTTTTTCCGTTTAAACTCGGTAGCGTTTTTATTGCAACAGCTAGAGGGATGATTTATATATCAAAATGTACATGATTTTGGGGGCTACAAATTGAGGCTTAGGCACTTTTCTCTAGCTCTTACCGTTTTCGCGCTATAACGGTCAGAAATGTGAAAATGATGAAATTTCACGTATTTTTTCCGTTTAAACTCGGTAGCGTTTTTATTGCAACAGCTAGAGGGATGATTTATATATCAAAATGTACATTGTTTCAGGGGCTACAAATTGAGGCTTAGGCACTTTTCTCTAGCTCTTACCGTTTTCGCGCTATAAAGGCCAGCAAATGTGAAAATGATGAAATTTCACGTATTTTTTCCGTTTAAACTCGGTAGCGTTTTTATTGCAACAGCTAGAGGGATGATTTATATATCAAAATGTACAATGTTTTAGATGCTACAAATTGAGGCTTAGGCACTTTTCTCTAGCTCTTACCGTTTTCGCGCTATAAAGGCCAGCAAATCTGAAAATGTCGAAATTTCACGTATTTTTTCCGTTTAAACTCGGTAGCGTTTTTATTGCAACAGCTAGAGGGATGATTTATATATCAAAATGTACATTGTTTCAGGGGCTACAAATTGAGGCTTAGGCACTTTTCTCTAGCTCTTACCGTTTTCGCGCTATAAAGGCCAGCAAATGTGAAAATGATGAAATTTCACGTATTTTTTCCGTTTAAACTCGGTAGCGTTTTTATTGCAACAGCTAGAGGGATCATTTATACATCAAAATGTACATTGTTTCAGGGGCTACAAATTGAGGCTTAGGCACTTTTCTCTAGCTCTTACCGTTTTCGCGCTATAACGGTCAGAAATGTGAAAATGATGAAATTTCACGTATTTTTTCCGTTTAAACTCGGTAGCGTTTTTATTGCAACAGCTAGAGGGATGATTTATATATCAAAATGTACATTGTTTCAGGGGCTACAAATTGAGGCTTAGGCACTTTTCTCTAGCTCTTACCGTTTTCGCGCTATAAAGGCCAGCAAATGTGAAAATGATGAAATTTCACGTATTTTTTCCGTTTAAACTCGGTAGCGTTTTTATTGCAACAGCTAGAGGGATGATTTATATATCAAAATGTACAATGTTTTAGATGCTACAAATTGAGGCTTAGGCACTTTTCTCTAGCTCTTACCGTTTTCGCGCTATAAAGGCCAGCAAATCTGAAAATGTCGAAATTTCACGTATTTTTTCCGTTTAAACTCGGTAGCGTTTTTATTGCAACAGCTAGAGGGATGATTTATATATCAAAATGTACATTGTTTCAGGGGCTACAAATTGAGGCTTAGGCACTTTTCTCTAGCTCTTACCGTTTTCGCGCTATAAAGGCCAGCAAATGTGAAAATGATGAAATTTCACGTATTTTTTCCGTTTAAACTCGGTAGCGTTTTTATTGCAACAGCTAGAGGGATCATTTATACATCAAAATGTACATTGTTTCAGGGGCTACAAATTGAGGCTTAGGCACTTTTCTCTAGCTCTTACCGTTTTCGCGCTATAACGGTCAGAAATGTGAAAATGATGAAATTTCACGTATTTTTTCCGTTTAAACTCGGTAGCGTTTTTATTGCAACAGCTAGAGGGATGATTTATATATCAAAATGTACATTGTTTCAGGGGCTACAAATTGAGGCTTAGGCACTTTTCTCTAGCTCTTACCGTTTTCGCGCTATAAAGGCCAGCAAATGTGAAAATGATGAAATTTCACGTATTTTTTCCGTTTAAACTCGGTAGCGTTTTTATTGCAACAGCTAGAGGGATGATTTATATATCAAAATGTACAATGTTTTAGATGCTACAAATTGAGGCTTAGGCACTTTTCTCTAGCTCTTACCGTTTTCGCGCTATAAAGGCCAGCAAATCTGAAAATGTCGAAATTTCACGTATTTTTTCCGTTTAAACTCGGTAGCGTTTTTATTGCAACAGCTAGAGGGATGATTTATATATCAAAATGTACATTATTTTGGGGGCTACAAATTGAGGCTTAGGCACTTTTCTCTAGCTCTTACCGTTTTCGCGCTATAAAGGCCAGCAAATGTGAAAATGATGAAATTTCACGTATTTTTTCCGTTTAAACTCGGTAGCGTTTTTATTGCAACAGCTAGAGGGATGATTTATATATCAAAATGTACATTATTTTGGGGGCTACAAATTGAGGCCTAGGCACTTTTCTCTAGCTCTTACCGTTTTCACGCTATAACGGCCAGTAAATGTGAAAATGATGAAATTTCACGTATTTTTTCCGTTTAAACTCGGTAGCGTTTTTATTGCAATAGCTAGAGGGATGATTTATATATCAAAATGTACATTGTTTTAGGGGCTACAAATTGAGGCTTAGGCACTTTTCTCTAGCTCTTACCGTTTTCACGCTATAACGGCCAGTAAATGTGAAAATGATGAAATTTCACGTATTTTGTCCGTTTAAACTCGGTAGCGTTTTTATTGCAACAGCTAGAGGGATGATTTATATATCAAAATGTACATTATTTTGGGGGCTACAAATTGAGGCTTAGGCACTTTTCTCTAGCTCTTACCGTTTTCGCGCTATAAAGGCCAGCAAATGTGAAAATGATGAAATTTCACGTATTTTTTCCGTTTAAACTCGGTAGCGTTTTTATTGCAACAGCTAGAGGGATGATTTATATATCAAAATGTACGTTATTTTGGGGGCTACAAATTGAGGCTTAGGCACTTTTCTCTAGCTCTTACCGTTTTCGCGCTATAAAGGCCAGCAAATGTGAAAATGATGAAATTTCACGTATTTTTTACGTTTAAACTCGGTAGCGTTTTTATTACAACAGCTAGAGGGATGATTTATATATCAAAATGTACATTGTTTTAGGGGCTACAAATTGAGGCTTAGGCACTTTTCTCTAGCTCTTACCGTTTTCACGCTATAACGGCCAGTAAATGTGAAAATGATGAAATTTCACGTATTTTTTCCGTTTAAACTCGGTAGCGTTTTTATTGCAATAGCTAGAGGGATGATTTATATATCAAAATGTACATTGTTTTAGGGGCTACAAATTGAGGCTTAGGCACTTTTCTCTAGCTCTTACCGTTTTCACGCTATAACGGCCAGTAAATGTGAAAATGATGAAATTTCACGTATTTTGTCCGTTTAAACTCGGTAGCGTTTTTATTGCAACAGCTAGAGGGATGATTTATATATCAAAATGTACATTATTTTGGGGGCTACAAATTGAGGCTTAGGCACTTTTCTCTAGCTCTTACCGTTTTCGCGCTATAAAGGCCAGCAAATGTGAAAATGATGAAATTTCACGTATTTTTTCCGTTTAAACTCGGTAGCGTTTTTATTGCAACAGCTAGAGGGATGATTTATATATCAAAATGTACATTATTTTGGGGGCTACAAATTGAGGCTTAGGCACTTTTCTCTAGCTCTTACCGTTTTCGCGCTATAAAGGCCAGCAAATCTGAAAATGTCGAAATTTCACGTATTTTTTCCGTTTAAACTCGGTAGCGTTTTTATTGCAACAGCTAGAGGGATGATTTATATATCAAAATGTACATTATTTTGGGGGCTACAAATTGAGGCTTAGGCACTTTTCTCTAGCTCTTACCGATTTCGCGCTATAACGGCCAGCAAATGTGAAAATGTTTAAATTTCACGTATTTTTTCCGTTTAAACTCGGTAGCGTTTTTATTGCAACAGCTAGAGGGATGATTTATATACCAAAATGTACATTATTTTGGGGGCTACAAATTGAGGCTTAGGCACTTTTCTCTAGCTCTTACCGTTTTCGCGCTATAACGGCCAGCAAATGTGAAAATGATGAAATTTCACGTATTTTTTCCGTTTAAACTCGGTAGCGTTTTTATTGCAACAGCTAGAGGGATGATTTATATATCAAAATGTACATTATTTTGGGGGCTACAAATTGAGGCCTAGGCACTTTTCTCTAGCTCTTACCGTTTTCGCGCTATAAAGGCCTGCAAATGTGAAAATGATGAAATTTCACGTACTTTTTCCGTTTAAACTCGGTAGCGTTTTTATTGCAACAGCTAGAGGGATGATTTATATATCAAAATGTACATTATTTTGGGGGCTACAAATTGAGGCTTAGGTACTTTTCTCTAGCTCTTACCGTTTTCGCGATATAATGGCCAGCAAATGTGAAATCATTTTTAAAATAGCTGAAAACGGCAATAACAAGTGGTGGAATGAAGGAAATTTTTAAAATATTACAGTTTATTTATATATATATATATATATATCACTTCATTCATACAGTCTATCAATAATTACAAAGAGGGCCGATTGGAAAGCAAATGCCAATCGGAAATCGAGCACAGACGAAATATGTACAGAATGTTGTTGGTGCACAACCAGATGTGGCGGGGAAGTTGGTTATGATTGGTGTTATAAATTGGGAATGTTTTGGCATTACAGCTGACACTTTTAAACATACAAACTGTTTTTGGCTACTTGAATGTCAGTTATAAGGCTGGGTTGAATAAAGACAAGTTAACAGAAATCACTTCAATATTATTGCTATTAACTTTGCATTGAATAAAAGCAGATTCATTTAATAACTCCGAGTAGATTTCTAATTCATGATTTTTAACGGTACTTTTTGACAACTTTACCACATAAAGCAACGTTGACATATGAAATTAATCTGCTTTTATACAACCCAGCCTTAAATTTTAAAGGTCTGTGGCATAAAAAGACTGACATTGCCCTTAATAAACATTGCACCCTCAAACACACACAGATACACACACCCTCTTTTCTTACCTCAATATATCTTATATGTTATTTGATTATAATATAATTAAAAGCTTTTTATAATAATATCTACAGCAATGATGATACAATCTCTTCGGAAATTCCCATTTCGACGCCACAAACAGTACAAAACTAGATAATATATTGCATCTTATAAAATACTATTTATTAATCATCCATATTTTTTGTTTGTCATACTTTTTTGGCAAAACCACAGACAGAAAAAAAATTATTTAAAACAGAATACAAAATCATTCTCTTCACAAGCTATATAACTATACAGTATAATTTATTTTCATGCAAATATTCTTTTTTTTTAATATTTTAGTTACAGGCACGCTTGTAGAATTTTAAAACAATTTTCTAAAATAAGCAGTTGCACACCAAAATCAACTGGGGTACAAATTTTAACATGTCATACATGTTTTTCAATTAAAACATTGTAGATAGCAAAATTAACTTGTATGCACACATTTTTGAGAATTGTTTTTATTTTGTTAGCCTGACAAATACTCATTTATACCCACTTTTTGGCTAGGTTTCAAAAATGCTGTATCAAGCATGGTTGTGTGTGGCATGTTTGTCGAAAATTTACGTTTGTACGTGTAAATTTATATCAGTGTGGACGTTCACATCGATATAATGTTCATGCACAAATGTGAATTTGTAACAAACGTAAATATTTGCAATTGACAGGACTTAAAGCAGATTTTTGAAGGCATTTTTCAACTTTCACATCAAAAAATAAATAAATTGTATGCTTTAAAATAAAATTATATTCATATTAAAAACTGTGCACTGTCATAATACATGTGTTATTGTTATGTAAAATTAAGAAGGTATTTGATGTCAAATCCCACAGATTAAATAATTGTGAAATAATTAAATGAGGCATTGAGATCTAACTAATCCTCAAATTTTGAAATTTTAAAAATCTAGTTTTATGTTAGTATTAATAATAATAATGATAATAATAACATAAAACTGGATTTTTTAAATTTGAGGGTTGGTCAACTTTTGCATTCAATGCCTCAAATGTCATCCAACTTTATAATTAAATAAATGTACAGAAATAAATGTCATGTGAATGATGGCACTACTATGGCTGGGTTTTATAAATGCAAGTTAGTTAATTAATAATAGATATTGCATATACTGTTATTAAGTTTTAATTTTATTGATGACTCAAGGGAATTCATTTTATCTAAGAACATATGTACTTCAAGGCTGGTTATTTAGAAGTTAACTAATTTATATGATGTAACCATATTTCAGGGCCTGCAAGCCATTGGCGACAAGCTTATTAGATATTTATTATAAAAAATGGTTTCCTTCGAGTCGTCCCCATGTATTTTATATGGCAACATCACATTATGTGTCAAAATTTATGTTTCAATCACATATTGCATATTGACTTGAAATTAAGGTGATTTTATACAACCCAGCCTGTATCCTCCAACTAACATTATTCTGTGACTTTACTGAAGAAACCATCAAGCATCCAAACAAACTCATTAATTATTTTTGTAGCAGCAATCAATAAAAAAATATATTCATCACAATATAATATGTACTTACATATAAAAACAAAATCACAAACAGAAAGAAAAAAACAACATCGGTCGCACTTTTGACTTACTTAGTTCAATATAAAATTCTACAAGCTATACCTACATTTTATACAGATCTCCTCGACAACCAGCATTTGTTGTTATTTTTTACATCGGCCCATCTATGGCGCTCACCTTCATGGTATAATAATACATGCTCCGCAGGAAGAGCAGGAATCCTATAACAAATGCGCCTACGTATGCAACATAGACACCGCTATGAGCACGCGCATACGCATATGTGCCCACTGTCACACCAATACCTACTCCAATGAAAATTAGACTGAGGATCATGAAGATATTACCGCGGCCCCGAGCATAATCAGGACCAACTGAGGACACCTTGCGGCAGTGCGGGCACCGAGCCAAGGCATTGTTCAGTGTGTTGAACTTAAATTAAAATATTATAAATATTAGTGGTACAAAACAAATTTTCTAGGTTTAAAATGTATATGTAAAATGATCATTAATTACTATGGCATTCAAAATTTTCTGGATAATTATTGATAGATTGTTGTGAAGTTAGAGAATAGGCCCAAAAACTGTGTAAATTTTATGTATCAGCTAATAAAACAATAACAAAGATCACCTTATGAAACTTATTTTTGGAGAACTTACCAAAAATGTGTCATGACAGTGTCCACAAGTAACTCTACACATGCCTGGCATTGATGGCACTGGTGGCGTCACAGGTGAAGGGGCCAAATTAATGATCCTCTTGCAGTTGGGCCTGGGACAAGCAATCCTTTGTGAAGAGCTCTTGCATATGAGCAGACAATTGCATGGACACCGGACATACTTTTTGCCAGGAGGTGCATTCCGAATGGGCTACAAAAACATTTAAAATATTCTAATTGTTGCAAGACACAAGTTATATAGGGAGAGAAAATGTTTGGTGTAGTCATAAGTATAAATTACTTTATAGTGACCATACTAGTTCCCAGTAGTCAATATTGTTTGTTTTAATTAACAACACATTAACTCAGAAATGATTTTCTGAAGTAGCAAATAGTAATAGTCACATATACATACAATAACACACAGAAGAAGGATTGATAACCAGTTACTATATCTACTTGTAATAATCATCCTTACCGTTGCCTCACTGCACTGACAACACTTCACAACATGCTGATCCCTCTTCCCCGATATATCAATCATTGCTTGGCAAACCCTGCAAGTGACCATTGGAACACCCCCACCGCCTGGTCCCTGATAAAACGCCGGTGGCAGCTCATCGGGCCCGATAGGCGACACCGTTGTCTGCGGGGCTGCAATTCACCCAAACATTTACTACACGTCGCCCACCACCGAGAGACAATGGGATGTACATACCTTCCGGCTCGGCCTCATCGCCGCCGTCGTAGCCCGGCTTGTCGTTCTTCAGCAGCGGCTGCTTCTCGCCGTCGTTGCCGTCCCCCATTTCGATCGCTGAGGGCCGCGGCGGGTGCGAAATGTTTTGCGGCCGATCAGCAGGACACTTTGACAACTGGGCCCCGAACAGCGCACTGTCGCCAACGCACCAACCTCTGTGCGCAACTTGAAACACTAAAGATCACTGAAAATGGGCGACTAATTAGGCATGCGGTTGTTGTTCGGTGCCTGCAACAATGCGAGGTGTATTAAATATGCAGGCAATTCGTCAGGTTGATGAGTAATTTGCTGATAAGGAGGAGGATTTTTTGCGGCGGTGTTGGTCACGTATGTTTTGTGTTGGTCGCCCAGCGGACAGGTTTGAAGAGAGATGGAGTGATGCGCGCTGGGTTCGGTGTGAGATGGATGGAGGAATGCACTTGGTGATTGAACGACTATTTTGATTATTATCTTTGAGGTTAAAGTTTTATTTGTGTTTGATTGCAATATATTTTCTAGACATTTTGTAAACAATTTTATTGAAAATATCAAATAAATCAATACTAAGGGAATTATTTTGTATTAATTCAATATAACTACTACTCTTATGCAAATGGTTTACTTTTATTATTACATCCTATCTGCACAATTGCAAGTATTTATGTTGTGTAGATTTTCATGCAAATACATCTTCATATGTAATAAATACGTCCACATCAATGAATACGTATAAATACATCTTTTAATGTTGAGTTGCATACAAATAGATTTATTTCATAAATCAATTTACAATCTATGATTCAAACGTCGCGTTTGACAAATTTGACAGATAAAACGATGTTGCCATGTGAAACAGAACTACATTCACTTTTCATGCAAACTACTAATAGATGGCGGGCACATCGAATTGCCGATACAAAATCTACCAAAAGTAGTACAATTTTTGGATTGTGCAATTTTTATAACGGGCTGTTATCTGTCGTAACAACTGATGTCAGTTTCAACAGTAAATAAAACTTCAGTATTAATATGCCGCAGTTTAACACTCAAATAAGTATATATCATGTTATTTAAATAATAAATTTTAATCTTTTACGTAAATGATTTGACTGGCGGATAAGTTTCACGACTGATAGCTCTATAAAGATAGATTTTTTTTTAATTTACTGAAAGTCGACAGTGAAGTAAACTGTAACAAAAGTCTGGATCACACAACTGAAAATTTTAATTTGTGTATATTTGGTCACATACAGTATAATATAGTTTATTGGATTTAGTAGTACATTGGAGATGCACGAAATGGATTTATTTCGTGCATCTCCAATGTACTACTAAACCCAAAAGGCTGAACGTTTTGCACAATTTTTGGGCAAACACCGTACTTTTTAATATGTGAAGTCATTCGAATCCCTTTTGACAACATTGACAAAACTTTATTCAAACTAGAGTTAGGAGTTAGGATCCCTGGTTAGTGGTCCTTAAAAATTAAGGTTGTTTTAATTTCATCAAAATAGCTTATTTTTTAAAGACTAATAGAAGAATAATAAAATTCCCATACACCAAATAGTCCAAATACGAAATAAATAATAATAAATGAGATAAGCAGGATATTTTAGCAAGAGGGAGGCTATTATAGCTAATAGGATTGTCCTCCCAAAAGGAAGACGGTTGGCAACTCTGATTCAAATGTCACTTTTGACTCAGAGATGTTGCCAAATTTGAAGTTTACAACAATGTACAATCATAACTATCAGTGGATTTACCCTTAATCATAGGCTACAGTTAATTCACTTTTATAGAATCTAGCCCTCAGAATCAGAGGAGTTTAATAAATAATTGCCATGTATTGAGACAAGAATGAATTAATCTAAAATATTAATTAATTGTCACTTCAATATATTGCAGATTTAAAAAGATCATAATTTAAAAAAAAAAGTATAGTATATTAAAATGTATATGTATGTAAACTACAGTTTACATTAACTAATCTAGCACTGTATATTTTAGCCATTTACCAATTTGTAGGTAAATGATTTAAAGTGCACTACTAACTATAATTAAGCCCCAAAGGAAGCAATTCAAAAAGGTGTTTCGATTATTAAGTTAGAGTTGGTTTATTGTTTATTGTAACAAATAACATGACACAGAGCCCTTGTACAAAAAAAAGAATAATTTAAATTAACTATGTTGTGTGAATTTATTGAAATTATTTCACTATGTACAGAAAGTAGCGACAGAAGATGGTGAACGCAACCACATTTATGCTATTATAATTAAAAACAATTAGAACAAAATGGGGCTATGCTAACTCATTAATCTAAAAACCGACATCCCTCTCTCGCGATCCTCGTCCGCTTATCGCAGGTGTCAACTGGTTGTTGGTTTAGAGGGGACGTGGTCCAACCCGTACTCGCCCGTTTACTTCCGAGGTTTTGGGTTAAACGCGATCTTGCGGCTCTTCAAACTGGCAAACTTGTGTCGCTTCATGTAGTATGCGGCCGCCACCAGTATGGAGAACATGCCCAGTGCTTTGATCGTCATTTGCTTGCGTTCGTCGTGCTCTGGCTCGGCCGTCCACTTGAGGAACGTGGCCACGTCCTTGGAGAGCTGGCTGGCGCTCGCCGGCGTGCCGTCCTCATACTCGATCACCTCGCTGTAAATTACTTGGCCCATGCCGATGGCACCGCCGGGGAAGTATGGGTTGTAGTATTGACCCTCGCGGAGCACGATGCCAGCGGGCGCCTCGGTGTAACCGGTTAAGAGCGCAAATATGTAATCCTCACCTAGAAAATTTAATCAATAGTAGAAAACTACCCAAATTTTTCTCAAAAATCACAACACGACTTTTCGAATTATTTGCTGTTCCCCATATGCATCTAACTCTGCACACCAGATTATTTTGTCATTTTGTAAAGATCAGTTATAGCTGTCAGATTTTGCTCAAATTCAATTGGGTTTTGGATCGTATGGTGCAAATATACTCAATTTATCTTTGTAAAGTAAAAATACATTATAAATTGTTAGGGGCAACATATATAAGCAGATTACCTCGAAGTCAATATGTAATCCGTGATTGAAATGGAACTATTTATGACTTTGACAGATAAAGCAACATTACCATATGTACATTGAGTTACAAAGAGCTATGCAACTCAAAAATAATCAAAATCGCTAGTTAAAGTAACTCATTATAAAAAAGACTTAAAAGTCTGTACTTTTTTAAGCTGTTTAATTTACCTCCGTGACGTGCGGACACAATGTAGCTAAGATCGGGCGGGTAGGCACCGTTGTTGGCAGCACGGGCAGCCTCCTCGTTGGGATAGGGTCCGGGGATATAATCGGAGAGCTTGCCGGGCCTTTGGAACATGTTACCGGCATCATCAGGGCCATCTGTGACTTGCACCTCTTCAGCCAGGGCTTTTGCCTCCTCCTCAGTATGCGTTACACCTATTAAGTTGCGGTAAGCGATAAAACGCAACGAGTGGCATGCAGAGCACACTTGTTTGTACACTTCAAAGCCACGTCGTACACTGAAAAAAAAAAGCGTTAAAATTTAATATATTTATCTGTACCAGTTTTTGATTTTGTTAAGCAATGAGCATCAATTTAGAAATTATTATTTTTTTCCTTAAATTTTGACCATAATATTATTGATGCACATACTACAAATATTAAACAGCTCTATTATTCAACTTCTCTAACTTATTTGGCATCAGCTTTCTCACATATCTCCCTAGTATGCTACTGTGAGATTTCAATGCCACATGTTACATCCTTTATTTGTAAGTAGCAGGGCAAGTGCTACATTAGATATGGGAGCAACAGCTTAAAGTGCCTTCAAATGCACTGTGAAACAAAGATGTTCCAACTAAAAAGCATACAAGTACTACACCAAGATTTGAACTTGGGTCACTACAATCATACAATCTTGCTGCATTACAAGCCTACAAGTCTTGTGCTTTACCACTCCACTAACAACAAACCGAATCCACAACATTATGATTGAAACACTAGTTGAAATTAGATAGTCAACAATGTCTTATCATATGAAATAAGTGAATCATTAATGATTGCCCTGTGTTAGTAAGTAACAACTAACAATTTTATGACTCATAGTGATTCAAAACTATTATCGATCATTACTGTAGTGACAAATATGTAGAAACATTTTTTGTTTGTATGATTATTTCAATAATGCAGATACAAAAACATTTATAATCACAAAGTAAGAAATTACAACTCACAGTAAACTATATATATTATCTTGCCTTTTACGTTTTGGTGTAGGCTATATATACTATAAACTATATTTATAAAAATCAACTTTTCAAATTCAATGCAAATAAAAATATGATCAAGAATCATGTGGCAACAACACTAGTATGAATTTTAGTGTAACTATTATAAATATAAAAATATACTTGTATTCATATGTTTTTTCCTATATTTCATACCTGGCATGATCTAATGAATTAAATATTCCCTGATGGCTCCAGGGATTCTTTGGTGGATGCAAGTCAAGATCTGATGCCCTAACTGCTTGATCCAAGGCCAGTACTAGAGCACCTGCACCTCCAGCCACAGCACCCACAGTCGCAATTAACTATAACCACACAAGTATTAGCCGTGATCTAACCCTATTTTGGGGGTTATACTCACAGTTTTGCGACCTTTGGCCCATTCCCGTGAACTCGTCGAAAAAGAGCTAACCTACAACACAATTACATAATGAAACCAAAATCAATTCAATCCAACAACCCTTAAGCAGCATTCCAGACTGAGATGTGTGCACTTGTTACATAAACAATTGATATGTGGTGCAAGTGATAAGTGCTGGATTTTATCGGTTTGTAGCCTGCGTGGAGGTGTTTACAGGGGGTACATACCTTTTTCGCGACGATTCCATTGCCCGTTTTCAGCAAACCCGCACCAGCACATATCCTACCGACGGCAGCAGCCATGTTTGTCCTGGGGAATTTGACGGCTCTCTCTCTCTCACCTTCAATCAGATCACTTACGTTCGCACCGCGGAATAACCTGCGGACATGAAATTAAGCCGATTCGTGGGGCTCGCTCGGTACCCTATTTTCGTTTCGCAACACTCGTTGAAGGGTGCGAGCGGTTTTTGACAGTTTACGTAACACAGGGACCGGGTGGGGGGTTTCGCATCGCAAAGTTGGCATTGGTGCGAAAATAATTCGGTGCCACGACCAACATTTAAATATCCTACAAATTCAACTGACAAACTGTGTTTGTTATAAAGTCATTAATAAACCAACACATTTCAGTATGTAGACATGAATTGTTAGATTAAAATTAAATATATGATATGCTGTTTAATTAATCTTGATTTTGAGATGATGTTTAAATTTAGCGCGTGTCACCATGGTTACGGAAGGGGTTGTTGGATGCGTTCAACTAATTCAATCAAGCAACTGAAAATTAAAATTAATTTTAAAAAAATCTATGCATTAATTTCATGCATAGATTTTTTTTTAATTAAAAAACATTAGACGCCCTTAATTTTTAACAAACAACAGCAATCAATACTATTTATAATTATATATCGCTTCAGAAAATGTTTGATTTTTAAAGGGATATTATGCATTTTTAAGTTTGCAGCATTGACTATTGGTTTAAAATTGTTATATATGCTGATTTTTATCTTGTCCTGTGATTGCATGTTAAAGCTCGATTGTAAATTTTTTTAATTTGTGTATATTTAGTCACATACAGTATGTACCCCATTTTATTGGTTTCGGTAGTACCTCTGTATACGGTAATGTCGCATTATGTGTCAAAGTCAGCCTTGGTATCGGTTGTATAAAGCAGATATATTTCGAGTTAATTTCCAATCCGTGATTCAACTTTTGACTACTTTGGCACATATTGCGACATTGCCATATACAGAGGTACTACCGAAACCATTAAAAAGGAGCACATACTATATGTAACTCAAGTTTCTTGACGAATCTAGTACAATGAAATTGACGCTTACTATAGTTGCCAACAGATAACTGTTTTGCATACGTCTGCACTTTCTTGAAACCAGACTTCACATGGAAAAGCAGAAATAAACACGGGTTTGTTTTATTTTAATAATTGCGCGAAAGGAGGATTCGATTTGTTTAATAAGTACCAACAATGTCGCATTAAAATCCCCAGTAATGACTGTTACAAAATAGCCATTAAAACATTATATTTTTGTGAAAACAGTTTCATAATCTAGCCATTGTAAACGAATCATAATTAAAGGTTTTTCTTTAAATTTAATGAAAAATGTAGCTGTCGTTCGAGCTGTTGATGTTTCGATGCATATGCAAGTGCGCGCGCAACGCCGCCTCACGTCACTTCTTCCAGCTGTTTTCGGGGCTACGCCATTTGTGTACCGTTTCGAGTCCGATTTTGTTTAGTTGTCGATAGGAATCCGTTCGCATCTGGTGCATCAGCCGCGCTACGCAAGCCAGACACAATGAGCACAGGAATGCCGGAGCTGGGCTCCAAGATCAGCCTGATCTCGAAAGCGGATATCCGATATGAGGGCCATTTGTTCACCGTCGATCCCCAACAATGTACAATCGCTTTGGCCGCCGGTAAGTTTCATATGAAATTTATGTTGGAACTTGTGTGCCGCCCGGGTGTACGAAAATGCGACCGGCTACACGAAATTATGCAATTTTATCACCTAATTATCAGTTTTTACCCCCCACCACCCCAACCGGTTGTTGTTTTTTGAGGCGGCCCGCGGAAAAGTGCCGGTGCCATTGTTTTTGCACCTGCG
This sequence comes from Lordithon lunulatus, assembly GCA_963942505.1. Taxonomy (NCBI): domain Eukaryota; kingdom Metazoa; phylum Arthropoda; class Insecta; order Coleoptera; family Staphylinidae; genus Lordithon; species Lordithon lunulatus. Next base: position 71,283,856 of record OZ012666.1, read on the forward strand.
GGGAGATTTCTGTGTACGCGGACAATGCGGATTTAATTGCGTGTCGGAGGAGTTTCTAATTTCACGCTTGGGGAATGCATGAACAAAAAATATGACCTTATATGACAAAAAAAATCCAACTTTTTTACATATAAGATATCGTTCATGAATCAAAGTTGCTTGTCTGGGCCAAACAGTTGCAATCCAAAAATCATGACTATCAAAAATTTAAATTATATATAAAAAATTCCACACAATTTGAGGTCAATAGCCTTCTTATATTACTGTGTAATCTTAAAAGAATCTGATTATAACTGTACTGGTTGGATATATTCCATGATTATATTTGTTTATTCTTTGTTTTGCAATAGCAAAATATAATTATTATTATTAATTAATAAAATTAAGAAATACACAAATGTAATCATGGAAACAGCAGTACAGAACAGTATTTATTTTTAATATCAAAACTAAAGTTTACAAGCACCATCCTACGTCCAAGGATTTCATGATATTTCGTACATTTCATCAAAAATTGTGATTGCATATAATGCATTTATCTAAAAAATTGTTTTTGAAAATTTGTCATCTCAGTATGCAATATGTTTAACTAAATAAGCAATCATACAACTAAAATGTTCTGCTTATATTTTAGTTGTATGATTGCTTATTTAGTTAGAAATAGTGTAGAAACTTTTTGCAGAAATAAAATGTTAATAATAAAATATGTTACCATATTATACAATGGTAACATATTTGATTATTAACATTTTATTTCTGAGATGACAAATTTTCAAAAACAATTTTTTAGATAATTGCATTATATGCAATCACAATTTTCGATGAAATGTACGAAATATCATGAAATCCTTGGACGTAGGATTTCAAGAAATTATGTACATAGGTTTCTAGATATAAAAAATGTGACTATTGTTTTACTACTACAACTGTTAAAAGAATGTAGATATACTAGATTTAACAGATTCTAGGGGGACAAAATGCTCACATCAATCTCAGTGTGCGATGTGAGCATTTTGTCACCCTACAAACTGTTGAATATAATATATCTACAGTTGTAGTAGTAAAACAAAAATGTCTTAACTTCTAAAAATAAATACAGATAAATACATTTTAAAGATTGCAATAGTTTTGCCATTGAGTATAATATAATCTATTTTTTTTAAAATAATAATTTGATTGATTCTAAATGCAAAAAAAAACTTTAAAGGAGCATTAAAATAAACATATGAATCACAAAAATTAAAACCTGGAAATTAATTTTGGATATTATGACAGACTTGTTATCTCATGGTAAAAGCAAAAATTATAAAACTGTTTGAGAGTAAACTACCCTATGTCAGTTGAAAACAGTGTCTTCTGAATGTGTAGAGTTTTGAAAAATAATATTTTTCTATTTGTGATATTTTAATTTTCATTCGTAATTGACATATTGTCGTCTAAGCAAAATCACCACACATCTAAAAATTTATATGATTATGTCATTCACCAAGCAAAATCTAGCTGGGATTTCCTCAACTACTATTGCTCTCTGAATTGAAACCACCGAGCTAAAGAAAAAGCAACAAACCACAACTCTTATCTCATTTAGTTATCAAGATACTGTGTGAAATAGTTGTTTTTAAAATAAATTATTGGATACATGACAAAATAGGCATCAGGGCATGAGTGGTAAATGTTATTTTCCTTCAACCCTATTAGTGGGTGCTCCTCAATTAATATTGCTATTCAAATAGAAACCACATAACTGAAGCAAATGCAATAAACAGCAATTTAACTTATTGTAATATAGTGCAAAGTAGTTATTGAGAAACAGTCCATAAGCTGTAACTAAATTAACGATTTGTTTTATATACTGATTGTTTACATTTTATTTGATTGTGTAGTTTCTGAACATGTCTTATAGCACCTCTTGGGGGATTGTGATACAAATTGGGTGCAGTGAAAGAATAAAGCAAGAGAAAATCTCTATAATATTTTGATGGACCATTCTTCAAGATTATTTGTTATCTAAATAGAAAGTCATTATGAGTAGTTTGCAATAAAATATAAACAATTCAATTTGAAACTAGTGATGTATTTGCCAACAAATCTTATCAATATTTTATTTTTAAGGTGTTTTCAGTAAAAATTGTTTGGGAACCTCTGCTATGGACTATTTGCACTAATACTTTTGATTATTCTATAATTATATTGTTAGTTTATTAGTGCCCATCATTATAATACACTACTTACAATGTATTTTGATTTCCAGTTCGTTCCTTTGGCACAGAGGAGCGGGAGACGACATACCCAGTTCCGCCACAGAACCAGGTCTATGACTATATCCTGTTCCGGGGCTCGGACATAAAGGACATCCGTGTGGTCAACAATGTGACCTCTTTGCCGAACGACCCGGCCATCATGCAGCTGTCCGTGCCGCCGACACTCGGCAAGCAGCCCTTCCAGCCCCAGGGCTTCTCACACCCAGTGCTCGGCCAGATGGGCCAGTACGGCGGTGGCGGTGCGGCCGGTTACAGCGGGCTGGACTCCCTGGCGCCAGGCATGCGCGGCGCTATGGGCGCCAACAAGCCAAGTGAGTTGAACATGCCTCCTGGGCCTGTGCCCCCTCCAGATCTGTCCCCCGCGGTCATGGAACCATCCACCCTGAACAACCGGCCTAACGACAACGGTAAAGCAATTTTAACAGAGAGAGGAGCAGATTTGATGAATCGAAAAAATGCTTATTTGCTTAAGGTTTTAGAAGCATGCTTCAGTTAACTTGTCATTTTAAATCAAGTATTACCTGTATGCAAGAAAAAATTTAACAGTTTTTCTTATAGCCTATATAATATGTGAACATTCTGTTTGTTCAATATAGAGTCTGAATTTGTAGGTGATTGAATATATTTTAAGGTCCATTCATGTACCCATCATAGTATAGTAGAAGCCATGAGTATACAAATTGATGCCTCAGCAGCAACAGCACACATCTAACATTTTATTTGAGGTCAACAGGAGAGAGAAAAATTGATTATAAAATATTTATTGGAGTTATTTTACTTACAAAAAGTTATCAATTTTTTTATTTTATTCCTTGTATTTTATTTAGTTGAACAAGTACCAATATAATTACTCCAATAAAGATTTTATAATCAGTTTTCCTCTCCTGTCAACCTCAAATAAAATTTAGATGTGTGGCTGCTTAGGCAATGAAATCCAGATGTTTACAGCAGCTATATGGTGATATTGCATAGGATATTTTTAATTAACCATCCTGTCACTGTCTGGATACATACTTATTCATACAAGCAAAATATTCCTTACTGCTATGCTACCACACATATTATGAATGGTCCTTAGAGTTACATTATGTTGGTGCAATCCAGCAACTTTTGACTCTATATTTATCAAATTGAGTTTAGATGCTATTAATCATAGCCTAGGTTATGGATGATACTTTGCTTAGTGGTGATTGGTCATTTTGTATTTACAGTTAGCTAGATTTTGTGAGTAATACTAAAACAATTAGTGCAGCATATCAACAACATGCATCTCTCTAATTATTCATAATATAATTAACTTTTAAAACTTAAATTTTAACAAATAGTGAGGGGTTGTTTGCTTCATGTGCCATTGTTAATTACTGTTACAGATCATTGGCCTTATCATGCCGTAGACACTTTATTTATGACAGAATTAACTAATGGACATTGGGGGGTATATTGTGTAAGTTCAGACCAGTTTTGTAAAAAAGCAGACCGGACTGTTCCCTATGGCAACCAAATAAACAACTGTTTCTGCGTTGGTATGCCCGAATCTCCGTGAACGCTAGTGTAATACTACCTTATGTTAAAAGTGACGTTAAAATAGTGAAATACTTTATTATTCAGTCACTCTTGACAAATTTGTGACATTTGACATAAGGCAGTATTACACTAGCATTTGTGGAGTGTAAGACATACCAAAAATGAAATAGTTGTTTATTTGGTTTTCCAAACAGACCAGTCTGCTTTTTTTTACAAACCCAATCTGAAGTTGCGGTATATATTCCCTGATCACTATTTTTTTAAATTAATTACAAAAACCAAAACGTAATTTTGATTGAATTGCAACATTAATATGATAAATCCCGCTTACAACCATCCTATCATCTGCTTGTGTAACCCTCTATTTGCTGCCAGTACTAATCCTACATCCGATGTTTCTTGTGTTTGCCTGTGAATGTCGCATGCTCTGTGTCCACGTGGCTGCCGCGGTGGTGAACTCAGTGTTCAGCCTCGGTTTTAGATCTGATCGGCGGTGGGTCGCGCAGCACGACGCCCGCCAGCTTGGGCTCACGGAAGTCGCCGACGGCCGACCAGGGCACACAAGCCGGCGGCAAGAAGGACGATAAGAAGATTGTGCGGCCAATTCAGCCGCCGAGGAATAAAGACAGGAGGGACTCACGTGGAGAATCTCAGCAGGTAAAACTAGGAGCAACTTGCAACTTTAATATGAGAATAAACCTGGATGATCAAAACTACTTTGCTGTTATATAATATTAAGTGTGAATTACCTTGTGCCAAGAAACATTCTTTAAAATCTTTAAAAACTGCTTCAGCTGAAACTTGAAGCATGTAAATTAAAAACAACTGAACATAGCACATATAATCTGTCACACAGTTTATATTTATTATGATTTTGAACAAAATTTATATGATAATTAAAACTAGGTTAACCAGTTTCTTGATGAATCTAGTAGGTACAATGTAATTCACCCTTGAAACAGTTCTTGTTCTTCTAAAACTAGAACTTTTCTATTGCAACAACTGATTTACAGGGAGAGTAGGGTACCATCTTGAGTGTTATTTAAAATGATGATCCGCGCAGGGGTCCTGAAGCCGTACACCATGTATTGCGGCGGTTCAGCTCTTTGTCTATTTTAGATAGACGGGGCGTGGACCGGATAATTGCGCTACTGATTCTATAACATTTGTCATTTGAATTCATCTTAATTTGATGTTATAACAATATATTGTACTGTTTCTGTAATTGTTTTTTTTTTGGGTCATTTTAGGACCACCGAAATCAGAATCAGAACAATCGGCAGCCGCAACGACAATACCACAATCAGCAGCACCAACCACACTATGCCAACAACCAACAGCAGCATTTGCATCATCAACAACAACAGCAGCAGCAGCAACAACAACAACAACAGAGACAGGGTAATTGGATGCAGCGCGGTCCGATGAGGCAGCGGGCACGAGGCAGGCCGCGTGGCGCTCCCTCAGGTTTCAATGGGCCGACCACGTCCGGAAATAACGGATTTAAGCCGCCGCACACCCGCCAGAATCAGCAGGGCGGGCAGGCTGGTAAACCCAAGATCAAGTTTGATAGCGAGTATGATTTTGAGCAGGCTAATACTCAGTTTGAAGAGCTATGTGGTAAACTAGCTAAGGTGAGTGTTTTTTTTGTGTATAAAACAATTAATTGTTATAGATGAATATGATGATATATTATTTATGAAACTTACATTATCTTTTCCAGACGAAGTTAGATGATGTTAAACCTGAAATCAATGGTGCCGTTGCTGTGATCGAGAGTGAAAAGAAGGACGATTCCGGCAACGAGACGGGCGCTGGCGAGACCGAGCTTGAGGAAGACTCTGATATGGTGTACTACGACAAAGCGAAGTCGTTCTTCGATAGCATCTCCTGCGAGGCGGTGGAGCGATCGAAGGGCCGGTCGCAGCGGACGGACTGGCGTACCGAACGGAAACTCAATTCCGAAACGTTTGGTGTCGCCTCTGCAAGACGTGGAGCGTAAGTAACTTTTACTATGGTCATTATAATATGTAATATGGGCTATTTTGTTAGTAGCATATTATTGTCTAATCAGCTACATCACACACTTAAAATTTTATTCGAGGATGACAAGAGAGCGAAAAACTGATTATAAAATGTTTGAACTGTATAATACTCTGTTGTTCGAAATTTGAAGCAAAATGCCTCAATTAGTCAAATTAATATTCTTTTGAGTAATGTTAATTGTATGTTTTAGGTATCATCGAGGAAGAGGTGGCTACAGGGGTGGTTACCGCGGTGGCTATCGGGGCGGCTACAGAAACCAACAGCAACAAGGCCAACAGCACCAACAACCGCGCAACAACCAGCCACAGTCCGATCAGCCAGCGGTGTCAAATCCGCCGCCTCGCGAATCCGAAGATCTGCCCATCGTGATACCTACTCCACTTCCACTGGCCAGCAAATAAGTACTGTTCTAACAAACAAACAAAAACCCACCCGAAGACTGACACCGGCCATCCCCATTGATGGACGTTTAGTTTATTATGTAAAGATAGATTATTATTTTTTGTTTCGCGTAAAAGACTGTGATGCCACGGTTCCGGGGTTGTTGCCATGGGCACGTGAGGGAGAGTTGGTTCGGTAATTTAATTATTTTGGATGATGACGGTAGTAGTCGGGCAGTGAACGAGTCGTGTGTCGGTGTCAGTATTAGAAGCGAGAGGACGGTATCGCGCGAGTTGAGAAAACACGTACCTTAAGTGATAAAATATTTTATTTTAATATAAAAAAGAATGGCGGGCGCACTGCCAATATTTAAGAATGTAATTTTAATTTTTATACTTTACACATAGAAAAAAAAACATAGCGGTAGAATATATTTGGATGCGGCACGCGATTAAAAAGCGCATGTGCGCGCGGTTGGGACGTTTCTTTTAATTTACGCCATTTTTTTCACAAACCCTCTTGTATTTAAAATGGAGTGTCCTCCCAGGAGATTATTTTCATTTCGTTTAACTATCCCCCCCCCCCCCCCCCCAACGTTTTCGGTTCTAGCCGCCCGCCGGTTTGAAGATACGAGCGCAATTTAGAAATGTTGTAATTTATTACTAATTATATTGTTAGACTTTGTAATGTAAATTCAGAAATTTTCAAATAAATATGTGAATTAACTGGATTTTTTTTGTCTCAACTACCATTCATACACACAATATTGAAAAATTGCTTTAATAAGATTAACGATGTTTTAAATTCTACACAGATCATTTTCAATGTTGTGAATATTAAACAAGTATTAAATAAAAACAATAAATTGTTGCGACAGTTAATAAATCAATCAAAATTAAATTATAGAATTTCAATTAGAAATGTGAAAATTGTTTAAAGATCAGAAAAATATAACGTACACTTTTTATTAAAAGAATAAAATTTTTCTGAGAAAATAATAAAATGGTTTACAACATTCTGACACTATATGGTTATGATTCAGTAATAAAATCTTTATAGTTAGTTGTATAAAGCACTTAACTCGAGTTAATTTGAATTTTAGATATTCTAAAGTCATTTTACCAACTTTGACACTTAATGCAACGTTGCCATAATTAAACAGAGGTACATCAGCCTATGAAATGGAAAGTTAACAACAATGTATGCAACATTTAATAATATAATCACGGGTTATAGTTAACTCGCCCTGTAGGACGGACATTGAATAATAACCTTCAAATCAGTAAAAATTTAACGAAGCGTTTATGAATAGACGCATTCCATTATAAATATAACTGCCCAAATGTTGATACTTTGCATAAACAAAATTTTAATAGATTTTCAGCAAATGCCAAATTCCTAAAAAAGGACAACACAAAATTCATAATGTGAAGGTATATTTCTTAGATGCGGCAACGTTGATATGGATTGAAAGGTTGCGTTCAGCGCCGTCAAGAACTAATTATTGTTGCTAAATTAACTTTCAATTTTAGAGAACCCTAGTTCAAAGACTGCAATATCAATATTCACCTTTCACAATTATTGAGAGGTTTTCTGTAAAGTTATCTTAAATACCAAGTGATTAAACATCTCTGAGCTTCTTTCTTGAACGGCGGGAAAGCCTCATGGCTGATAGCCCCATACAGATGGAAGTTTTCTTTATTTCAATTCATTTTAACTTTTATTAAAACAACCATTTTAGGGACTCAGTTGTTTACATCTAACCCTGCAGCTTCATGCATCTGTCATCATACTGTTCCAAAGTTATACACACTAGATATTTTTGTTTTGGATAAAAAAAACTTCTATCTAAACATTAATGAATAGTAATAAATAATATTAATGAATAAAGGTTTTTCCTTCTAAGAGTGACTAGTTAGTTCATTCATGACAATGGCCATTTTAAACTATGACTAACTGATAAAGGTTGTTTTAAAATCCATAAAATTCCTATAGTAAAAAGTTTATTATCATTACGAACAACAGAAAATCATACAAAGCATTCTTGACTTTGTGTATTGTGAGTTGGTGGTGGAACATATAAGAATGCATCCGCCTGGTTGTCATCCATTGAAATCTACTCTCACTCAGTGAATGTAGCCTGGTGTGAAATAATAAGTATTGAGAGGCAGAGCACAACAACGCAAAAAAATAAATACCTATGCGTTGCAACCAACAATAAATTATAACCCCGCGCGTGTGTTTCTCATGTTAAAAATCTAGAAGCATGTTTGGGGGGGAGCAGGGAGAAACATTTAGCTTAAATTAATTATGCCCTGGGAATAATTGCATACATATAACATAAGTGTGTGTGTGGGATTGGTTTTTTTTAGTGGTGGGGGCAGTAGAATTAGAGAAAAAAATCGTAAACTGCTGTAGTTGTAGTTAGTTAGTAATTATCCTTGTTAAAAATTGTGAGCGGACCAACGTCACGCAATCTTCTTATATCTCTACTGTCTAACTGCAGGGTGAAGCTGTACATGTTGGACGTTCTGTGGCACGCTAGAAACAGCTGCCCTCTGGCGGCTGTGTTAGCTTCATGTTCTCCTTGAGCGTCATCAGTCTGCGCAGCTCCTGCAGCACTGTCTTGATTGTGTATTCTCTTTGCCACCGTGCCAGCACGGGTACCTGTCTATTATCAACCTGTACATAGATATAGTACAAGTTAATTTATTTATTAAATATCATAATTTTCAGTAATAGGTGGATATAAAGTATGAGTTGCAAGTGTATTAATTATAATTTTTACTTTCCAAATACAGTACTGCCTAGAAGGAAGGTATTGGCATAGTGGAAACATCTTCATGTATTCTAACAAAGATTGTCGAAACATGCAATAACTTTTCAGAACAAAAACAACAATATAAGGAAGGTGGTATTGTTATCACAAACAATTTAGAAACAAATATTTCAATTCACTTTATGTTTTATGCTAAAATATTTGAAATAAATAATGCAATGCCTGTGTATGTATGTCAAAATGTTCGAAAAGTAAAAACCATAACAGTAACTCCAAACTCATTCATATGGTTGTTTACCAATTCAACCTGAAACATGATATACCATTCAAGTTATCTGATTTAACAGAGTAATCTATCTATAAAGATAAATCTATGAATTACACCAACCATACCAATTATTATATTATAATAAGATTTGGAATCTTGTAACCTAACTCAAAGTACATAAAATATTTATCAGATGCAATGTCTTCAAATATGTTTATAGTAATAATTGCAAAAATAAGATAAGAAAATACTTACAACACCATTCATAGAGTTTATACAATTCATATTAATCCTGGAAAGAAACTTGGCAGATGGTGCATCATCAGGATACTTCTGTCCACACTCAATCTTCACAGAGTACATCCGATTCTCATAAGGGGTCCTTGGCGGGCCAATAATCATACCATTCCAGTGTGTAAGAGTCATATCATCATCATTCTCCAGCCCCCAGCTGATAGTGCCATCACCAACCCCCTTCTGTCCAGCCTCCAACTCCTCCAGCAGGCGGAAGTTTCGGGGCACGACTGCGGACAAACAAAAAGCATTAGCACCGCGCGGTGGGCGATTCGAGCCCGATTGACCTACCCACACCGGTTGATGGAGCCGCCATTATTTTCGACGCGATCTCGCCGTTTAGGGGATGGATGCACGGATGCCCTTCGGCCTGCGGTTTCTGCACAAGCGGCAACCTGGTGTAAATTAATCAACAGCGGCGAGCACGACTCGTGTTCGCTCCACAGGACAAAATTATTAGGCGGAATTCTATTCGGGCCGATTAGCAGACTCTTTTGCTTGTCACTTTCGATGAATAAACTGTGATGTTTGCGCACCTGTTTCTGTTGCCAACACTAAGGCTGGATTATAATGTGTTTGCCCTCCGTTTCTCCAACAGCATTCATCCGTCAGCCAATCAGAGGCCAAACTTAGCCCCTGATTGACTGACGCGAAGGCAGGTACTTTATTAGGATTTTAAATAATTAATGTTATTTTTATGGTATTATAATATTTGGGATGGCAATACACTGATCATATGATGCGCATGATTGGCATTAGTATGATACGGTGCTTTAAATAGGGGCATACTCCACAATATAATTATAAAGGTAGTGTATAACTTCACGAATTATATATACTGACATTTCGCCGTATTGACTGGTTGCGTTCCTAGGGGAGCAGCATGTCGTAAAATATGCAGCCAATTTTAGAAAACATGCAAATAACATAACCTAAAAACAAAACAGCATTACATTTTCGATTTTAACTCGTCGTTGAAATGTCTGCAGCCTTGGTGAGAAAAAGTTTGGCACTCGTTGAAGATTCTAGCAACATAGTTGGTAAGTTATATACATTTTGTATTAAAGCCTTATCTCAATTGGTGCCTTTCATTATAGGGAAGAGGAGGAAGGACAAGGAGGTTCAGGATTTGATACCACAAAATCATAAAGTGACACGGAAAATCAAGAAGAAAGGACGCAAAGGTATTGATTTTTATAAATATATTAATTGAATTAAAGAGATATTTAATGTGCTTATAATATTTGCATCAATAATTAGAATCTTGAAGCTCTATTTGTGATTCAAATGGTGCAAATCTTCTCAATTTATTTGTATTCATTGAATATTTTTGAAAAAACAATGCAGAAAAAGGGTTATTTGTGTCCAAGATATATATTTACTTTTAAAATACAGCACTGCTGTATAAGGAAGGTATTGTCCATGCAAAAATGTCTTTTAATTTTGTAACTAATATTGTCTAAAGGTCATTTTAGACAAGACAATTTCTTGACTCAAAAGTTAGTCAAGATGCAAGACAATCTAAATTATCTTGTATCATACAGTAAATTATTTGAAATATTGAATTGGATGGTAGATTGAATGGAAAAATATAACGCATTCTATTTGTCAAATTGTATGGGAGGAGGATATATGAATTAATAGAAAGTAGTGGTATACCAGACTGTTAATTTCTACCAGTTATATACCATACAATATTATCAGTTATATATTTTTAGGTGAGACAGTAACATTACTGCAAACACAGAGAAAATTTACAGTGCAGGAGGCAAAGAAAACCAAAAAATCCAGTGAGCAAATCCTGGAGAACAATTTAAAAAAACTAGCACTAATTAGGGAGGCTTGTACAATTGACCTTGATGATAACATTACTTCACAGGTATGCAGGTCAAATATGTATAAATTATTCAGAGCTCTCAATATAGTCACCCTCTAAAACATTTTTATGATAGAAATTCATGACAGCAAAAAGATTTATATAATAATTTGTTTCAGATAATTGAACGAGCTGTCACAAGACGTCCAGTACAGCCAAAGAAAAAGAACAAGGCACCTGAAACAACAGCCTTTACAGAGGAAGACTTCAAGAAGTTTGAAGCAGAATATTTCGACGAGGACTTATAAAAATAAAATGCTAGACAAATGTGTTGGACTGACAGGGCTTGTTGTGAGCTTTGTCCTCATTGTATTCCTCTTCATTCGACTGATTGTGGTGCCAGTGCTGCCACTAGAGGACCACCATATGGAGTTACTATTGCCACCCACTTACTTATTACTGACATGTGGATTGATGGGTTTTGTTTTCATTGGAGGTCTCACATGTTACACCTTGTACACACTGTATAATGTAGATAGCAATTGTTTTAAGAAAAATAAATTTTCTATTAAAAAGTAAAATTTGTTATTATTAGCAACTTTATGCCATATAATATATGATTAGTCATATGAATGCAAATGTAATAATGGCCCACATTACCATCAAGCATCAACATGGATATTCATAAAAAGGTGTGTGAAGTACTTCTGGAGTCCAAAACAATAGCATCTTACTGTATTTATTAAGCACTTGCAAATTGTCAATTAAATAAAATCTGAATAATAACGAAACCAGTCGCAAGTTCACTGCAACAATTCAAATTCTACAGTTAAATATCACAAAATTACCCTCTGATTCCAACAGTGGTGGCTAGTAGGGCGCTCGTCCTGCTCCTGGACCCCACCACGACCTAAAAAATTCCAATTATTATGGCTCGGTCATATAAAGGGATAACCCGTGATTATATTGTTATATATTGTTGCATTAATTATTGTTAGCTTTCCATTTCATAGCATCACGTATGTGGCAACGTCGCATTAAGTGTCCAAAGTGATGGATTGGAATATTATAGTTATCTGCTTTATATAAACGAGCTTAACAGTTTTGTGTGTGTTAAGGCTGATTCTCCAGCTGTGGGTTCGTTTTCTTAAATTTAAACAATCTTGCTTACATTTGCCTGTATTGCGCTGCCCGTTCCGACGCCACAAAAGCGCGCCCTCTGGTGCCCCTGGTGACGCGCGATGTTGCCAACATCTCTCTGCTGATCTTGTTGTAGCCTGTGGGACCGGTGGGCTGCGCTCCGCACGTCTCCAGCGCCACAAAGTCGTCCACGTGGAGAGAAGGCGGCCTGGAGGTGTTGGGCGGGCGCGATCTGAAGAGGTCGGAGCGCACTTGGATTGTCCGCATGAAGCCGCGGCCACGAACTGGAGTTACTAACCGTGATAAACATTGTATTACATCGATATGGTATTTTCTGATTTTGACTCGGGCTGTTTTTAATAAATTAATTTCTCGCGCGCTTTTCATTTCATTATAATGGCTGCCAACATGGGCGGGGCTACAAATATTAGTAGAGTTTCGCAAGTGCAGTGTTTTGTTTAACTGCGGAAATCAACAGTTTTCCAAAAATTAGAAAACACCATATTATATTTACAGGCAGGGACGATTTAGTGAATTGGCAAGTTTTAAAACTAATATATATATACTTACACTAATAGATGGCAGAAGAACCCAAGGTTTATAGCTAGTTATAATATTATATTGTCTTAATATGAGCCTGTGAGAATGAAAGTGACATTTAAATTGTTTTGAAAAGTAGAAGAGTTTGCATTTGGTATTTATGTAAATCGACGTGCGCAGTTACAGACTAGCAATCAATTTATTCATAAATAAAAATGTAAGTGCGCACGTCGATTTACAAAAATACCAAACGCAAACTCTTCTCACAATTTAAATGTGACTTACGCCACTTTCATTCTCACAGGCTCATATAAATCGAATTATGTTTTAACGTTTTTTACAAAACCAATATTCCATATGCAAAATATGGCCGCGTAACTCGGTGGAGTTTTAAATATGAGTTACGTTCAGCCAGTTCAGCGATATAATTCAGAATGAATTATACTTCAATTTTTTATTAATTAAAAAAAGGCGATTATTAGAATATAGGAAAGTAATTCGGTTACATGCGTATTTTGATAACTGATCCTTACCAAATGGTCTTTTCATTTTATCCTTCTGTATACTCAATCGTTTCTCCTTCTCAATCTGTTCAGTACTCTCTGATAGACATATCCTACACAGTCTCTCCACCTGTTTTATCAAGTTCACTTCAGGAGCTAGTTCCTGGCGACAAATTTCAAATAAATCGAAAGTAACCTACAACAAAAAACAACACAATTCAACAAATGTTGATTATTTTTCGGGTGCAAACTAACATTTTCCGCTTCATTGTCGTCACCCATTGACATAAGCCAGCAGGATGACGTAAGTCTCTCATCTGCAGTCTCATTTGTTGTAAACATTGGTCTGCCCGAGAATTGCACAAGTAGGGTTTCTGGGGGCGGGAGCAATGGCTCTAAATACTCATCTTTATCTTCCGTTTTTACGTCAGATTTTAATAGTTTCAGGATCGATTGCAGACTCTCCAGCAGGCCTTCAAATGTTGGATCTTCCAAAACAACTTCCTGATGAAAATAATATTAAATTATCATGCCATTTTCTTTCACATCCAAACACAACAAAACCCACTAGCTGCATAATATAAATTTATTATTTACCTTCAATTTATCTTCGACTTTAACCAAAATACTATCACTGCCATCTTTTCCGCGCCATCCAGCCAACGCCTGCACCTCCTGTACAGACATCTTCATCCTCCTAGGCTCAAACGCCAGCTCCGTTTCCACCTCCTCCGGTTCGGAGCACACGCGCAAAAACTCAATAAAAGTGTTCAACGTCCGCAAACAATCAGTATTATCCTTCGAAAACTTTTGATCCAGCTTAGTCAACAACAAATTGAACGGCCCGTTCCTCTTCAGCAAACACTCCGAAAGATGGTAGAACCCATAATCGTGCTCCGTAAGCAACAACAAAGTCCGTACAACAGGCAAATATGTAAGAAACGAATTATCCGCCATTATATGATCCAGCATGGTGTTTAAAAACACCAACATGTGCTCGCGTGCTGGCAGAGCATTAGCCAAATAAACACTAGGTGTAATCCCAGGTGCGTTTTGATATAACGTAATCTCAGTGTCACTAAAACTTTGTAAAATACTTAAAATGCATTCCTGTGTTTGAACATGTGATGCCACGTTGCTAGTACTTCGTAGGATTTGCGCGAACGCTTGTATGATCGCGGGGTATTTTTCATCGCCCTTCCCACCGCTAGCATTGCTCAGTAGTTGTAAAAACGCGCATTTTAATGAGCTATGCGTTACTAAACACGCAAGGAAATTCATTAGTCGCGATATAAAACCATTGCACACCAATTTTTTAACATCATCCGCTATAACAATAGCTCCATGTACGTTATCCAGCATGCCGCGCGCAATCATTTTAGCGGAATTCGCTGCTAAATCGCTTATTTGCGCGCATACTTTACGCAATAAATTCAGCAACGGTTGGTATGTTGTAGTGCCAAGTTTGGAAACTAATTCTTGTATGTAACTGGAATGCGAATGTAAATGCGCTGACCATAGTTTTCTTAAATTAACAGCCCACGACAATTCATCCTCGCTCAAACCGCTTCTAGTTTGTATGGGCAGTGGTAGTGGTAATAACTCGGAAAACACTGACAATCCAGCTATAAATGTATACGGCGCGGAGATTGTATATTTAATCACCTCCCCACACATTAAAGTCCATAACGTTTTATTCAGCGAGTCCTTTTCATGAATTTCCTCCGAAATTGGCTGCGTAAACACTAGTAACGCGTCAACTATTTGTCTACAAATATATCGACTTCTAAAATACCCCAATGCACTAATTGGAAACGACTGGCATAAATTGTACGTTTGTAATAACGGTTGCACAGCTGTTAAATCCCTAAATCGCGTATTCCTACATTGTATCACATAAGTGAGCATTTGTTTAATCAACAGCACGCACGGTTCAATTAAATTAATTATTAAAATTCCAACGTTTGAAACGTATGTAGATGTATGCAGTCGGGGCTGCTCGTAGAACTCGCATAAATCCTGTAAGATTTTACATAGCATACTAAGGCTATCTAGCGGGAATAGTTGTAAAATAACATGTTTGTATTTGAGTTCGTTGAAATTGTTCAAAGGGCTATCTTGAGGGATTTCAGAGTTGTTAATATGTGGGCTTATTCCGATATGCTGCAATATCCGTAAACACGTGATTAAAGTGCCTGAGAAGGTTGTCACACCGGTTAAATTTTTGTTGATCATCTCCACTAAAGTAGCTACATCGTATGATCCACTATAGCCCTCATATGGTTTTAAATATACCGCTAAATCCAATAAACGCATTGCGGTAGTTGGATCAAAAAACTCGTGTTGCGAGATTATTTCAAAAAGTTGTTTACTATATGTTTCTAGTAGTGGTATGTTGGGGGTCTGTATGATTGTGTAGTAGACCAAGTCAATAATATATGCGATTGCGGGGGATTTACGAAGTTTATCGAGTTTGGTGTTACTAAAGTCGATGAATTGAAGGATTGATTGGAGATTGTTGCCCATTCCAAATACCTGTGATATACTAGTGCGCCCTGTGTTGGAGAATGTTAGGCAGAATAGACCATGAAGTTGGTCAATTACTTCGAAGTTATCGAAATCGACGTTGGATTGTTTACCTAGAATATTATTTATTTATCAACATTCTGAATTCACTGAACGTAACTAAAATGTTAGACCCCGCCCATTCCCTCATAAAACATGATGGCCGCCGCAATGGGCGGAGTCTAAACTATAGGTTACGTTCAGCGGTTCCAGAAAATTGCTCTGGAATCGCTGAACGTAACCAATATTTTAGACTCCGCCCATTGTGGCGGCCATCATTTTTATAAGAGAATGGGCGGGCTCTAACATTTTGGTTACATTCAGTGATTTTAGAGATTTGTTTCTGGGAAATTCCAGCAGTTTAATTTCTGTGGCTATTTGGCAGAATGTGAATTTTACTAACTCTTTTTAATAAATTTACATAAATTCACACATTAATAAATGGGATGTTTTATTATTAATTTAGAATTGAAATAACCCTCGACTTTTATATCCATATGTAAATGATTACTTTTATGTAACAGAAAATGTGAAGCTAAATAGAATAATTGAAATAAGACAAATAGCTACGTTTGGCAAATAGCTACAAATTTAGTAATTGCATTGTGTTCAAATATTATGCCATAACTTAAAAACCATATAAAATTCATCAGAAATTAATCAATATATTTGTTTTAACTCACCAATCTCAAAAAGAAACTCCACATGGTATAGCACTTGCAGCTTGTATGCCAAATTCAGACCCAAATTATGTGACTTGATATCAGGCGACTCCAACGCAACAACTTCCTCGTCCCCTTGGAGCAGCAACTTCATAAGCGCATTAACCACCTCCACATTATCCGCCAAATATCGGAGCCCCTCTAGCGTCCTCCCCAACTCATTCAAAACCTCATAAACCGGCGTCCGTATACGTGGCAGCGTCATAGTAGAACGATTAGTCAGCAACACCAGTGCCACCTCCAACAAATTCTGCATTTTCAAAAACTCCACCAAAACATTACCACTCTCGGCCCGGTTAATATCAAACTGCGCCACAACCGGCAAAAACCTTTTCGGCTGCGACACCGCAAACGGCCCAGTCTGACAAACCCTAACCACATACTCCAACATATCCCCAATCAACTCAACCTCATCGCCGGAAACCACATACGCCTCATTATTACACATTTTTAAAACCTCCAGCCGAACCCTGTGCAACCCCTCGAACAAATTTAGCTTCTTCAGAATCGAATTTAGAGCGAACTTCAACCGCACCGACGGATTTTTGGCGAGCATCCCTACTAACGCCCGATAACCGTTTTGTTGCGTAACAGGCGTTAAATTATGAAAACCATTTTCCTTACTATCCGTCGCACCACCCACCAAAAACATCTCAATCGCATTCTTGTTCAACAAATACCCATCCAGTGCTTTCAGTATCATCAGCTTAATGGACAGCGCCATATACTCGCGTTCGTACAACGAAATCAGCGCGTCGTGTACACGAAAATCACGATCGGAAAGAAGTTTTATGAAATGCTGGCTACTGCTGCAGTATTCGGCTAATTTGACGCCGCATTTTATGTGTCGGATTTTGTAGGGTGGCTGTTCTTGTGCGTTCGCCATGTCGAAATCTAATGCGATTATGAGCCAATTTAGAAGGGTTTCTGTAATGAACTCTGTATGGGTGATTGTGTCATCGTTGGTACCCTTGTGGTTGGTATATATTTCGACTATGGTGCGGAAGTTGAGTTCATCCCCTAGCACATGCGTGACTTTCTCGGAGAGATGTATGAATTCTTCTTTGATTTGCGCGTTGAGTCGTTCGAATTCTTTTAGAGTATAACGCGTGATGCTGGATTTAAAGAAATCGTCGGCGATTGCGATTAGATTCTTTAGGGTTTCACTTGTATGGAGTTTATTGTCTTTTAGGGTGTAGAGGGGTTGTTGGTTGTACTTTTGTAGCGGCGTGCTGCCGGGTACGAATAGCTTTATTAGGTCATCGTTGTTTGTATAGTTTGAGTAGTCGTAGTCGACGTCTTGGAAGTTTTCTGAGTCGTCCAGAATGTCTTCGTCGCTTAAAATTGGCTCGAACTCTTCCACGTCCATTGTGTTCGATTCCTCGGGCACGGGAGGTTTATCATGTTCGGGTTTTATGGCTGATTTTTGTTTGTCTTCTTCTTCACTTAGGAATTCAGGTTCTTTTGGTGGCGGTGGGGAGTCTTTGTGGTCGCTATGAGGGGTGTGAGGTCGCTTGGGGGATAGCAGCGGAGGTGGAGTGCGAGGCCGTTTGCGTTCTTCACGATCATAGCGTCTGCTACAAAATCACAATAATAATAATAATGAAATAGTTGTTTTAGCCTACACCAAAAGGTACAAGGCAAATAGATAATATACAGGTAAACGTCGTTTTACGCCGGGGTTCCGTTCCGAGAGACACCAGCGTAAAAAAAATCGGCGTAAAATGAACACAAATATAATGGACGATATAAGGTTAGGTTCCGTGTAAAAAATCTAACATGTCTAATTAATACATATCCTATATATATTCAAAATAAATTATAAATGTATTCAATAAATACAGTTTAAATTCGTTTATAAAATAAATACTAAACTCTTGATGCAAATAATAATTTGTTTTTAAATAACTACTAATTCACTAGTTCGTCGATACTAAATTAAATTCTCACATTTTTTTTTTAAAAGCAGCTAATTTTATTTGCTTTGGTTGTTCTTGCAGAATCATAGCATAAGGTCGAACTGCAGCTGTGACGCTTCTTTTAACATTTGAGCTTCGATTGAAATCACATCTATCTCACAGAGCTCATCTGCTAAGCTTTCTATAGAATCAAGGATACGAGTTAGATCAGCCGTTTTTAGGGTTTTCAGATCATTTTCTTTCTCATCTTCCTCTTCTTCTTCTTCTTCTTCTTCTTCTTCTTCGGGATTTTCTGATTGAGGGCGATCTAATACCTCCATCAACTCTTCTAATTCTTGATTTGAGAGTGGTTGGTCATGCACGTCTAACAGTTTGGTCACATCTTCGGTTGTTACGTCTTCGAATCCACATTCGCGTGTAAGCCCGATAATGTCTGCGTTTATCTTAATGTTATCTATCTCTTCTACACTTTGGATGTCACTTCGTCATAAGCAGATTTCAGATTTTTGATTCACACAAAACTAACTCTGAAACAATTTCACACACACAATAGGCTGCTCGCGTACACGGCAATAGAATAAAACAACGTGTAAAAGTGTGTCTGGCACCAACCGGCGTAATTGTGAATCGGCGTAAATCGAACCGGCGCAAAACGACGTTTACCTGTATATATATATATATAAAATAACTGAAGAATGCACATGACTATAAAATACTATTAATTACCTGTAATTATCAGAGTGTTTATATCGATCCCTTCCATCTCGATCCCTATCCCGATCCCAGTCTTTATCATGATCCCTATAATCTCTATCCCAATCTCTATCATGTTCTTTATCTCTACTACTCTCTCTATAATCATGAGCAGTGCGGTCCCTGCTATGCGATCTAGAATACCTTCGATCCCTTTCTCGTCTGTCTACATCAATTTCAGCTTTCTTTGTCTACAAATAGAAAATAACCTTCTACCAACTTACACAACACAAAAACTCATTGAATAAACTCACGAAACTTGAATCCCGTCTATTGTCTCGGTCCATTGAGGACCGCCCCCTGCTCTTACCCTCCCACTCTGGCTCTGGAGTATGGTGGTAACTTCTTGGGTCTTTCGGAACTTCATTATAGTACTCGCCATACTCCTGTGTGTAGGTTTCTGGTTGTACATACTGCTGGGGATATTGGGTAGTAGGTTGCTGTGCATATTCCATGGCCACTGGCTGCAGTGGTTCTGGCCATTCATTTTCAATGGGATTTGAAATAATTTGCTGTACTTCTGATATTGAGTTTGGTTGTGTTGGAAGAGATGGTGTTACTACTGCTGGTATTATTTGTTCTGTTATGTTTGCAGTGAGAGTGCCATACACAGCTAGAGTGATCGTTGTGTACCAACCTTCATGGAAACCATACATAAAGACATTAACTTTTAATATACAATTAGTAATAAAGAGCTGGCAAGCAGCATCAAGGAATATGAAAAAATTAGTGGCAGAAAGACAAAGTAATAAGAACTCCAGTTCCAAAAACAAAGAAACCATGTCAATCCCCAACAATAGAGTAAGCATCAAATTTACTGATACAGAAAATAGGACTTGTTATATATTTTTATGACAGGATGTGCCAATGAAGCACTGAACTTCCTCAATATTAATTAGGATTATGGTTCCTTTGGGTTAAAAATAAAATTGTTTATTTGTTTAATAATCTAAAAACCCATAAAGGCTCCTTACATGGTCAATAATACTGTCAATCCTAGTACTGTCAGTGTTTGCTTGAATCCTCCTTCAATATTTATCAAGTAATCAATTATCCAAATAAACATCAATATTCTCTTCATTCCATCATTACTATACTTTACACGATAAGTAATACTGTCAATATTTTAGAATAATGAACATTTTAAACATATTATCGTACAGTAATACTGTCATTACTCTAAAATATTGACAGTATTATTGACCATCTAAGGTGCCTTATAGAAGTAAATAAACAAGAAACAATTGGATAAAATAATCCAGGTAGTACATGTGTCAGCAGACATTTTTGTCCAACCTTGTCTGTAGTTTAAAATGAACTGAACCACTCACCCCTCAACACCAATCCATCAGTTGGTATCTTTCTAATAGTATCATCTGGCACACAAACCAAATTAATACACCCATTTTGGTTGTACTCAAATCCCCCTAGAGTTTCAAAAGTACTTGCACCAGGCTTGCCCAAATCATTTACAAAAAACTCAATTTGGAACTGGCTGGGGTTGGTGGCACCGAGTCGTACACCGCCCGGGAAGTCGGCTTGTACGCGAGCCCCCAGCGGAATAATCCTAACCTCCGTCACATAAACAGGCTTTGGGAACTGCACCAAATCCAAGTTTAGCTCCTGGAAAAATGTTGTCATGTAACACCAGCACTGAGTTTAAAGGATAAGTAACTCCAAACCTCACTGTTTTCATGGGCGAAGGTGTCGAAAAATAACAACTCCACCAGATCCGCCATGTTCGCAAGCCGAAGGGATGTAAACTAATCTGAAGTTGGTTGCATATGTCATGTGAATGTATACACACGATTGGATGCGTTCAGTCGATTTAACCCGTATTTCTGCTTTCCGTTTCTACATCAGCGTTATTATGTTAGTCAATCAGTCAATAGTTTACAATACTTAATTTGAGCTAATAATGAAGTTTTAATAGAACCGTGTCTTTTGGTTTAAAAAATAATAGTAAAGTAAGCTCTCATATTAATTTTGGCAAATAAATGTTGATTTGCTCCAGAGGGTATGTACTAAGCACCTACACCGTATGGGCTATAATTAATTTGTAAATCCTGGAGTGTTGATTGAAGTATAAATACTTAATCAACGCTGTAAGTGATTAAATTTTAAATTCCTACAGACCGCCGCTAGTCTTCGCAGCCAACTTCATGTATATCTGTCAAAAATCTTATCCCATGATAAATTCGCCGGGGGGGAAAATTAACATTGGAGCGAATAAACTGTAAGCGAAACTGACGAAAAATGTCCGCAGCTGATGCACGCGTCTCTCTGTGTGGTAAGCTCGGCTTGAAGCCGCTTACGACAACTAATGTCTTGTTTTACTACGCACCCATCCAAGGGGTGCTTAGTTACACATCGCTGTCCGTGAATGTGATGAATCCTGCTTTAGTTCTAAGGTAAGCACGGTGCTTTATTAGAGCGATTAGTTATTTGTTATGTAGTTATGTTATGTAACATTTCTGATGTGATTGACATAACCTTACAACGTCACGTGATAACTAACCTACCCTAACTAACGTATTTACATTCTTGCAAGTTTAATTGCTTGAGATTTTATATAAATTTAAGATTTATTTGTTGCATAGCTAGTAATAATAATGATATTCAGTTTGTAAATTACCATTAAACATTATTTTTAATATTGGTAACATAAGTTGGTTGCTCTCTATATGGTGCTATACATTAAGTACAACTTGTAGATAATTTCCAAAGTAGAAAACATATTAGTGCCCCCTATGGGCTCACAAGACCAATTTTCCACTGTTGTTAATTCAGCATTTTCACTGTTGGCCATTTATGCCAGTACCCTTGGCTGGGGCCCTTACAGGGTGCTATCAACCGGGCCAGTTGAACCCTGGATTTTTTACGAGGTTATTACTCCTCCCCCTCCTCCTTTTTCATCCGGGCTTGGGACCGGCAATGGCGGAGTTATTAATGATTTTAAGAAAGTTTTTTGAAAATAGTTAATTCTTGTAAATTTGTTTTAAGCAATTATCAGTTTACCATATAGAATAAATAATACCAATATAGATAATTACCTAAATTTATTATTCCAATAACTAATTTACTTCTCTATGTGGCATTTATTTGTGGGTGCCAGAAATAAATGGCCAATTGATTAAAAACAAGTGAGAAAGGAATTTAGAGATTTTCAGTACACATTTCTTAGATTCAGTACATTTTCTGTATGATATAAAAGCTGTTTCAGCAGTTTATTATTGTTATTACATAGAAAGGAAGTAAATATAAGTCTTTGGAATTTTGTTTATGCATTAGGTGTGTTATTATTGGCATCATATATTTGGAACATGTACTTGCTTAGTATATGTGGTGTTAAAATCACACCTCGGAATGCAATTTTTCAAAATTGTGTTATTTAACAACAAAAACTAAATGGATAATAATCACAGTTGAGTAATCTGGTATTTTTTATTATTACTTTAATGGTAATCTGGTATTTTTTATTCCTAATATAATCAGAGATTGCCAGATTACTAGACTATGATTCTAACCACAAGGATCTGAAAGAGAATTTGATGTTAGAAGATTCCTAACATCAAATTATTTTTCAGATCCTTACTAGTTTGCACAAATGCGTTAAATTCAGGGTTGCATTGAAAGGTATAGGACGTATACTATCTATGCAGAAGGTATACTGTACATAAAATCAAAAATATTTACTAACTATTGAAATTTTAAATAGAAACCAATGTATATTTTCCATCTAAAATTTCAAGTATTGCTATTTTTAACACTACAGCACTGATTAAATTTATTATATTTCTCATTTTATAGGTTGTTCCCAAAGAGAGATATCACAAATGTACTACTGTGCCATGCCCTTGTTGGATCTGGTCTTTACCTTTACAGTAGAAAGCATCTGCAAAGTCTGCCCAAAACGGAACGCATTATGTACAGGTAAATCCTATTGTGAAGCCTTGGTCTTTTTTTATACATTAGAGTTTTGTATCTAATCTTGCTTTATTTTGTTTTAGTGCTTTTGGCGCGATGACCTTCACAATGGGCTCGGTGCTGATATGGGCTATCCTAAGGAGTGTGGTGCCACAAAACGTGGTTCTATGCACAGCGTGCGGTGTGGGTTCAGGGCTGGCTTTATTAAAAATTGGCCGTAGCTATGCAGAGTATCTTGATTCGATTGCTACCAAAAAGGCTTAATGGCCATCACATGTGTGTGTTTGTTATTTTCCCCATAATTGTAAAATAAAGTAGTGCATGATTTTAAGTTATTTTGTATTAATGAATAAAGTTTTACTAAATTCATGCGTACATTACTGTTGTCTTTGTTTTTAATAATTTGGGTTGGAGATCACGTTCGTCGGGCATTGAAGTGAAGTGGTGTCATGGTATCAATTGAATTTTAAACATATATTTGAAGATACCAATGGCGAAATCGTGCAAGCGCCAAAAGAAGAGGGAGGATAACTCCCTGGTTTCCCAAGAAAAGGTAAAATTTTTATTGGAACCGCTTCCTAGGAAATATTTGACATTAGGCGGGGATAGCTGTTTATCCCATTTAAGGGATCACTATTTTATGTCGGTGTTCTTCAACCTTTGTCCCTTCGCGGAACCCTTAAGATATTTTTTGTTTCTTGAATCCTTTGTTCAGTAGCACATGCAGATGGGGGTGATGTATCGTATTACAGTATTCCACATAAAGTAACGCGGGTTATGTTCGAAATATAGCAATAACTCGTTTAAAGTTTTTGAGTGGAAGCCTAGGCTTCGGCGAAGACAGGTTGAAGAACACTAGTCAATGCTATGATTATCCATTTCTAATTTATTTATATGAGTTTTCTAGTCTACATAAATATATTAAAGGCGAGGGAGAGAGTGACGAATAATGAACAAGGTCCAGCGTTAAGTTATACAAGTCATGCCTATGAGCATAATACAAGTTACGCCTACATTAAAGTTGTGTTCACACTGTAAGGACAATTTTGCAGATACGCAACCAAATATACACGCAGTTGGTATGTGTTGGGCAACTTCATGTTGGTTTGTTAATCAGTGCTATTCAAAATGTTACTGCTATTTAACTGGATAGTAAATAAGAGATATTCTTTATTCAGCAAAATATGGCACACATTTCACCTTGATTACTTGGTTGTCGTTATTGACCTAGAATGTTCGATGGTCCCACATTGAGCCGTTGCAACAATGTATAATATAAAAGTAACGTAACATTTGGGCGGCAATTTTTGTTATTGTGTATTTCCGATGATAATTTATTGTGACACTATGTTTGTAGTATAGTGTGGGCCTAGTAATGTACAATTATTGTCAAATATTGTTATTACGCGGAGATTTAGATCAGCTGATTTACCTACGAACTCGGAGAAAACCGTTAACGTTTGAATCGCCAATAGTTATTGATCCCATAAGTATTCGTTGTTATAGCAACAATAAATAAACTATCTAGAGAATGTAGTTACTTTATATTCGCTCTATTGGAAACACTGGCAAGTTAAAGAAAATGTGTCATCAAAGCTCCAATCACAAGCACTATTCAAGGTGTTGACATTTATTTTGACTATTTTTGTCATAATGACATTTTCAATTTATACATTTAATAGTTTATGGGACCTATAAAATATATGTTAGTAAAAGTCCAAAGTTGACAGCACAGTAACCTGTAACAAAAGTCTGGATCACACAACTGAAAATTTTAATTTGTGTATATTTGGTCACATGCAGTATGTACGACTTTTTTTATTGGGTTTAGTAGTACATGTACCAACATTCAGGATATATGTAGTCTGTGTTAATTATTTTTAATTAGTACATGTGGTAATTCGAGATTTATTCATGCGGATAACTAGGTGAAGAACTCTATAGGATACTATGGCTATTAATACTTAAACTATATAGGATATTATGGCTATAATACTAAAACTATATAGGGTACTATGGCTATAATATAACAGTTGCAACATCGCATTCTATTTGTTGGGTTTATTGCAGGTGAACGAGTGCATAGAGTTGCATATATAGTTTTTGAATTATCGGAAATAAATAAATGCCCAAGAAATGTTTTGTTTGTAGATTGTAAATCCCTAGTTTCCTGGGAAGCATTCGTTTAAAAGCGGCCGCTTTTATCGTTATTTTAACATTATAACAGTTTTACATGTATATAAATGGAGATGGTTTCCCATAAAGAGTAATTTGAGGTATTACTCTTTATGGGAAACCATCTCCATTTATATACATGTAAAACTGTTATGACGTTAAAATACCTAATGCACTAATGCAATAAGGTTGAGCCTAATAAATAAATATTTAAATGTCTATTTATTAAGCTGAGCAAAAATGGAATGAATTACTATACAAAGTGTTGACTTATTCAATTACATATACTTGGAACGATTTTTGAGATGTGTAAATGACGTCACAAATGGTCGCTTTTACGGTACCGCATTCCTAGGAAACCAGAGCTTAAGAGTAGGCCGATTTAGAAACCGTATGAAACCTGATAGCAGAAAGTGAGACAAACACGATAGTACCCCACACGTGAAGAATCATTAATCTAATGAATAGTAATTGATTCCTCAAAACTCTATTGCGGCTTTTGAGTGAAGGTATGAGCGAAATCCTCTATATTCAAATGTTAGCTATCGGTATACTTAGTTCACTTGGTGAACCTGGTAAAGGTATGCCCGCCTTGAGGGGTTGGGCATCGAAGCTATACAATATTTGAATATGCAATTAAGCATGGTCCGCCTTGAAGCGGAGTTGGATATTAGAGAGTGACAATTGTTTAAATAAAAGCATAGTAAACAATTGAAAATATATTTTATAAACAGTTGCAATTTTATTAAAATAAAAATCAAGTTGCTGTTGACGTGTACTAATTAATAACTCCGGAAATGACAGACACACACACATGCTCGCGGGATGCAAGGGAATTCCACCCGTGCACTCAGCCCGGCGCATTCGCCCCCTTTTTCCCTGATGTGTGTGAGTATGTGAGTATCCAGGAGGGGTTGACGGGCAAGGGTGGCGCCGATCAATACCCGGTGCCGGAAGGGTACAGTCCGGGACAAAGTGAGCGTCTCCCGAGGGAGCGCTCCTCGTTAATTTCCATAACTGGATCCGGCGTGATTGCAGGCTTTTCCCACCCTGCGCCCCACGTGCATCCGCGCATCGGGGGCGGCCCGACTGAAAAATGTCCCTGTGTTCTGGCAGTGTCTGTACCTGAGATGGATTGTTTATCGGATTATGGATGGGTGGGCCGGTGTTTTCCCAGGCTGTTACGCAAGACAACAAAAACATGATAGGGTTTTTAACCTCTGCGTTTTTTGGGACGTTGAAAAGTTCGAAATTAAATTGCAACAGTATCTTTCTGTATGTTCAAGATAGATTTTAACCCTTAGTGCATGATTTTTTTTAAATTGATATTAAAAATAGTTACTGTGTGGAGATATTTTTTTTAGATTTATAGAATGTTTATTGAATTTTAATATTTTTATGTTTATATTGTATTTATTTGAACCAGGAGCATTTTAATTAGCTCCTGGTTCAAATAAATACTATAAATATAAAAATATTAAAATTCAATAAACATTCTATAAATCTAAAAAAGTATCTCCTGTCAGACGACGGAGTTTCACCTAGTTATGAATAATAAGTAAGAATTTGAAATAATAATTTTGCACATAAAAAAATCTTTTATATCATGTATAAATGTAATAATAAAAGAAATAAAAAAACTTTTTTAAAAGAAGGTACAGTAATTCAACCACCCTAATTAAGTTGAATTACTGTACCTTCTTTTAACAAAGTTTCGTATTGCTTTTACAACCTAAATAAGTTTGAATGTTAGTAGATTCTAAAGAAATTGCAGCAGCGATAGTACAAATCACCATATATGTATAGGTAATAATAATAGAGCCATAACATATTTTCGTGTAGCATAGGGATATGTTTCCTACTGTTGCATGAACAATTTGAATTCTGCATGAGACTGAACAGTAATTTAAAGTGTGTTTATTTAAAAAAAAACATATATTGTATCAAAAGTATTGTTCTATAACAAAACAGAATATATTACAACGTCCTGAGAGTGTAGTCCCTACATAGTAGTATAAATTATGATTATTTTTTACGTCAAGTTAGTGAAATATTGTAAAATTTTAATATTGAATTGCAATAATATTTGTCCATTTTTGTGCTATCGGCGTTCTTTTTGCGTCGTCTGGCCGTTATTGTGCACAGACAGTGGAAATATAGTTCCGCAAAGCAAGCACTCGGGAGCGAGGCGAGCAAGCACTCGATATCTCGAGTGCTGTGCCCCAAGGACGTTGACTTGAGAGATCCAGCACCAACAATGTAGAAAAGAAGGCCGGCCGTGCGCATAAATAAACGAGTAAACTCCAGAGGGAAATAAAATAAAATAGGAATTTCGCGAGTGTATACATTATAGCGAATGCTCTTCAATATAATGCAATTTTCAATAGTGATGGGCACTATCGAATAAAGAAACAAAAATTCCGATTACACAGGCCGTGATAAATAAACTTATTTTTATATATTTATATTTTCCATTTTTAGCCAGACTTGTTAAATGTAGCTTACAAATAAGTTCTACTTAATTTTGTAGCTGAATAAATTAGTAATATAATGATATGCCCGTGAAACAACCAAATAATTTCTGCAATCACATGCAAGTCTATTCTGAACTATATCGCTCTCAGGCTTGAATGAAAGTCTTATCAAAAACATGTGTGGAAATGCTTTTATATCGCGATCTCACACTGATTGCGACCAAGAATTTGCCGACCAAATAAACACATGTGTGTTAAAAAAAATCATTGTGAAAAATGCTTATTGCTACGACGTTTTATCGCGTTTCTATGTGAATATTAAGAGTATAGTTTTTGCACACCGTTTTTAAAGTAAATTTAGGCACGATTACCTATGTCATGTTTTTTTCTAGAGTCGTCGTCAACATCGTGATAAATTACATTAGTTATTATTACCTCTTTAGTGATAGTTAATAACATTTATACTTTCATATAGGGTACCTATAAAACTATTAGGCTCGGTTTTATAAAGGCTAGGTAACTATAACCCGTGATTATATTGTTGCATGTTGCATACATTGTTTTTAACTTTTCATTTCATAACGTCATGTACCTCTGTTTATATATGGCAACATCGCATTATGTGTCAAAGTTGGCAAAAGTAAGGTTACAATCACGAATGTCAAATTAATTCAAGAGTTATCTGCCTTATGTCCGTATTCATCAACATCCTATAAACTTTATAGGTCCCATAAGCTATTGAATGGATAAATTGACAACGTCATTGTGACAGAATATGCCAAAACAAATGTCAAACACCTTGCGATTGGAGTTTTGATGACACCTTTTGTTTAATTATTCAGTGTTTCCAATAGAGAGAATTTAAAGTTACTACATTCCATAGATAATGTATTTACTGTTGTTATAACAACAAATACTTATGGGTTCAATAGCTATTGATAGATTTATGGAACGTTGGTGAATACGGGAGATAATGTTCTATTTTCTAGTGCTATCAAAAATAGATCTTTATATCCATATGCTATTAGAAAATCCTGTGTGTTTATGAAATTCAAAATTGGAAAATTCATTATAACTCAAGTATGGGTTCACCAAAATATATAAAACTAACTAGTTATATCAAAAATGGATATAGATATTTACCAACATATGAAATTTGAAAGAAATATTTTCAAAATTGATTTTATTATGATTTTTATAGTGACCACAAGATTCATAATTGGCAAATTCGCTGCAATTTCAGTTTGGGTTGACCAATATATATAAAATTAACAAGTAATATCAAAAATAGATGTATTTATCCAAACATGAAATTTGAAAGACCTATTTTCAAAATTGATTTTTTTATGATTTTTTAAAGTGACCATAAGATTCAAAATTGGAAAATTCGCTGTAATTCGCATTTGGGTTGACCAAAATATATAAAATTAACAAGTAATATTAAAATTAGATGTATTTAAGTAAACGTGAATTTTGAAAGACCCATTTTCAAAATTGTTTTTTTTTATGTTTGTTATAAGTGACTACGGCATTAAAAATTGGAAAATTCGCAGCAATTAGAGTTTGGGTTAACCAAATTATATAAATTTAACAAGTAATATCAAAAATAGATGTATTTATCCAAACATGAAATTTGAAAGACCTATTTTCAAAATTGATTTTTTTATGGTTTTTTAAAGTGACCACGGGATTCATAATTGGCAAATTCGCTGCAATTCGAGTTTGGGTTGACCAATATATATAAAATTAACAAGTAATATCCAAAATAGATGTATTTATCCAAACATGAATTTTGAAAGACCTATTTTCAAAATTGATTTTTTTATGGTTTTTTAAAGTGACCACAAGATTCATAATTGGCAAATTCGCTGCAATTCGAGTTTGGGTTGACGAAATTATATAAAATTAACAAGTAATATCAAAAATATATGTATTTATCCAAACATGAATTTTGAAAGACCTAATTTCAAAATTGATTTTTTTATGATTTTTTAAAGTGACCATAAAATTCAAAATTGTAAAATTCGCTGTAATTCGCATTTGGGTTGACCAAAATATATAAAATTAACAAGTAATATTAAAAATAGATGTATTTATTCAAACATGAATTTCGAAAAACTTATTTTCAAAATTGATTTTTTTATGATTTTTTAAAGTGACCACGGGACTTAAAATTGGCAAATTCGCTGCAATTCCAGTTTGGGTTGAGCAAATTATATAAAATTAACAAGTAATATCCAAAATGGATGTATTTATCCAAACATGAATTTTGAAAGACCTATTATCAAAATTGATTTATTTATGATTTTTAAAATGAATATAAGATTCAAAATTGGAAAATTCGCTGCAATTCGCATTTGGGTTGACCAAAATATAAAAAAATTACAGGTAATATCAAAAATAGATGTATTTATTCAAATATGAATTTTGAAAGATTAAATTTCAAAAATTATTTTTTTATGTTTTTTTTAAAGTTGCCAGGGCATTAAAAATTGGAAAATTGGCTGCAATTAGAGTTTGGGTTGACCAAATTATATAAATTTAACAAGTTATATCAAAAATAGATGTATTTATCCAAACATGAATTTTGAAAGACCTATTTCCAAAATTGATTTTTTTATGATTTTTTAAAGTGACCACGGGATTCAAAATTGGCATATTGGCTGTAATTCGAGTTTGGGTTGACCAATATATATAAAATTAACAAGTAATATTAAAAATAGATGTATTTATTCAAACATGAATTTTGAAAAACTTATTTTCAAAATTGATTTTTTTATGATTTTTTAAAGTGACTACGGGACTCAAAATTGGCAAATTCGCTGCAATTCCAGTTTGGGTTGAGCAAATTATATAAAATTAACAAGTAATATCCAAAATGGATGTATTTATCCAAACATGAATTTTGAAAGACCTATTTTCAAAATTGATTTATTTATGATTTTTAAAATGAATATAAGATTCAAAATTGTATGTATTGATGTATTTATTCAAATATGAATTTTGAAAGATTTAATTTCAAAAATTTTAAGTGGCCATGGCATTAAAAATTGGAAAATTGGCTGCAATTAGAGTTTGGGTTGACCAAATTATATAAATTTAACAAGTTATATCAAAAATAGATGTATTTATCCAAACGTGAATTTTGAAAGACCTATTTCCAAAATTGATTTTTTTATAATTTGTTGTTGTTAAAGTGACCACGGGATTCAAAATTGGCATATTGGCTGTAATTCGAGTTTGGGTTGACCAATATATATACAATTAACTAGTAATATCAAAAATAGATGTATTTATCCAAACATGAATTTTGAAAGACCTATTTTCAAAATTGATTTATTTATGATTTTTTAAACTGACCACGGGACTCAAAATTGGCAAATTCGCTGCAATTCCAGTTTGGGCTGTCAAACCTATATAAAATTAACAAGTAATATCAAAAATATACGTATTTATCCAAAAATGAAATTTGAAAGACCTATTTTCAAAATTTATTTTTTTCATGATTTTTTAAAGTGACCAGAAGATTTAATATTGGCAAATTCGCTGCAATTTGAGTTTGGGTTGTCCAAAATATATAAAATTAACTAGTAGCACAAAAAATTGATGTGTTTATCCAAACATAAAATTTGAAAAACCTATTTCCAAAATTGATTTTTTTATGATTTTTTAAAGTGACCACGGGATTCAAACTTGGCAAACTCGCTGCAATTCGAGTTTGGGTTGACCAAATTATATAAAATTAACAAGTAATATCCAAAATAGATGTATTTATCCAATCATGAATTTTGAAAGACCTATTTTCAAAATTTATTCTTTTATGATTTTTTAAAGTGACCATAAGATTTAAAATTGGAAAATTTGCTGTAATTCGCATTTGGGTTGACCAAAATATATAAAATTAACAAGTAATAACAAAAATAGATGTATTTATTCACACATATATTTTGAAAGACCTATTTTCAAAATTGATTTTTTTATGATTTTTTAAAGTGACCAAGGGATTCAAAATTGGCGAATTCGCTGTAATTCGAGTTTGGGTTGACGAAATTATATAAAATTAACAAGTAATATCCACAAATAGATGTATTTATCCAAACATAAATTTTGAAAGATCTATTTTCAAAATTGTTTATTTTTTGTATGATTTTTTAAAGTGATCACGGAATTCTAAATTGACAAATTCGCTGCAATTGCAGTTTGGGTTGTCAAAAATATATAAAATTAACAAGTAACATCAAAAATATATGTATTTATCCAAAAATAAAATTTGAAAGACCTATTTTCAAAATTGTTTTTTTCATAATTTTTTAAAGGACCAGAAGATTCAATATTAGCAAATTCGCTACAATTTGAATTTGGGTTGTCCAAAATATATAAAATTAACCAGTAGCACTAAAAATTGATGTTTATCCAAACATAAAATTTGAAAGACCTATTTTCAAAATTGATTTTTTTATGATTTTTTAAAGTGATTTAAAATTGGAAAATTCGCTACAATTCGCATTTGGGTTGACCAAAATATATAAAATTAACAAGTAATATCAAAAATAGATGTATTTATCCAAAAATTAAATTTGAAAGATCTATTTTCAAAATTGGTTTTTTTTAATGAATTTTTAAAGTGACCACGGAATTCTAAATTGGTAAATTCGCTGCAATTCCAGTTTGGGTTGACAAAATTATATAAAATTAACAAGTAATATCCAAAATAGATGTATTTATCCAAATATGAATTTTGAAAGAACTATTTTCAAAATTGACCTTTTTATGATGTTTTAAAGCGACCACGGGGTTCAAAATTGGCAAATTTGCTGTAACTGTTACAGTCACAGTCACATAAATTAATTTTGGTTGTTGTTAATAACCAGAACTTCAATTTTTAAACAAACTCAAAACGTGAATTGTCCGAATTTGTGGTACTATTTTAATAGAACACATGCCGAAGGAGTACACGTTTGAAACGGCCTACTCGGGGGTACAATTCCCATTTATTTCTAACGTTGATGTAAGGATTCGCACCCATGTCCATCAACATACCAATTATCCTCATGACTATAATAAATATTAAATTAATGATTAATGAAATTCCCATTGTATTTTTGCATAATACATTATACATAAATAGCTAATTGCATACGTGAATAAGAATGTTAATAACGCGTATTAGAATCTATATAATCAATAACATTGTAATCCTATTTATCGACCGATTAATGGCCGATTAGTCGGCACTTTCACGCGTTTTCACCCGGGGGAATTACCTCTGCTGCTAAATCAGGGGCGGCCATTGTTCATTGGGCGCGTGGCGAAATAAAAGAATAACACGAGCAGTGTGTATCTGGGGGGGCCTTGCTGACGTCGTCAATATGTCAATTATCGCGTCCGCAGGCAATTACTTGCGGTTTTCGGCGTGTGGGGTGCGAGCCCTACCCTCCCCGACTCACACACATTCCTCTACAGAAGCCTTAAGAGTACAACTTTGAGATGGAATGGATTTTAAATATAATTTTGAAAATGATAAATTGATATCAATCAATATTGTTGTGTTTAAAAATTTCTTAGGCCTACGACATTGATTACGAAATTAATTATGTATCCTTTAGCTAGAAAAATACGGGAACATATTAGAATGATGATTGTGATAAATTTTAAAATTTGATTTTGTTTATATTTATAATGAGTATGGGCAATTCAAGCTAGTCAGTACTCTATCTGGTGGCAGAAAATTAACTAAAATCTAGTGGGATATCTCTACGCATAAAATGTATTTTCTCATCATATATGTGACAATATTTGCAAGGTTTGTCTAGTTAAATATTAAAAGTTTATTAACAAGCACGCATTACTAGCATTACTGTCCAAGTGATCAAAATCGTGTAATTTTTTATCTAATCAGCTGATGAAACAATAACAAAGATCAGCTGTTTACCCACTAGTTTGATGAAAATCGTTGACATTTGAATCGCGAATAATGAGTAGTCATTTTAGAAAGCTGTATTATTTATTTATTTATTTATTTATTAGTCAGTGTTCAAAATTTGCATATTGATGTGATGCCGCCAGATGGCATTTAACTTTCCTCCTAGGGGGTTAGTTGTATCATGTTCATATTATTGTTAGTTTTCTTGAAAGAAAAGTGATTAGTGTAGGCTATTTGAGGGGTATGTTTTGTACACAATTGTTTATGTTTATTGTTCTGGATAGTTCTGGATAGTTGGTTGGAGGGTAGCATAGCTACAGACACTTAGGCCTCAAAATGGGCCCGCGAAACTCTGGCGGGTGAGGAGCTACCAATATGCTGACCATACTAGGCCAGCACTAGTATTAGATGCCTGGTGTTTACTAGAGCTGGACAGAGGCATATTACATGCTCTGCTGTTTCTAGTTCTTCATTGCACCCTCTACATAACGGGCTGTTCACCAGACCCATCGTGGGTAGGTGTTTGTTTAGCCGGCAGTGGCCGGTTAGGATGTTAGTCAATAATTTCAGATTTGTTCTACTTATACTTCTACTTAAATATGTGTGTGCAGCAAATGATCATACAGGATCAAAATATACCCCCGTTGCTTAGCGACGCGTTGACGGGGAAGAATTCGGTTCGGTTTTCATAACAATGAGGACGCGCTGTAATGGAACGCTCAACGGCGTCTCCTTACCCAAATTGGATTACAATAAACAGGGGACGCTGGGGGGCCGCTCAATTGTGTCGGCGACGCTTTGCTCTGGCGCCTCACCCCCTCTGGGGCGGCAGCACGTGTCGTGTTATTATATTAGGGGGCTCGGACTCGCATATTTACGGAATTAACACGCGTGTAAGAAGCCTAAACAGTGTGTGTACGACGTTGACTAATAAGATTAAATTGCACACGAAATAATCCATGATTCAGAATAGCAGTGATGCAAGTTATAAGGAAAATAATATGTGATGAACTCCGGCAGAATCAAATAAAAAGTATTTGAATTTTTGGTAAATAGTTACACTAAAATCTCACCTTCCCAATAAAAAAAATATTGCAAGTAAACAAACTATGAAATACGCCAGATGCGATTTTTCGTAGTTTATTTACTTGCGATATTTGTGATGAAACTCTACTAGTATATATATATATATATATATATATATATATATATATATATATATATATATACTAGTATATCAGTGTAAATATGATTGAGTTATTCTATTAGTAAAGACAATATCGGACAAGAATTGTAGATTCTCAGTATAACTAAATGTGAGACTAACACGTTGGGCAGCATATGTACAAATTCATTATTGCGAGAAAGTGTAAAACGACCATTGAATAAAATTACATGTAAAATGTGTCGGCGGCAATTACTAATGAAGTATTTTTAAATATAAAGTCCATACTATAAGAAAACAATACTCTTACAACAAACAATCAACGGAAATTTAAATGATTCAATAACGAAAACTTAATAATATATTTCTTTCACGTAAATGAATTCACTGACGAAAAGCCTCACGACTAATGGCCAGATAAAAATAGAAGTTTTTTTGAATTCACTGAAAGTCAAAAGTTGACAGTACATACAGTAATCTGTAACAAATAGTCTGGATCACACACCTACAAATTTTAATGTGCGTATATTTGGTCACATACCGTATGTACCCCTTTTTATTGGATTTAGTAGTACAATAATTACCTCCATATTCACCGACGTTCCATAAATCTATCAATAGCTATTGAGCTCATAAGTATTCGTTGTTACATGATACCTGCATCAATGACAACTTCGCTCTCATATGAGAGCGAAGCTGTTATTGATGCAGTTGAATACATTATAAATACATTATATAGAGAATGTAGTTATTTTAGATTCTCTCTATTGGAAACAATGAAACATTAAACAAAAGATATCAAATCTGCAATCACAAGCCCCAGTCCAGGTGTTTGCGATTTGTTTTGACACTTTGTGTCACAATGACGTTTTGAATTTATATAGTCTAATAGTTTATTGAACATATAAAGTTATGGGATGTTGGTGAGTACAGGCATTAGAGTTTTTAATAATATAATATGATTCAATTAAATTGGCTTTTTAAACCGGAATCCTGGCAAGTAAGTACCATGGACAGTCAACATGTTAATAATCATAAATACGGATAAAATAAAGGTAAAATGGAAAAATAGTTTGACAAACATGAATTACATTTGTATTTTAATATATTATTGACTGCCAACATTCTTAATTGTATTTAATAAAAATCACATTTGCATTGCCATTTTGTACCCTTTATTTGATGATATTTTTATTAACTTGATCGTTTACCACGATGGCGATTGTAAATTGTTAAAACCGCGACTGTAAGCATAAAATAATTGTTACGTTTCCAAATTTTAGGATATTTGTTTGTATTTATTTTAAAACTATTTCAGTTTCATTTAAAATATATTGTGTATTCCTCCTGAGCGTATTTTGCTATTCAGTGCGTGACGCGCAATTAACCCCGCTCGGCGGTGTCAAGGTTGGTCGAGCTGGTGGGCCCCGTAAAAAATACAGCTCTGTTACCGTTCGCGGCCGCTTGGTGGCGGTATAGAGCGGGTGCTTGTTTAAAAAGGGGGCGTTTTAGTGGGCGTGACAGGCGACAGTGCCGCCCCCGACGGCCGGTCGACTTGTTTCGGCGCCGGATCGTCTCGGCTCGTGCGGCGGCAGCGCGGCGGCGAGCTACGGGACGTCAGTAATACGAAGCGTATCGTGAAGGAGTTTACGCGGCCGTTTGCCAGGAAATACGCGCGCGTGTGTATGTATGTGCACGGAAAGGAATGAACGCAGCCACGGCGGTTTAGAGATGAGTGCGGCGCTGCCCCCCGTGCCCGATTTAATTCCAATTTCGGCGCTGCGGAAGGGCAGCAATAATAATAATAATAGCAGTGCATTGGGATACGGTGGATTTGTAAATAATAATAATAATGTAGTTGAAGTTGGGGGCGGCGTGAAGGTGCGGGAGTGCAGTTCGACCCAGTGCACGGGAGAGGTTATGGGAGAGCAGCGCTCGCGGCGGACAGGGGAGGCGGCGGCGGCGGTAGTCGCGGAACAGATCGATACGTCGCGGTCACGTGGTAGCGGTGAAGGCGCCGCCCCTCATCCAGCTGCAACGTCCCGGAAGACTCGGGCCGAGCGTCACCGTAAATCAGACAGGAGACGCGACCGCGTACGCGAGCGCCGTAAAAGATCCGTGTCAAGCGCAAATAAAACGTCGTGCGTGTCATCGCCGCCACCCCCAACGTCATCCCCTGAAAGACCTGCGAATCCGCGCGTCAACCCTATATTTGTGTGGGTCCGGCAACAAGACACGCAAATCGTGGAAGTCAAATGCGAGGACTACGACAAGCGGAATCGGATTCTGCTGACGAAGACGGCGCAAGGATGGCGAGCGATCCCACGCACCGAAACCCTTGCACCGGCTCTGCAACGCTCGGATGATGGCGCGAAACATAAGAGGTCAAAACGCCACAATAAACTCAAGAGACGCTCGATGGCCGTGCAGGTAAGCGCAGACGGAGTGTTTTACCACGATACTGAAGAACACGACGAAGAAGACGAAACAACGTTGCAACAACAACAACAACAACAAGAGCAGGCGGCGGCTAATGTAAACAGTGCAGACGATGCAGAGGGTAGTGCGCATGTGGAATCACCTCCGCCGCCACCCCCGGGCTGTCAAAACAAATGCGACGCTAGCAGCCCGCTAGACAATTTGCTCGCCGTCGCCGAATTGGAATTCAATCAGCACCTCCAAGCGGAGCAATGGGAGAACAATAAACAAGAACCGGAAGCAGCGGATGAAATCAACAACATGGAGCAATTAGACATGTTTATAGAATCCTGCGCGCCGGATGATGACCAAAAAAGCCCCAAGACGGACGACTGCGAATGTGATTACACTGAGGAGGACGACAATAATATCGCAATGGATGATATCCTCAGCAGACTAGAGCAGTCGCTCCGCAGCCCTGATGCCCTCCACTCGGATATTGCTGAAATGATTAAAGCAGCTCCCCATAGACAGAAAATAGAGCAAGAGTCTGCAACTGATCTAACAACCACCAAACAAAAATGTTCGGACGACCTAATGCCAACGGATTTGAGCGTGCCCAAGTGCCCGCAATCGCCGCCCAAACGACCCCAGTCGCAGAACTCCGAAACAATACAATCACCCCAGCCGAGTGGCATCCCCGCTGTTCCACAATCCCCCGACAACTATAACAAAAACAAATCCAACATCTACTTGGAATCCCTTTTATCACCATCTCTTAAAGAGAAAGAAAAGGAGCCGTTGTATTTAGGAAAGTCACGCGAATCCGATAGCCCGAAAGTCACTTGTTCGTCGCAGGAAACTGAAGCACCGCCAATTAAAAAAATCAAGCTGGAGGATATCACACTGAAAAACTTATTAGACCGTGAGGCTGTAAGAAAAAGCACTAAACCACCACCACCACCACCTGAGGAGAAACCGGTAACACCACGTTTGCTAGAACTCCTTACACACGAGGCTGATCCATTTACGCAGCTCAAACAAGTGCTAACAAACACCTCGTTGAATGTGCCAGACCCAATGCTCATCCCCAAAGATCGCCTAAGCCAACTACTTTCACACCCAGGCCGAGAAATCCCTAGAATACTAACGCATCGACCCGAGTTGCGGCTACCAGAAGCTCTAGCATTCCCACATATATTACACGATCCGGATATTTTGGTAATAACAATAGGACAGCTTGTGACTATAGTAAGAAAACAATGCCAGGCATTACCTGCGGGAGACCGTTCAAGAAGTAGAGAGGGAAGTAGTAGTAGTAGCAGTAGCACAAAAGAAGAACCCCCTAAAGCAGCCAGGATAACATCAACATCAACAATGGTTCCACCGAAGGAGCGCCCTAAAAAACAGCCATCAGCCACAACAACGACAAAAATATCTGAACTATCCAGTGACATCGATGCCGCCACAAATGCAGCCTTTACTCAAATGATGTGGCTACCATACTTAAACCAACTAGAATCAGCAATGTCGTTTGCTGGTGGCGGACCAAATCCTGAATTCCTAAAAATGTTAAGCACAATGCTACCCGGTTACCCAACCAGCCCGCTACCCGACATGTCGCATATGATGGGCGCAAACCGCCAATTCGCACCGCCACCACCTACAGCCTATCCGCCCCCCATGAACTACAACCCTCTGGACATGTGGCAAGAAGCGATGCTACAAGCGCGCTCCAAAGCGCAATTCGAAAACATTTTCGGCAAAGAACGCGGCTTCCCCAAAAACCCCTACTTGCAATTCCAACCACCCCCGCCGCCTTCAACACGGCCAATTATCCCACCCCAATACACCGGCTATCCAGCCCCGCAAAAACAACCGAAACCGCACCGGACAAGCAATAACAGTAGTGCAGCGTACGCCAAGCACCAGCAGAAAATGTACGAAAACGAAAAGATGTTGCGGCATAAAGAGGCTGTAATGAAACAGCAGGAGATGTATAAGCAACAACAGCAGCAGCAACACCAAGAGATGCTGGCCGCGGCTGCAGCGGCGGCTGCCGCCAAGCCAAAAGTCGCGTGCAAACCGTTTGCGAACATCGCGGCGCACGAGCACCAGATGCAGATGCAGCGGCGCTATGGAAACCGCGTGCCGGGGCCCATAGATTTGTCCGGGCCGCAACCGCCGCCGCCGCCGGTGACGCTGCCGCATCATCCGCCCGCGCCGGGCAAGCTCAAGGTCAAGCAGCATCTCGTCGACCCCGCGCGGCTGATGAAGCACGACGACGTGCCCGAGGTGGGCAGCACCACGGCCAGCATCGAGGAGATGCAGGACGCGCAGAAGCATTTGTGGCATCCTCTGTTTGGAAAGTAAGTTTTTGTTCATGGAATGTACATTTCTGCATGTATGCTAAATACTATACTATACTATACCAACTATACTATACTATACTATACTATACTATACTATACTATACTATACTATACTATACTATACTATACTATACTATACTATACTATACTATACTATACTATACTATACTATACTATACTATACTATACTATACTATACTATACTATACTATACTATACTATACTATACTATACTATACTATACTATACTATACTATACTATACTATACTATACTATACTATACTATACTATACTATACTATACTATACTATACTATACTATACTATACTATACTATACTATACTATACTATACTATACTATACTATACTATACTATACTATACTATACTATACTATACTATACTATACTATACTATACTATACTATACTATACTATACTATACTATACTATACTATACTATACTATACTATACTATACTATACTATACTATACTATACTATACTATACTATACTATACTATAGTGTCATCCAAATAAGAGAGTACACCCTATAACATCTGTATTTCCGGTTGTACGAAAAACAAAACAACTGTTAAATCTTTTGTAATTCAGTGCCACGTAAACTATTTTTTTAATTTAATTTCCGGTTTAGCCGGATGTGTATACAACTTTTGTTTTTCAAATGACACTATATACTTTTTTTTGTTTTTATATTATTCGGTTAATTCTCTTTACGATCGTATACAAACTGTATATGTTTAAGGTCGTTTTAGACTAGACAATTTCGTGACTCAAAA
This sequence comes from Lordithon lunulatus, assembly GCA_963942505.1. Taxonomy (NCBI): domain Eukaryota; kingdom Metazoa; phylum Arthropoda; class Insecta; order Coleoptera; family Staphylinidae; genus Lordithon; species Lordithon lunulatus. The sequence continues at coordinate 71,324,619 of OZ012666.1, forward strand.
GTTAAGGTCGTTTTAGACAAGACAATTTCTTAGCTCAAAAGTTGTTCAAGAAATGAATTCATATATCCTTCTCCCATACAATTTGTCCTTGACAAATAGAACGCGTTATATGTTTCCATTCAATCTACCATCCAATTCAATATTTCAAATAATTTGCTGTATGATACGAGACAATTTAGATTGTCTCGCATCTTGACTAATTTTTGAGTCAAGAAATTGTCTTGTCTAAAACAACTTTTACTGTACGAAATTGACACGTTTTGAGCAACACATGCGTCTAATCGTTTTCGAAGTACGTGATTCGTTGTTCTTATCTGTTTCGCAGATATTTGGACACATACAAGTCTTATTTTACTTGTTAGTTCCTATATATTTAGAGGGGGTTCTGCGTAAACCATAGTCTTTAGGTGGCCCCACCAAAAATAATCTAATTTTCAGTGGTGGATGATACCTTTTTGGAAACCTGTGTGCACGTTTATGTTCACCAAAAATTAATAGCATATGAACTTTTTCGCAATTATTCATCTTGAAGTAATAAATAATTACACAATTAATTAATATTGACAAATCAACACGCCAGTCATTAAATAAATGCAAGTATTAAATGTCAAATTCTAAACAAAAATCGATTTTCTTTTGTTTTCATGGCTATCGCTATTTTTTTTTCGAACATTATCAAATATCGTCAACTCGAATATTATTTATATTAATAATAATTAAGTTTTGACCAAGAATTCTTCAATCGAGTTGACGATATTTGGTAATGCTCGTTAATATTTGTCAGTATTTGACAATATTTGTCTTTTACATTTTCATTCGTTATAATAAAAGTTGATATAATATTGTTGAATAATGATTTCATAAATAATTACAAAAAATTAACCACGCACAATATTTCGATTGAAGAATTCTTCATCAAAACTTAATTATTATTAATATAAATAATATGAATAATAATTAATAAGAATTCTTCATCAAAACTTAATTATTATTAATATAAATAATATGAATAATAATTAATAAGAATTCTTCATCAAAACTTAATTATTATTAATATTATTTATATTAATAATAATTAAGTTTTGATGAAGAATTCTTCAATCGAAATATTGTGCGTGGTTAATTTTTTGTAATTATTTATGAAATCATTATTCAACAATATTATATCAACTTTTATTATAACGAATGAAAATGTAAAAGACAAATATTGTCAAATACTGACAAATATTAACGAGCATTATCAAATATCGTCAACTCGATTGAAGAATTCTTGGTCAAAACTTAATTATTATTAATATAAATAATATTAATAATAATTAAGTTTTGATGAAGAATTCTTCAATCGAGTTGACGATATTTGATAATGCTCGTTAATATTTGTCAGTATTTGACAATATTTGTCTTTTACATTTTCATTCGTTATAATAAATGTCGATATAATATTGTTGAATAATAATTTCATAAATAATTACAAAAAATTAACTACGTACAATATTTTTACTATTTATAAAATTAGCAGGCAAACAATGTTATATCAACTGTTAGGCAACCCAAGTTACACCAACATTTAGGCATTTTCAAAAAATAATGTATTTCGACTACATTAGTTATGAAACGTAAAGAAAAGTCAAAATTAGTAATTTGAAATGTTTCGCGATAACAATACCTTCCTTATACAGCAGTGCTGTATTCGGAAAGTTAAAAGTGATGTTCCTATAATTGTGAATCAGAATTGCTGAACGCACCCTTAAAATTCTGTTTAAAAGATATCAAAGGTTGCTGACAGTTGAAATTATTGGTCAATTGAAACAAATTTCGTTCGTATTAGATTCGGTTGTGTCACCAGTCGACAATTATATTATTATTAATAATATAATTGCACAAATTACAAGCGTGGCAGATTTCTCTCACAGTAGCGGTCTTGAAAAATGCGTATGCACAAAAATCACAAGCCGCAGAAAATAATGTATGGAGGAATGTGCAAATCAACATATGCGAGAACACGTGCTTTAGGTATGCCAACTTGTAGTAATGTAACAGATTGTTGAAGGTATTTATTCAATATATTAACTAATTTAGTGTGGCTGGATTTATGAATAATATTACTGGTACAAAACAACATAGGCAGGAGTCCGAGGATTGTTTTTAAACTAGTCAACGCCAATTTTACTAAGTTTTACTTTTCAAAAATTTAATATAATTAATTATATATTTATATATATATATATATATATCGAAAAATTATTGAATTATTCGTTTGTCCACGGTTTGGCCAACAAAAAAGTGTCCACATTTAAAAAAAAGCTTATATCCAATATATATATATATGTTATTTTTTGAAATGTGGACACATTTTTGTTGGTCAAATCTTGGATAAACGAATGACAATAATTTTTCGAAAATTCAAACTTGGGGGTGCCAACTTCACAGAGCTGTGGCTGGAGCACAGCAGAAATTTTCTATTCAATTAAAATTATTTCAGTTTTTATTCTTTACTAAGACTAGCCTTAGCAATATAGCACCTAGTAAACTAATTAGCTATGTTTCCCCTTAAAATAGAGTTATTGTTGTTTTCACCTATTGGATCCAAAAATTACGTTTTAATTTCCTATGCATTAACTTTGTTAAGGGGTTATATACCTTTTTGTGCGGAAAAATTAGGTAAAGGTATGTAGCAATAATTTTTTTACATCAAAATTATAATTTATTAATAGTACGTTTTTTAGTGAAAAAAATAAGTATTAGTTTATCAAAAAAATTTCATAATTGGCGGAGTTATGGCCCTTTCCCCGAAACCCTTTTTTTTTAGGCTTGCGGTGATCACCATGAAAGTCAAGCAGGTCAATTGAAATCATAAAACCCAAAAAAAATTCACTAGTATAGGGATCTTCCTAGTACTTGAACGATTATTTAAATAAATATTTTGTTTTTTCAGCATACGGGAACGTTTTTCCCAAAAACTCAATGTTTTGAGCTCTAAAATTTTTATTAAAAAATTCGTATTTGCAAAATAAAAATTTATACATAAAAAAGGAATCGTTCAAGTACTGACAACATTAATTACAAATAATTTAAAAAAAAATGAAGAAGATCGGTCAAATAGTTTTTCGGCAATCGTGATCACGGCAAACGCACTTTTGGAAAACAACATTTCGAGATAATCAAGTTTAGTGTGTAATTTTGTTTCGGGAATCCATACTGATTTTGTGAAAAGACGGCAAAACAAACTGCAGAGAGAAAAATTCGATATTCGATGCTAACGCTTCGGAAGCTCGTATACAACTGATTATAAGGGATTTGTCACAAAACATGCGCGATTTGAATGGTCGAGAATGGAGTAGATGTTCCAGGAAACATGGCATCCCGCTTCGAAACGCTGTAACTTTGGATCTATTGCTCGGATCGCTATGAAAATTTCGTAAAATATTCTCAAAAAGTTTTACTTTCAGATAAAGCAATAAAAAAATTTTTTTTGAAGAAAATAAAGGTATATAACCCCTTAAGTTTTTATTTATGCTAGATTTTATCATATAATGTAGTAAGGTATATATGTTGTATTTTTCAAGGGTCTGGCCCGTATCATAATTTTTAATTTTAGTTAAATAAAATAATAGGCTATTGACTATAAACTTTTTTTTTTGGCAAATTGAATTCTTTTGACAAGAAACTTCAATAGTTTTGCCAACAAATTTAACAGTAGTCATTCTACGGGGTATGATGAATCAACTATCTCGTCAACTTCTCTAATCTTGTGAGATTATTTGTATAAATTTCCTCTCAAAACATTTTCATAATACATAATCTTGTACGTCCTGCTTCTTCTAAGATAACAATAGCCACAAGTATCCAACTATAGCACTCATATTGTCACTTTTTGACAAAAAAAACTGGCAGTAAAAAATATTTTTCACCGACAGCATAAAAGTCGTAACTCACAGGTCGATCGGTCTTTGAACATTGTCATCGTTTTAATTTTATACAGATAGAGATTATAGAGATAATATGTAATCGCTGATTAATAAAGATCAGAAATAAAAAATGCAAGAACTCCTTATTAGATTTGCCATCTTGTTTCATTGATTGATATTTATTTTTGTAGTCTAAATAAACTTTTTAATAAATTTCTCTTCGTTTTTTTTTAGTCAGAAAAACTACACGAGTCCCTGGAACTGGACAACAGTAACGGCGACGGGCGAATAACATAGGCCCCCACCTCCAAATCCTTGGAGGCAACCACAGGCACCGCTCCAGCAGACCAACAAGAACATGGATATGTTCACCGGGTTCGACTTCGACTTTCTTTCGAAGTAAGATTATATGCGCCGCTAAAATAATATTTTTTTATAAGAACATCCAGCGCGCGTGCATTTGAATCGATAAAATGGGGGTAGCGATTTATAGAGAAAGCGAATTGTATGTGAATAACATTAGGAAAAAGCTGTGATTGAAGATTTAAATCGTCGCGGTGGGACGAAAACTTACCAATAATTGAAAAATAAACTCGCTAAAGGTAAATACCGGATGTTTGTGGAAGATTGTCATGTAGATAATGTGCCAAATATATTGGATGAAATTTTTTCTCATTAGATGGATTTGTAATAATGATTTATACAAATTTCTAAAAAAAAAAGTTGCAAGTAGTAAAGTTGTTGGAACGTTTTCAAATGTGATTTTGTAATCATTTATCTAAGTAGCTTAACTTACGGTCAAAATTAGTTTGAATAATTGCTCATTTTGGCCACAATAATTCGTCATGTTATAAAATATCAAAAACAAACTGTTGCCAGGCATAATCGAAACATGTGTCATGATTGGTTGATTGTCAAAAGTGATTATTTATCTTGGTAATTAATAAAGAGTTCACACAAGTCTTGTTCATGACTTGTGTGAACTTTTTATTAATTACGATAAGATAAATAATCACTTTTTACAATCAAAATTGTTTTAAACAAGGTGTTCATATGCTTAAAATTATTTTGTATAGTGAACGTAATTACAGTACACCCTTTACATATCTATTCACGTAATAAATATTATTTAGTAAAATATTGATTTGAAAATTCAATTTTAAGTAGTCATAACAAAATGTAACACAGCCTGAAAATACAATCCACATACAACTATCGACCTGTAAGTTTCTCTCTGCCCAGACACATGAAACAACCGGTATTTACATTTCTTACGCGTACATTTTATTAGGGGACGAAATGCAAAGTATATAAAGCGAGCAAAATGGCTATTTTATGAAATTGCACTGCCATATATTCGAAGTCCATTTTTAATGTTTCATATCACAACCATAATTGGATACTGGCAATGAAATTTAATGATATCAGCTCGAGGTTAATTTACTGTGGTGTTATTCGAGTACGATACGCGCTTTTAAAGTTACGTCTTTAAAAAATTAATTGCGGTTATACTGAGAATTTCCTACGCTTGCAATATCCAACAAAAATATTGAATAGAGATTTGACTTGACTGAATCATAATCGGATCATTGTACAGTGTAATACTGTAGAAAGAATAATTTTCATGTAGTAGAGGTGTTTAATTTAAAACATTTTGGTCCGGCGGTCCCACTTGAAAATTTCATAAGACTCCCCAAAAGACGGGTAGTTATAAATAAAAACATTCCAGAAGTGGAAGGTGAGGTTAATTTAAATTCTGAAGGAGTTAATATCATCTGTTTAATTGCACTGAAACGTTAATAATTTAAATTAATAACTTAAAGCTTGTTTTAGACAACACAATTTCTTGATTGGAAAATTGTTCATAAAATTAATTAATATATTGACTAAGTAATTGCTTTGTTTAATTGATGAATCTGAATGATGCGAAACAAATTTTGGTCTGCTATCATGCATTTCCGTATAAAAATTGTCCTTGAATAATAGGACACATTTTATTTGCCATTCAATCTACAATTCAATTAAATATTTCAAACAATATGCTGTATGATTCGAGACAATTTAGATTGTCTCGCATCTTGACTAACTTTTGAGTCAAGAAATTGTCTTGTGTAAAACGACCTTAATAGATTTTTTTTTTATCTTAAGCATGAGTGCATAGTAAATTTATAAAATATTTGAATAATTGGGACGCCTTTCTGCAAAAAGGAATCAACCCACAAAATATGTTTGTTTCTCTTAATCAAGGAAAACAGTGTAACTTAATAAAATATAACAAATATATCTCTAAAGGTCGTTTTAGATAAGACAATTTCTTGACTCAAGATGCGAGACAATCTAAATGATCTTGAATCATACAGCAAATTATTTGAAATATTGAATTGAATGGTAGATCGAATGAAAAAATATAACGCTTTCTATTTGTCAAGAACAAATTGTATGGGAGGAGGATGTATGAATTCTTTTCTTGAACAATGTTTGAGCTAATTGTTCAAGAAATGAATTGAGGCTATATGAATTCATGCAATTTGTCCTTGACAAACAGAACGCGTTATATTTTTCCATTCGATCTACCATCCAATTCAATATTTCAAATAATTTGCTGTATGATACGAGACAATTTAGATTGTCTCGCATCTTGACTAACTTTTGAGTCAAGAAATTATCTTGTCTAAAACGACCTTAAAATCTAGAGAAGTCCAAAATTAACTTGACTTGACGAATAGATAATGTTTAATGTATATGAATCTTTGTCGAGATCTTTATATAAATCTATTTTCTCAACGTTAACATTAAGTGGATTCGTTCCTTTCTGCAGAAAAGCGTCCAATTGATTTGTAATCAACCCCACTTTGAGAACGACGGCATTAGAAGACGACAATTATACAAAAAAAAAACAAATGTCAAATTTGAAACAGCAAAAAAAGTTACAATTGAACATTTTAAATTTATCTTGAGACCTGTTGGTCTGTTGTTTTCTGAGCATGCTGCTGGTGTTAATTTTCTTGCGAATCAGATTGCTAGATTTGTTTGTTATTTGCCGCTTTCTGTTAAATTTTCTGGGTAGCAGGTGAAATATTTCACACTTTCCATTTCGTTCACTATTTAGTATTGACCTGTTGCCGGGTCAATGGGGGGGCCCGCACGCCCGCGGGGCCCGCTTTATGCACGTCGCGTATTTGCTGCTGCGGACGTGCAAACAAACGGCGGGGAGGCGGTTTTGGGCTGGAAATCGATACTGTCGAGGGTGGCGGCGGAAGGAACCGAGGTCACCGGATTGCAGCCGACAGGCTCGCCCGCCGCCACCGCCGCCCCCCATGCCGGTGCAGTTTAAATGATGGACGAGCTGCACACAACAAATGAGCACGATCGTTAATCTCAATTAAACGAGTCTAATCAGACTCTGATGTTCATTTACGGAAATTTAATTATTCGCTTGTCATTGTTTCTAAATTAAATTAACGTGAATTATTTTTTATTCTTATTTTTAGTTTTCATACGGGTGTGATCACATAATACAAGGCGTGCTTTTAAAGTATGTACCCTAGCGGGCGTGCAAGGCGTGCGCCGCACGAAGGCGGCGAAATTCAGCTCGGGCATCATAAAGGTTCTAAATTGAACTCGTCTCGGTTATAAAAGATCATTTTATGTGTTTTCACAGATTAGCGTTTATAAATGATTTTTTTAATTTCATTACAGTTGTCCCTATCCACAATATTCTACATAATAGTTATTATAAATTTTTAACTAAAAAAAAAAAACTACAGTCCACTGGCGGCTTGCACGCAGGCGGCCGACTACCTAGAACCGGTCCTGTATGTACCGCTTTAAAATTTTAAAAAGCAACAGTGAATTCAGCTATTCTGGGCGAAATAGCCACTTCATTCAATCCATAAAACACTAAAAAAGGACCTTTATTGGCATTATCCTCACAAAAAAACTGTTCTTCAATATCACCAAATAAAACAACAAAAATACATAAAAAAAACAACAATTTTGTTTTAAAAAATGATTTCGTATAAGAATAATGAATACGAGGCGTGTTTTTGTTTAAAAAAAAACATGTATACTTTTTAAACAATTTTATTTTTACTCTAAGTGAAATTTTCGTCATTTTACAGGGTTTTGTGAATTATTTGCCAAAAGGTGAAATGCTTATTGCAGGACGGATAATGAATAAATTAATTTTTAATATGTAAAAAACAAAACCCTTACTTAAAAGATGGCAATTAATCAGTTAAAAATTATTTTTATTAATCAGTTTCTAAACACTTATTCGTACGTCCATCTTTAAAAACTCGTAACTAATTTCCGTACAATTTCATCACTCATGAGGTTTTTCCATAGTTTCACTGATCTCACAATGATTTCAGCTGTTTTCACGTCTTTACCACTAAAGTCCTGGTTTCCTAGCAAGCGGTGTTGATAAATACGGCCGTTTTTGTCATTTACACATTACAAGATACGTTTTAATTAACATGTAATTGAATAACTCACCAGATTCCAGTGTAATTCATGGCATTTTCTCAATACTTTGAAGTATACCACTCACTGGATTACCAGATTTATTAAAATATACATAAAAGAAATGTGTGACGTCAAAATGACGTGAAATACGGCCGTTTTTGTCGACACCGCTTCCTAGGAAACCAAGGCCTAAAGCTCTGGTTTCCTAGAAGAGCGGTCGCTTTAAAGCGGCCGCTTTTGACGTCATTCACAAATCACAAAGGTCGTTTTAAGTATATGTAATAGAAGAACTCACAATTTTTTATCGTAATTCATTGCGTTTTTGCAATACGTTGAGGTATTACACTTTATAGGAAACTATATTCGTTTATATACACGTAGAATTATTTTTGTGACGTAAAAATGACGTCAAAAGCGGCCGTTTTTAAGCGGCCGCTTTCCTAGGAAACCAGGGCTTAAGGGCCGGTTCTACAATTGACATTTAACCGGAGAATAAGGCTAATCGTGGAATAAGATTCAGATGTTAATATGCTAATATATCACATTTATTCCACGAATAGCCTTATTCTTCAATTAAAGTGTCAATTGTAGAAGCGGTCCTAAGAAGACTTATTATATAGAAAAGTAGATTAAGATACAGGCTTTCATGTAGAAATAAAATTGTTTAAAAAGTATACGTTACAAACACACCTCGTATTAATTATTCTTACACACAATTTTTTTTTTTTAAACAAAATTGTTGTGTTTAATGTCTTGAATGAAATGACTATTTCGCCTAGAATAGCTGAATTTACTGTAAGTAACTTGGGAGTAATTATTCATTCATTATTATGATTGATTAGTCGCAACACCATTTCAATTGCTACAAGTTATGAGTCGAGCTATGTAGGGCGGCCGAGAAAGACTAAAATAGTGGAACGCTGACCCGGTGCTCTCCTCCGTGGCGGTGCGTTACCCGCCGATTGAAACAATATCCTCATTTGAGGCCGCCTTCTCTCTCGCTCCAGCCGCTGCCGCCCGCCGCTCTCTCTCAGTTCGGTTCATTCACCGTGCAGCGAGCGGCGTGCGGGGGGCGGCAGCAGCACCAGCAACAGCGCGGCCGATTTTACTGTTATCGAGTTTCGCGCGCGGTTTCGCCATAAAATTTCAGCAAAAAAGAGAAGTCGAGTCATAAATAAAGTCATAAGTATGGTGGGTATTAATGCTGCGCGTCTTTCATCTGCTATTCATAGCGCGACTAATTAATTTTCACAACCTCGTAAAGTAGATAGTTATATTTGTTTTGGGAGAGCCACTCAGATGGTTAATTTAAACTAAAAACAGAGCGAGACTGGTGAAAAGTAATTTTTATTAGAAGTTGCCGACACGACGCATAAAAATGCCATAAATCAACTACGTCGAAAATATATTTTATGTCACCAAGGTGTGATAATTTCAAACGCAATAGCCAAGTAGCAACACGTTTATTGCTTTCTTATCTTTGATACTATGCATGTTTTGCTAATAAAAACACGAGCAATGATTGTTATATTGTAATCATGAGAACAAAAAAAATATAAGTTGTATTTTTAACAACACATAATAACTATAAATAGTGGCAATTAACGTGGATTTGTGTTGAAATAAAAAAGGAATTCGTTCTAAATTTCTAATTAATAAATAAAATGTTTTTCTTTGTTTTTATCACTTGTTTATTACTTTTTTGCAAATATTTTCGGATAAGCTCTATTTGCAAAAATAGCAACAAACTAGTAATAAAAACAAAGAAGAAAGTTTTACTTATTAATTATAATAAATGATCATTTATCAAGTAGATGCCGGATCAATCTAATATTTAATAAAAACTAAATTTTAATAATTTGTATTGTTGCTACTCTTAAGGTCGTTTTAGACACGACAATTACTTAGCTCAAAAGTGGTTCAAGAAATGAATGTATATATCCTCCCCTCATACAATTTATTCTTGACAAATAGAACGCGTTATATTTTTTCCATTCGATCTACCATCCAATCCAATATTTCAAATAATTTGCTGTATGATACGAGACAATTTAGATTGTCTCGTATCTTGACTAAAGATCGTTTTAGACAAGACAATTTCTTAGCTCAAAAGTTGTTTAAGAAATGAATTCATATATCCCCCTCCCATACAATTTGTCCTTGACAAATAGAACGCGTTATATTTTTCCATTCAACCTACAATCCAATTCAATATTTCAAATAACTTTCTGTATGATACAAGACAATTTAGATTGTCTCGTATCTTGACTAACTTTTGAGTCAAGAAATTGTCTTGTCTAAAACGACCTTAACTTTTGAGTCAAAAAATTGTCTTGTCTAAAACGACCTTTACTATAAGTTGCGACAGTTCAACAATGTTTGTTGCGAATATTTCTTCTAGGAACTCATAAAAAACAAAGGATATTTTAATGAATCCTTGTAATTACATATAAACATTTGTTTTTATTGTGTCGCTAGAAGAAACAGCAGTAGGCTGGTCAAATTTTTGGAATAATATGATTGATAATGACTGCAATCAAGAAAACTTACTTTTAACCCTAGATGGGCACACTTATTTAGAATTATTCAATGTGCACACAGGGGTCTTAGAAACCCAAATTTATTTGATCAGTCTCGTAAAGTTTTCGTTTTTTTTTATGTCATGATTTGATATTATTCTAAAGGAAATTTGAAAACTAGTTAAATTAATAGACATACAATTAATAAGTACATGATTCACATAAATATGCAAACTAAACTAGTCGTATACTTGTCTATCGAGTGATTTTTATTACTAACTAATATAACGTCTTTATTTTGTGGCTAAATCCCTGGTTTCCTAGGAGAGCGGACGCTTAAAAACGGCCGCTTTTGACGTTATTTTTACGTCACAAAAATAATTCTACGTGTATATAAACCAATATAGTTTCCTATAAAGTGTAATACCTCAATGTACTGCAAAAACGCAATGAATTACGATGAAAAATTGTGAGTTCTTCTATTACATATACTTAAAACGACCTTTGTGATTTGTGAATGACGTCAAAAGCGGCCGCTTTAAAGCGACCGTTCTCCTAGGAAACCAGGGCTTTAAGCCCTGGTTTCCTAGCAAGCGGCCGCTTTTGACGTCATTTTTATGTCACAAAAATTGTTTTACGTGTATACAAATGCCTATGGGTTACCATAAAGAGTTGCACCTCAATGTAATGCAAAAAGTCTATGAGTCAATGAAAAATGGTGAGTTATTGAATTATATATACTTAGAACGGTTTTTGTGATGTGTTAATGACGTCAAAAGCGTCCACTTTTAAACGACCGCTCTCCTAGGAAACCAGGGCTTAAGTCTATGTGATTCAATCTCATTTTTGCCAACCCATAGCTTGGGTATCTCAGACCCCACAGGGCACTGTGTGTGTTAAAGGTTAATATAACTTTGAAATACTATTTGATTTAATGGAAATTTAATAATTACACACATATAACAAATCCAAAACTGACTATTATAGCGCAAATGTATGAAATTCTCAGTACAATCGCCCTCCAAAAAAAAAAAATTATAAATCTAAATCGCTTCCCCCAAACATGGTCTTGAACAAACACCTTGAGCGGGTCGTGACAGAAATATACAAATATAACATTCCACGCTTATTAATTTAAAGAAATGTTCCTCATTGTACATAAATATATTCATATAAACTAGGCTATACCACTGTGTATATAATTATGATATAAAAAAATATAGTCTTGTAAACAGTAGAGCTACTCACTGGATTCTGTTTCGATGTGATGTTATATAAGCAACCATAACAAAAAAAAAACATAATGATAATAATGTTGATCTGTTGTGAGAATTGTAAGTGGCGCGGCAGTGTTTTGAAGCACACGCGCCATTGTTTTTAATTGTTTTATAATCTCAAACCCCAAAAAAAAAATTAATGTTAAATCCATTTTTATGTTGATGTTTCTAGATGTTTTTGTTGTAATAGGGATACATTTAGGACTGATGGCGAGTTGTTTTCACATTTAAAACACAATTGAATAGATTACATAGTAAACTCATAAATCAAGCAAACACATGCAATTTGAAATTGTAAAACACTGGAGCTATTGATTTAAAAAAAAACCTTAATTTCAACGCCAAACAGCTAACCATCTAACTGAATCGACTGTTTTAAATGTAATAACCGTTGCTGGTGATTATATTGAAGGAATGTAATGCAGTTTTACTTACTTGAGTTCAATATACATTGTTTTGTATGTTGCCACGACTTTATTTACAACCCTCGTATTTTGTAATGTAATGTAAAATCTAAATATTTTTATAGCTAAATTGAGCTTTTAAAGGACGAATTTGGATGTTTAAAGGACTAAAGTAGCATATTGCGGATTGCAAATAGTTTTGGAAGAGAATATATTAAAAAAATTAACAACGGTATTTTTACAAGGTTAGCCTAATAAGTTGATAGATTGGCAATAATGCATAATAATGTCATTTATAAAACCAAACAACTTATTTTAATACATTTTGGTTGTATCGTTCCAATGTTGCGTTAATTGTATAAAAATCACAATCATATAAAAACGTTTTTAACACTTTAAGGCTGGGTTGTATAAAGTTAAGAGTTAATTTTCAATCCGTGATTCAAACATTATTTTAATACATTTTGGTTGTATCGTTCCAGTGTTGCGTTAATTGTATAAAAATCACAATCGTATAAAAACGTTTTTAACACTTTAAGGCTGGATTGTATAAAGTTAAGAGTTAATTTTCAATCCGTGATTCAAACATTACTTGACAATTCTGATACATGATGAGGTTATATAACCAGAGGAAAAAATGAGGCTATGAAATGGAAAACTAACAATCATTTATGAAACTTCTCACAATATAATACATCCCAACATAATACTCTTTGAAATCTGATGTAAAACATGTATTCATGATTTTTTTTCCCAACAAATAATAAAACGTCTGTTTGACATGCAACGTTGTAAATGTAAATGTGAAAACAACTCGTTTGATGCCGGTTCTCCGTGCTTTAGCGAAACTACAAACAGCCGCCCCCCCGATAGTAGCATGGCCTAATCGCAACCACACGACAGCCTAATTGGCTCTGGCGGGGCGGCCGTTTTGTTTGTTCCGTGTTTGTGTGTCGCATGTTGTGTTTCTCCGACTTTGATGTCGCCGTTTTCTGTGCAATGTGTCGGGGTAGGCGGCAACTCGCCTCCCTTCTTCGCTTTGCGATACTTGTTAACGTTAACGTTGTGTTGTTGTAACCCCCCACCCCAAAAACCAATAACCAATTGTTCCAATCCCTCGACTATATCATCTACTACTCTTTGACTTTGACTTTAAACAGACATTTACAATTTTGCTTTAAATTCGATTTGGTTTTATAAAAACAAATAATGCAATCGGAAATTAGTTTTAAACAATAAATTTATTAAGAAATTATAAGGCAATGATATAGGTTTTTAATGAAATCAATTTTTAAATTGAAATCTGTGGCTATTTGGCAAGATTTCGTATTGAAAATTGTCAAACAAGTATTGAGCTAGAGGTCTAAAGGTCGTTTTAGACAAGACAATTTCTAAACTCAAAAGTTGTTCAAGAAATTAATTCATATATTATCCTCCTATACAATTTGTCCTTGACAAATAGAACGTGTTATGTTTTTCCATTCAATCTACCATCCTATTCAATATTTCAAATAATTTGCTGTATGAGATAATTTAGATTGTTTCGCATCTTGACTAATTTTGAGTCAAGAATGTCTTGTCTAAACCGATCTTTACGACATTGGGAACAAATTTTCGATAATCATTTATTACAGTTTTTTGGTGTAAGCTAAATCTTTAGCTTTCTGAAGGAAAAAAACATTATAAAGAAATTCAAAAGAAAAAACCATTATAAAGATAATACAAAATGTAATTAAGTGTTTCGTGATTTTTTGGAAATTATTATTGTTAGTTATTTATGTTGCTAAAATATCCGATTGCGTTTATACGTTTTAAAAAATTTAACTTTTCAGCTACCTTTAAAAAAAACTAATATCAATTAATTTATGAACAAAAATCATTTAGTTGCAATTAAATTGATTTACTTTTCTTGCTAAAATTCTCCCTTAACTACTATTTTTAAATTGTCTTGTTTATTTCATCACTATTAGTAGAAATGTTCTCTAGTCTCCAGTCATCCGGCATTTGTGTTACCTACCACCTCGTGAACACCCCCATATACATTCCTCTTCCCAACCCCCCCTGAGATGAGTCAAGCAAACGATTGTATAATACTAGAACAATTTAATCGCAAATTTTAGGTATGTAAATAAGAATGAAAATACGAACAGCGATTGTGCTGTTATTATTAGAAAAAAATCAAGACACACAAAATAAAATTATTAAAGAGGTAGTAGTGACTTTATAGGCGAAAATTTACTATACGACTAACTTTAGGGTACGTAGAGATTTTTTATGACAGCCAAAAATTATACAAAACAAAAGAGATGTCTACATACGAAAATCAGGACTGCAAAATTAGATATATAATAGTTATATATTGGATTGGAGAAAAATACATATCGCTTGTGAGAAATTGAATATTTTCCAGTTGATCGATTGAGAGTAGTGAGATGAATTTGATTGGTTATTGTTTGATTATTATTATTATTATTATTATTGTGGTCAAATGTATATTTATATTGATATTTATTGTAATGCGGGGTGTACCAACATTGCTGTCACATTTGAAACATTAGTTACTACAAGACTGTGTTTAGAGGTAAAATTATTTGTCCAATAATGGTAATTTTTGTGTTATAAATCCTATTGCTCGTATTCAACAACATCCCATAAACTTTATAAGTCCCATAAGCTATTGAATGGACAAATTGAAAACGTCATTGTGACAGAAATTGCCAAAACAAATGTCAAACACCTTTGATGGGCTGTTGTTGAATTATTCAGTGTTTCCAATAGAAAGAAACTAAAGTAACTACATTACCTAGAAAATGTATTTATTGTTGCTATAGCAACGAATACTTATGGGTTCAACAGTTTTTAATACATTTATAGAACGTTGCTGAATACGGGGGTTAAGCCCTGGTTTCCTAGCAAGCGGTCGTTTTTGACGTCATTTTTACGTCACAAAATTAGTTTTACGTGTATACAGATGCATATGGTTTACCATAAAGAGTGAATTATATATACTTAAAAAAAATTGTGATATGTAAATGACGTCAAAAGCGGTCGCTTTCAAGCAAATGGATTAATTTCATGAATAACTTTTGATACAAGAACTGCTTATCTAAAGGTCGTTTTAGACAAGACAAATTCTTAGCTCAAAAGTTATTCAAGAAATGAATTCATATATCCTTCCATACAATTTGTCCTTTGGATTTTATTTGACATACCTAAAGGTCGTTTTAGACAAGACAATTTCTTAGCTCAAAAGTTGTTGAATGAAATGAATTCATATATCCTCCCATACAATTTGTCCTTGACAAATAGAACGAATTATATTGTTTCATTCGATCTACCATCTAATTCAATATTTCAAATAATTTGCTGTATGATGCGAGACAATTTAGATTGTCTCGCATCTTGACCAACTTTTCAGTCAAGAAATTGTCTTGTCTAAAACGACCTTAAGCCGAGCTTGAAACAATGGCTACTCTTAATTCTCCAATAATCGATTTATTGAAATAATTGTATCGAAACAACATTAATAGGATATAATAACTAAAATACAAAAACAATTTATAGTTGTGTTTATGTATTAAAATAACGTGACAGTTTCTTTTTGGAACACCCCGTATATATTCTATAAATTTAAAAGTGTAGACAATAACACGTTGCGAAAATTGTAACCGATACAAATTACCCCTAGGTGTTATTTAATATGATTATTATTCTATTTATTAACTACAATTATTATTATTATATTGTAAATATTTAAATATGTAGAGGGCGCTGTTGGCGTCGTATTGTTTCCTCCCCACCCAAAACATACGTGCGATATTACTATTATTTTTGTTACTGAAAAGAGGATGAGAGAGAATTATTTTGATGGACGGCGGCATGTGGAATATTTTGTTGATGGAGCCAACCAAAGAGGGGCGCCTATCGGCGCCCCCCACTTGATTCCCACCTTGAACCCCCTTTAACCAACCCCCCCAAAAAAAACAAAAACAAAACTTGATCCGCCAACCGACATCAGTAAAATGAAACGAAATATATATATTATGGAAAAAAGATATAAAAAAAGTATTAAAATATTACAGATTAGTTTTATTTCCATTATATACCTCTGTTCCTCTTTTTAATATATTAATGCCCGTATTTACTAACATCTCATAAATTTTATAGGTCCCATAGCTATTGAATGAATAAATTGACAGCGTCATTGTGACAGAATATGCCAAAACAAATGTCAAACACCTTGAATAGCGCTTGCGATTGGAGCTTTGATGACACCTTTTGTTTAATTATGCAGTGTTTCCAATAGAGAGAATCTAAAATAACTACATTCCCCGGATAATGTATTTATTGTTGCTATAACAACGAATACATATGGGTTTAATAGCTATTGATAGATTTATGGAATGTTGGTGAATTTATACAGGGGTAATTGCAGTGGATTGGCTTATTATGGGTAAGTGAAATCAATACCATAAATATACAACAATTCAGTAGCCAGCTATCGACCTTCGGCTTCTTTAGCCGTGTGTTGGTGTTGGTGTTAGACGTTGCTACTTCAGACAATTGTCCTAGAGTTTTTTTAATTTAATCTATTGTATCTTTCTGCAAATGGAATGGAATAAAATCCATATATATATATATATATATCTATATCTATCTATATATATATATATATATATATATATATATATATATATATATATATCTATATCTATATCTATCTATCTATATATATATATATGAGGTGGGCTTACATAGGGCCGTAACTAGGCAGGGGCACGTGCCCAGGGCCCAATAGGGCGGAAGGAAAGTCCTAGAGAGGCCACATAAATATCGAAAAAATCGCATTATATTAAAAAAACTGAAGGCCTTTCAACAACTTTGGAACCTGTCCTGTCAATGGCAGATTGAAAACCTGAAAACTGCAACTCCCCTTGCTTTTTTACAGATCAGTAGCTATTTAGTTCATAACATTTAATGTAGGGGCTTCAGTGATGAGGTCTTGCTCAGGGCCCCAAAAAAGCTTGTGATGGCTCTGCTTACGCATATACTTTTCTTATGGCACAAATTGTGAATTGTATTGATTTTTTAGTAAAAAATATTCTCAGATTTCAGTAATGTGTTTTCCTCTGTCGATTTGTTTGCCTATCGAAATTCCCCACAAGGCTAAATACCTAGGTTTCAATGGTTCATATTGAATTAAACACCTAGGTTTCAATGGTTCATATTGAATAAATTTACCCAAATGTGTATCTAAATTTTATTTCTTTTCCCAGTAGCTGTAGCAGTACATATCTCGCATTGAACCCTTCCCACGTGTCTTTAGAATCGGTACACAGGTCAAAGATCGCTCTCTGTTGCGCGGCTTTTGTCGCAGGAGTGTATCCCCCTCGACCCCGCTCTGTTGCTGGCGGAACTGAGAGAGCGATCCGTGCGTGCTCGCGCACACGATAATAGCGCTTGGTCGTCGTGAACAACCTCTGCGCCGGCAAAAGGGGGATGCGATACAATCTCCACAAGAGTGGCTTTTTGTATTATTTGTGCTCTTTCGCTTGGAAGCATGTGCGGTCTCGGCGTCGTCAAGGCCGCTGGAGCGAGCGATAGAAGAAGGGACGCGGCAGTCGCATGACCCGCGGGGCCGGCCGCCGTGTACGCTCGATCTTCGCCCTACATCGAGCGCACAATGTAACAAAGAAATATTGTGATGCCTGCTAGATTAAATTTGCACAAGAATACGGGATACGATTTGAAAAGTGGTTGCGAATGGTCTAATTGAACGATATATAAAAAATATACAGATCTAGTGACTACTTTCGAAGGTTTTCGCTAGCCATTATAGTATATTCTGTTTTTTTTTAGATTTTTCTTAATTATTTTACTTTCAATGAAAATGCTTTCAACGAAAAAACCTTAGGACAGCTCAGTGAGTTAAATTGCAACCCTGAAATGGGACCTCAGAACAGAGTTGGAAGACCAAGCAAAGAATAAAGGTCGTTTTAGACAAGACAATTTCTTAGCTCAAAAGTTGTTCAAGAAATGAATTCATATATCCTCCTCCCATACAATTTGTTCTTGACAAATAGAATGCGTTATATTTTTCCATTCGATCCACCATCCAATTCAATATTTCAAATAATTTGCTGTATGATACGAGACAATTTAGATTGTCTCGCGTATTGACTTTTGAGTCAAGAAATTGTCTTGTCTAAAGGTCGTTTTAGACAAGACAATTTCTTGACTCAAAAGTTAGTCAAGATGCGAGACAATCTAAATTGTCTCGTATCATACAGCAAATTATTTGAAATATTGAATTGAATGGTAGATCGAATAGAAAAATATAACGCTTTCTATTTGTCAAGGACAAATTGTATGGGAGGAGGATATATTAATTAATTTCTTGAACAACTTTCAAGCTAAGAAATTGTCTTGTCTAAAATGACCTTAAAACGACCTTAACCAAGCTAGTATAACCATTGATGAAACTTGGTATCACACTTTATATTTATTTAGAACAGCTAGCTATAACTTTTTTTTTGTTTAAGTCAAGTCATATCGATATATCATATATTCCTCCGATAAAATAAGGATTAGAGCAGTTTGGAACAAAGTATAAAGTCAAGAGGTGCTAAAGAGGATACATAAGTATAGTAAGCAGCTACAGATAAAGTAAAATTTGGATATTAAGGTCTGGATTAACTATTTAATTTATAATATCGTTGTTTGACCTACGGAGGTATATATATATATTTATGGGATGTTGGTGAATACGGATTCACCAACATCCCATAAATATATTAAAAGCTATTAAACCCATAAGTATTCGTTGGTATAGCAACAATTATCTAGGGAATATAGTTACTTTCGATTCTCTCTATTGGAAACACTGAATAATTAAACAAAAGGTGCCATCGAAGCTCTAATCATAATCGCTATTTAAAGTATTTGACATTTGTTTTGGAAATATCTGTCACAATGACGTTTTCAATTTATCCAATCAATAGCTTATGGGACCTATAAAGTTTATGGAATTTTGGTGAATACGGGCATGAGATATGTATCTGACATATGTATTGGATATTTGTGTGAATAATAGAAGAGTCTAGAGTAGGCGGGCGATAGCCCAATAAAGATAGAAGTTTTTTTTTTGTATGGATACAAAAAATATGTTGAATTGCGAGTATTTCCTTCAATATTATATATATATATATATATATATATATATATATATATATATATATATGATAGTTAGATAGCACCAAGAGAAACCAAAAAAAAACCAACAAATGGTCTACACTAAAACCATAGTTTGTAGTTAATTAATAGTAAGTGTTTACAGGAATTAATTCTCCTAAATTACACTTCATTTCATACGGAAACCCCGCTACACCATTGCGGCCGACCCCCGCACGAAATCAATTTCCAAATCGTTGAACCCGAGCGGGTCGACGTAAATATCGTAATTACTGTTAAGTGGTCGCATTTAAAGTGGATGTTATGCTTGCTGTTATTAGTATGTATCGGTATGTGCCCGCCTCTGTATGCATGAACATTCATTGTTCCATTTGTTTATGTTTGTTGAAAATCTAGACGAAACATTATGTTGGATATAACTGCAGCTCCCCAAGGGCAAAAAAAAAGAAAACATAATAAAGACGTTCCTGTGCCCATGGTGTTGTGCAAGTAATTTTCATATTAAGTATAAAAAATTCTATATTTATGCGAGCGAAGGTGGTATGGGCGGGTGGCCCCTACCAACCTAACTATGCCCGTCCACTATTTCAAACGATTTGTACTACACATTACATTATTTCTCACATTTTTTTCTACGAATTAGGCGTAAATTAATAAATGAAATTAATTGAATCATAGAAAATAATGGATAACACTGTAATGCAGACTTCATATCATTCGAAATAGTGGACGGGGATAGTTTGGTTGGTGGGGGCCGCCCGCCCACCCCACCTTCGCTCGCATAGTTTTTTTCATTCGATGCAAATGTTTTATATTGTTAAAACAATTTCAAGAAGAGTGTTATCCCATGGGAAATACAATGCGGAGCAAGGTGGGGAGGGTGGGTGGCCCCCACCAACCAAACTATGCCCGTCCACTATTCCAAATGACTGGAACTACAGACTACATTCTTTCTAGCTTCCCTTCCTTCGACGACGAAGATATTGTCTTCAATTTTATATTATAAGGATAGAATTCGTGTTAGTTACACGTATAACATTAATAATCCGCAGAAAAGTAAATCTTTATAAAATTAAATATTTTGTGTGATCGCCGCACGACTTTCCGAATTAATTAATTAATATTTAATGAAAATTGAAGATATATCTCACTAATATGGCTTGTTAAATGTAATTAATGATTAACCCCCGTATTCAACAAACGTTCCATAAATATATTAGTAGCTATTGAACGTTGTTATAGCAACAATAAATACATTATCTAGGGAATGTAGTTACTTTATATTCTCTCTATTGGAAACACTGAATAATTAAACAAAAGGTGTCCAATCGCAAGGGTTACTCAAGGTGTTTAACATTTGTTTTGGCATATTCTGTCACAATGACGTTGTCAATTTATCCATTCCATAGCTTATGGGATCTATAAAGTTTATGGGATTTGGGCATTATGCCCGTATTCACTAACATTCCATAAACTTTATAGGTCCCATAAGCTATTGAATGGATAAATAGACAACGTTATTGTGACAGAATATGCCAAAACAAATGTCACGACACCTTGAATAGCGCTTGCAATTGGAACTTTGATGACACCTTTTGTTTAATTGTTCAGTGTTTCCAATAGAAAGAATCTAAAGTAACTACATTCCCTAGATAATGTATTTATTGTTGCTATAACAACGAATATTTATGGGTTTAGTAGTTATTGATACATTTATGGAACGTCGGTGAATACGGGGATTAGTGTATTAAATTTTAGTAAATTATTATCTACCTAACATGAACCTAATTACAGTTGAAATCGATGGGGAAAATATTGTAGTATAGGTATATGAGTAAAATGCATTAGCCGGTACTCGAATTATGAGCATTTACGGCAGGGGTGGCCAACTTTTGTGTGCAGATCTAATTTTTATCTTCAAAACTAGGTGAAGATCTAATTTTTATCTTCAAAACTAGGTGAAATGCCGTCGAAGATTTTTATTTACAAAAATAGACGATTCTTACTAAAATAATAGACGATTCTTACTAAATACTTCTTACAATTCTGAATAAATACATTTTTAATTTTTAAAAAGAAAAACTTTACTTAAAACATCAATTACTTCAATTAATTAGTGAATATAAAATATATAAAAATCGTCACGATAAAAATTCGAATTATTTTGAACTGACAGCGCAAAATAACATAAATACTTTAAAATATTGTCTTCATTTTAATATTATAAGGATATACCTTTAGATTATATTGGATATCTGCTAATATAACCTAGAGATATGGAACAAAAACTTATGAAACATAACATGACGCTAACCGTAGGAGTAACAAAAGTAATGATGATAGCCAAATCGGATATAACAAATATAACACTGGAAAGAAAAGTGAATGTAGAAAATTTCACATAAATTTTCCACCATCTCTATTTTTTTTTGCCCCGAGGGGTAGCGTTAAACAGCAAAGGAAGCATTGAACAGCATTAATAAGAGAATATACATGTAGCAAATAAAAGTTACTTTTCCGTAACAAAATAACAACAAACAGATTATAAAGATAACGAAAATGACACTATACAAGATAATAGACCTATATCAACACTACGGGTGTGAAATATGGATGATGAATCAAAGAAGCAAAAGCAAAATATAGGTTAGCGAAATGAAATATCTAAGGAAACTGGTGGAAGGATTGACAAGATTGGGTAAGTAAGAACTGAACAGATAAACAACTAAAAATTGAGAGCCTACAAAAAAAAACATAGAAAAAAGCTAGCTTGGTACGGACACCACAGTAGGAAATAAATATATACGATCATGTCCTTGCATTATTTTTTAGAATACATCATCAACAGTTCACTCATCTATTCAATGTATTATTACCAATAAAAACTTGCAAACTGCGTAAAAACGCCTGCATAATTTAAATAATAATCATTACATATATCACTCACCGAAATTGTCTGAAAATACTGGTGACGAGTTGTCGGTCGACTCGGCGAACGAGTCGGCACATGATACCAATGTATGTCATCTTGCACGGCATCAATTTTAATTAATCACTGTTGCACCACAAACCACTAAATGATTAAAAACGTCCACTTAATCCACTGTCATACGCGCACATTGAAAGACAAACTCTTACTGCACGTTCCCCGCGCTGCCCGGCGACGAGTGACTCAGTTTTTTTACCACATAAAAACGCCAAACCGAGCGGATAACAAACATGTTTCATCCGTCGAACGGATTAAATCTCAATAACATCTATTTCGGCGACGCATAAAAAAAAGTAATAAAATTCCGTGCTGTTTTTAATCCATGAAATATTTATTCTGAGTATTTAAATATGCACACAAAACAAATAATATGTATGATTTAAAATTAATCACGTAAAATTAAGTTGTTACTATTGTTGAGATCCTGAGAAGAAGATGAATAAGCAACGAGAAATCGTAATAACTATCAAAAGAAGAAAACTTGGGCCACGTTATTAAAAGGACAAACTATATTGCAGCTAGTCATGCAGGGAGAGATTCAAAGAGAAGTACTAGCCTTCGACGTACATCTTGGGTAAAAAATCTGAGAGGGCATCAAATTGTTCAGAACAGCTGGTTCTAAAATAATAATAAAAAAAACTTCTATCTTTTTAGGGCTATCAGCCAGTCAAGGGAGAAGCTCAGAGGAGTTTAATCACCCAGTATTTACCTTGACTTCACAGAAAACCTCTGAAAAACTGTGGAAGTTGATTCGCGAAAATTAGATCCCCGCTGGGGATCGAACTCAGGCTCCCCCAATGCTCAGTACGAGACGAACGACGCCTCTAACCACTCGGCCACTGAGCTGGGTTAAAATAATAATTTATAAGCAAAGAATGGTAGATCGTGCATATATGGCAGTGGTGTGACACTATGTGGTTTGTGTCTGCATCGAAAACGATATAAGAAACTAGATAATGTCATACGGGCTTAAGTTGTTTTTATTGTATGGCATGAAACGTAAAAATTGACGCTCATCACTTTACAACTGATTAAAATTCCCACCGCAGTCAGACGAAACTAAAGACGGTAATTTTCGCCACACTTACGCGCTGCTCTCTTCGGTGGCCTCCAATTTGCGAATTTACAGGCGCAAAACATACGCGCCACGTTTTTGCAAACAAGAAAGCATTGTAATCGCCGCCCTCGTGCGACCGCTTGCACTAATTTATTAGGGCAATTACGGTGCGCTCATTAGCCGCCCCTCGGCGCACGATTTTTAATGGTAAATTAATAAATTTCGTGCCGCTTTATGGTAATTGGAAGCGCCAACCGCGAAGAAAGGGTCAGGGGGCTTTTTAATTTCACGCAAGAGAAACGAAAAAAACATTCGAAATCATTCTTGCTTTCAGAATACATCACTGATGTAAGGGACGGTATTGTTTTACTTGTATTAAACTATACTTGTGTTAAACTATACAGCAATCTACCAGCTGACTATCAACAAATTCTAACTGGTAAAAGCTCATGTGATTATATACGATTCGTTTCAGTTACCAAATAAATATAATAATATTAAATAAATTAAGATAGCCATAGAAAAAAACTTTTTAAAAAATCTATAATTATTATGATACATATGATAAAGTAATGTGCACTGGCCACATCAGATTTTCTTCTAAATTAATATCTACTTGAATACCTATAAAAATGTATGTATGTATCTGATCTGAAATGATTTCATATGTACGAGCCCTAGATTTTTTATGTCTAGGTGGCAATTAAAACCGCTCGTTTCCGGTTCCGGAATAGGCCCCGGCCAACAGCGCACAAAATCCATATCGGACCGCGCCGCCGTCGTCGCGAGCGCAAAAACGAATAAAATAAAACGTCCGGGTTGAAGTTACATGTGGACTATCGATTGTCTCCATAATTGATGGCTCGACTCGACCTGCTCGCCGCCCCCCTCAACCCGCGCAACCCCGTCGAATATCTTAAAGAATAAAAATATGATCGAAACTGATGGCGGATGGCGCCTTTGAAACATGTAACGCCATCTACGGTTGCTGTAACTTACTAGCGCGAAATCGATGAGATGATTTTATAGCTGCGTTATACTAATTGGAGCATCGCTGAATTTGATGAATATTATTAAAGAGTAAATATATTGTTGCTAAAAGCTATTATTTTTATTACATAGTCGCAACTCTAATGGCTTTAAATACCATAATCTATGCTTTTCTTATATCACGAATAGTATCATTGTATTGAACTTTATTTAGCTTTTATGGCGTATTTTAACTATTTTTATCAAATTTGCGGAAATAAAAGTGGGCTCACATCACGATCGGATTAACTTATAGGAGCTTTCGTTTAATCGCCCCGTGGCGTGCTATATCGCTCCAAGTTTTGGTGTATATTCAATAATAATATTATATCCTTTTTTTAAATTTCTGACATTATTACAATAGAACGCCACTGTATTAATAAACATGCGTGAAATCAGCTCATATTAAAACATGTGAATTGAGTGGCCTATACCATTCCCTCATAAAACATTTTTATCACCACTGCTTGTCCCTTCAGCCAGTTTTACACTAGAATATTATGTAAAAGTATGTGTAATAACTTCACTTTTATTTAGTCCTAACCCTCAAAACAGTAATAACAAAAATATATCCAATATTCAAATTATGTAAATGCAAATTACCTACACTTTGCCACATATAACATGAATCTGGGTGGCGTAATCCGCCTTAATAGAACAGGCGCATGCATATCCGGCTTGGTGTTCTTAATACTTATAATCTATGTGATGAAAGGGCCTAGACTAGGGCAGCCACCCCCAGTCAACTTACACACACTGCTAGCAGTTGCTATTAAAGCAGCGCAAAATGGGGGCCGCGAGGTTATTGCCGCCAAGGACGCGCTTTTGATACAGAGTAAAGGGAAGACGAAAGAGGGTGTTAATGATACTGTAACTACTGCTGATTATCATTCACATTGTGCTATGGTGGGTACACTAAAGCATTTTCATGGAAATTTGATGGTGGTTTCTGAGGAGGCTGCAACTCAGTGCAAAAAAGATCAGGAGATTGATTTTGGGGAGGCTGATGGGGTGGATGTGAGTGATATGGGTGATGTGTTTGAGGCAGAGGATGATGTTACTGTTTGGATAGATCCACTTGATGCTACCAAAGAGTATACAGGTAGTTTAAAATTTTATTTCAATTGTTATTAAATATTTTAAGGGAGAAATATTTATTGGAATAGTCTTATTTTTAATTATTGAAAAAAATGCTTCTCCAATTTAAGTTAAAAAATACTTTTTTTTAAATTATATTCATGCCCTTCCACTTGAATATGGATGTGTAGAAACATTTAACTTTAAAAAAGAATAGAAACTGTTTATATATTTGTTGTTTCCTTCAGAAAAGAAGTATCAATATGTAACCACAATGGTGTGTGTGGCTGTAAAGGGAAAACCCATAATTGGGGTGATATATAAACCATTCTCCAAAGAAACTTACTGGGCATGGGTAAAAGTTGCTAAATCCCAGAATTTGAAACAATTAACAAATGTAAGTATATAAAATACAAATTGATTATAAAATTCTATAGTCTTAAGTTCTAGATTGCTCGTAAGCGATCGCTTAAGAATTGCCGATTTTGACTTAATTTTAGTCACAAAAATAGTTTTATATGTGAATATGGTTTCCCATAAAGAGCACTACTTCAACGTAATGCAAAAAGACAATAAATTGTGATGAAAAATAATGAGTGATTACATACATACACTTAAAACAATTGTATTTAAGTTGCTGTGATTTTAGACATACTGTTGCCAGCCCTGTAGCCCAGTGAACAAAGATTAATTATTGTATACTGTAATTTTAAAGCTGGTTTTAATTGTGTTATAGGAAAATAAAAATGTGAAAACAAATTTTATCATCTCAATGTCCCACAGCGGGCAAATACGAGCAATTATAAATGACAAATTCAAAGACTCGGAAATCATCGAAGCAGCTGGTGCAGGTATGTATCTTATACTGTAATTTTTTTGCTAAGAGGTTACATCCACTTGCTATAACAATGAATACTACCCATAGCTATTGAACTCATAAGTATTTGTTGTTATAACAACAATAAATACATTCTCTAGGGAATGTAGTTACATTAGATTCTCTCTATTGCAAACACTGAATAATTAAACAAAAGGTGTCATCAAAGCTCCAATTGCAAGCGCTATTCAAAGTGTTTGACATTTGTTTTTGCATATTCTGTCATAATGACTTATCCATTCAATAGCTTATGGGACCTATAAAGTTGATGGGATCTTGGTTAATATGGGCATATATTTTATTGTTTCTCTATATAAATGAAATTTTTAGGATACAAAGTACTTGAAGTGATCTCAGGCAAAGCTGATGCTTATGTTCACCAGACTGCAATTAAAAAATGGGACATATGTGCAGGCAATGCCATTTTGAATGCAGTTGGGGGCAAAATGACTACAAAGAGCAATGCGCCTATTAGCTACTTTGGGGGCAGCGACCCTGTCAATGATGAGGGTCTTATTGCTAGCATGGAAAATCATCAGACATATGTGGGGATGTTTTAAACCTAAGAGTTTGTAATTGTTTTATAAATTAGACTAGATTTGTTATATTTATATGTTTTTATATACGTTATTCAGTGTGTTTGAAATGAAATATAATATTTGTATATGAGTGTAAAAAGCATAATTTAAATATATATGTATTTAATACTATTTATTATTTTATCATATACAAACATCCCTAGTAGCATTCAAGTAGCGACTAAAGACGCGTTTATCGTTTAGGAGCTGTTCTAGGCTGGCTTGGAACAGCTCCCGAGCTATAAACGAAAGCGGCGTATGAAGTTGTGTGCAAATCCAAAACTAAAGCAAGGAACCATAAACAGATTAAGTACAAATACACTAATACTAATGCAATGTAGGATATAGGCTGTGCATCTACAGATTATCATAAGCTGAACAGAAAAATAAAGAAGGAAATTCAAACCTACATCGCCAAAATTATTTATACTACAATAGAGCAAAATACAAACTACAAATGTTGAAAATATGAGGAGAGGATATCCAAAAGACTGTAAGAATTACAGTAGAAAACTTATCCTAGTAATATTTATCTAGAACACACTGTTAAATTGGATAAGGCAAACCGCGGAAATAGCGAGAAAAATAGAACAAAGCTGGGCTGCATTCGGCAAATATATTTTTTTAAAACCCAAGGGCGTTTCCATCGGGAAAGCGTGAAGCTGGGGGGAATTTAATCAGGTAGTAGTGATATTAATTTTACAGAGAACATTTGATTAACTGTTAAGGTAAAGATGTGTATCTCACTTGTAGTGTATTTTACTATTATTGAATACAAGCACTCTTACTAATCTATGTTCGCTAACAAAACAGCCATGGTATAGGACTTTTATATTATACTACTTACTAAATACGGCAACGACACAAATGCATGCATATGAAAATACGACGTCCTCCAGTGACATCCATAGTCATAAGTGCAGTTGCAAGGACCTGATGATGAAGTCACCATTTCGTCGTTATTTCACACGTCTTCATTAGAGCACACTGAGCATCATTTAAGATCGTTTACTTCTGGGAAATATAATGTGTTTAATAAACTTCGCTTTACTCGACACCATTCCCCGCCAAAACTTTCAATTTATGTCATCTGTCAAAATATAGTGATGTGAAGTTATACCACCATCGTGCATGCAAGTCTCCGCCCACCAAGTTGCGTTCACATAGCATCAATAAAATATTGGGTTCGTTCCTCATGACTTAGCCCATATTCCGCTTTCCGTTACATCGTTAACGGTCATGCATCAGCCATTCGGAGACCAGATTTGAAGTGCAGAATAGAATCTTTAGTTCTTCGCAGAAATAAAAACAATAGGATTAAGTCTATATTTCTCATTTCCGTTAGCCAATTAAGGGCCGGTTCTACAATTGACTTTTAA
Source organism: Lordithon lunulatus (assembly GCA_963942505.1). Taxonomy (NCBI): domain Eukaryota; kingdom Metazoa; phylum Arthropoda; class Insecta; order Coleoptera; family Staphylinidae; genus Lordithon; species Lordithon lunulatus. The sequence continues at coordinate 71,353,371 of OZ012666.1, forward strand.
CTGGAGAATAAGTCTGTTCGCAGAATAAGTTTGACATATTGGCGTTAATATCTCAAACTTATTCTCCGGTTAAATATCACTTGTAGAACCGGCCCTAAGGTAGCTAATCCAAAGCCTTAATTGGTTGATGGAAATGAGATATATAGACTTAATCCTATTGTTTTTATTTCTGCGAAGAACTAAAGGTTCCATTATGCACCGAGAGTCGACTTGAGAACTGAAGATGACGTGTAAAATCATGTAGCATTTAACAGAAATAAATACATCCATATACATATACATTTGTTGAAAAGTACCAATAGATGGCATCGCCTTTATCTTTGGGATTTAATGTTTGTTAGGTTTAATTCTGACAGATCGAGAAGGCTAAATCAGCTGATCAGCTATCAAAACAACAATTTGTTTATACCTGCCCGTTTTGTTTAATATCCGGTTGCAACAATCAGCAACCGACCAAGTTTGTGAGATTGTCCGCCCTCGGTTTGGTAATGGATAAATTAACACTAATATCTGGAACACTGTTCATGGCTGCAGATATCTTTGCAATAGTAAGCCTTGCAATGCCCGATTGGATTATTACTGATGTTGGAGGTGAGTTATCCACAAAATTTCAGATGTAATTTAATACAAAATGGCTGTTTCGTTTCGGACAAATTATAGTAATATCAAGATTTATTATAAAGTGTGTTATTATGAATTTATCAATCACAGTTCTGGTCAATTAATGTCAGCCGAAAATAATTCATTGGCTGTAATCTGTATCTTAGTTTGTAAGATTTCCCCCTATATTATATTAATATGTACCCACTTCTTGTACAATTTACAGGTAGATGTTTGTTGCCTGTATTCAGCAATATCCCAAACCTTATAGGTCCCATAAACTATTGAATGGATAAATTGACAACATCATTGTGACAGAATATGCCAAAACAAATGTCAAACACCTTGAATAGTGCTTGTGATTGGAGGTTAGATGACATCTTTTGTTTAATTATTCAGTGTTTGCAATAGAGAGAATCTAAAGTAACTACATTCCCTAGATAATGTATTTATTATTGCTATAATAATGAATACTTTTAAGGCACCTTACATGGTCAATAATACTGTCAATATTTTAGAGTAATGACAGTATTATTGTACAATAATATCTTTAAAATTGTCATTATTCTAAAATATTGACAGTATTACTGATCATATAAGCTATAGTAATAATGAAATGAAGAGAATACTGATGTTTATACTGATAATTGATTACATTTTAAATATTGAAGGAGGATTCAAGCAAATACTGACAGTACTAGGATTGACAGTATTATTGACCATGTAAGGTTCCTTTATGGCTATTGATAGATTTATAGAATATCAGTGAATATAGGGGTGTTTCTAGTTATTAATCAATAATGCTTTATTATTGGAGGTATCACAAGCACCAGAATCAGTAACTGACAACTGTAGGCTTATACACAAATGCTACCAAACTTTGCAGAAAGTTGCCTTCTACAATAATGTAACTCTCTAGGGTCCACAATAAAACAAATAGGGTTGTAATTTGGAAAAAATGTTGATGTCATTGCTCATTCAAAAACAGTGTAAATAAATTCACACTTTCATTTAAAATTGGCAATTTAAAAGTTAAAATTGATGTGTCCAAGAAATGTTTGCTACTTTAGGGACATCCTGTATATAACAGAAGGGGTGCAGGTAGCTTGTTGTTGCAACCCCTTTGCCAGTGTTCATGATGTTAATCATTCATCACATCAATTGCACAATCATAAATCTAAAATAAGAAATCCCCAAATAGATGTGGAGGAACAAAGGTGATGACAATTAGAAGGGAAGACAGAGACTTAACAATGGGACTTAAAAAATGAAGCAAACATGCAACAAAACAAATAAACATAATAGATTTTTAGTATATTATCTTTCTAACATATAATTAAATTAAACTTTGGTGTGCCTTGTTTACAAAATCTCTGGTGAATAAAAATATGTGTACCTCCATAATCATAAATGGGCAAATAAATATAAACCTAACAACTAGAATGATATTTTGTACAAAATTCGTTTGAAATAAATATCACACATTAAGTACAACAACATTATATCTAATAAATGCAATTTCAATTTGATTATGTTGGTGGAATGTATTTTGAATTATTTGATTGTCATATGTGTAAGTTATTTGCTGTAAATTATTGTGAAATTGAAATGCTAATTGAAAATTTTAAATTATATATATATATATATATATATATATATATATACATATATATATATATATATATATATATATATATATATATATATATATATATACATAAAGGTATAGTGTTGTTGTATTTAATGAGTGTAATCAAGGGTGGACTGGTCATCTAAAATCGTGGGATAATACCAAATAGAGGTTTAAATGGATATAATACTAAAAAAGATGATTGTGGTTAGAGGTGATTTAACCACAATTCTGACGCAGTCCATCCCTGAGTGTAATACTGGTGTTGAAATGGAACAGGAACTGTTAAACCCTCTTGAGACATTTAGGCTTCTCAATAATTCTAAAATCGTTAAATTCTTTAGCGAAAACATCATCGTCGGGAAAAGGATCAGCAGCGAGTTGCTCGAGTATATCCTCGTTTGTTGGACTGTCAGTTTCGTCATCCGGTATAAGAATTGGTGTGGCTCCATCGTGGAGGTTGGACTTGCTCATAGATCTTTTGTAGATGTCGCGTGATACACTGCGTGTGAATGAAAATCGTCGTGATTTTTGTCGTATTAGCGGAGAACGTACAACCGCTTCTGGTGTCAGTGGTTTCTCTAGTGAATCCAAAAGCTCTTCAGCATGTGATTTAATAACTGTCCACGCTTCTTCAATATCACCATCGCAAGCGTGTTCGGCGACAACACAGAAACGGATAATATATTTTCCACGGACCATTGAAGGTATCATATGTAATTTTCCTGATGCATTAATAGTAGCCAAAAGAGTTCTATTAACAGCATCAGGTCCTTTCAATCGGAAACACACCAACCCTAATTTGACATCATTAACAACCTCAAACCGATTATCCTGCCGTACTAAACTAGCGAAATAACGCGCTAATCGTATATGATTTCTAATATACTCTTGCAACCCTTTTATCCCATACTTTCTAATCACAAACCATAATTTCAACGAACGAAATCTACGACTTAGCGGTATCCCCCAGTGTCTGTAATCAATAGCCTCATCAGAATTGGCGTGTTGGAGGTATAACGGATCCACTACCAACGCCCCCGTGAGCCGCATTCTATCACGCACCCACAAGCACGAACAATCAAAATTAACCAGCAACCATTTATTCGGATTTGTGTTGAATGAATCAGCATACTCAATGCCAGCCATTAATGGTTTCAATTCCGGACAGATAAACGCATTACCGGCATACGCACCGTCAACGTGCAGCCATGTGGAAGGCTGCGCTTTGCAAATTGGACCAATTTCCACTAAATTATCAAACGAACAGCACGCGGTTGACCCCAACGTGGTTGAAACGAAGAACGGAAACAGCCCAATCGCCTCATCTTCTTTCATAGCCTTTTTCAAGACATCTCCTCGCAGACTACAGTCCTCATCCACATCCAACACACGCAATTTAACCAGTAGGATCATAGCAGCTTTTTCAACGCACGAATGCGATTCTTTAGAGCAGTATGCGATGAGGCGTGGCAGGAACGAGCTGTCATCGCTGTGGGGGCTGGATTTTTTGAGGTGCGTGATGGCTTGATTGCGGGCGGCCAGCATGCTTACCAGGACGCACTCGCTGGCGGAGGATTGAATAACGCCGCCGCCACGGCTGTTTTTGGACGATGTTATGAAATCGTCGGGGAGACTTATGGCTTTGCCTAGCCAGTCCATTACGACGGTTTCTAGTTCCGTGCATGCAGGACTCGCAGCCTAAAACAAGACATACATATATTGGCACTATTTCCAGAAAATACATGGTCTAGTTTTTTTGAACATACTGTATGTTCAGTACACGTAATTATTATTATTATTATTATTAATTTAGTTAAAGTATATTTTATTAAATTGAGAATGGTGTAATTCTCAATTTAATAAAATATACAACTAGCTTTCTTCTGAGTCATCGTATTTACAGTAACGAAATTCATCATATCACCATTGGTGGTCCAGCCTCTTTCTATTTTCGCACGGATTTCATCACGAGTCGCCCATTATAATCAAAAAGCGCGGGTTTAATGAGCCGTAGAGTAATCATCGCCTAATTATAGTGCCCGCAAACAGTATTAAATATTTAATTTTACAGCGCTTGTAGTAAAAACGTGTGACTTTGCCAAATTTTGGATAGTTTGTATACACTTGTTTAGTAAATGTATTTCATTTGCTATAAAGTTTATATAGTTACAAAAACTTCATTTATATAATATATACATTTCATTTCGTACTCAGCTTACGGAGTGAGAGTTCAAACCCTGTTGTGGATCAAATTTCGCTAAGTAAAGTCTATACTGAGAGAAGAAACAACCCATGAGAGAGTAACTGTTTATGTTGCAAGCTTCTATTTCGTTATAAATTGTATACAGTGTTCCACAACGAACGCGTCGGCGAATTGTGCTTTAACTAACATTCGAAATGCTACAATTCTTTTCAGGGATGTGTAGACTAATAAGGAGCACCTTCTAAAATTATTTTCTAGAAAATAGCATTGTCATATATAATACACGGTGATTCATAATATACAAGGTGATGCATAATATACAGGGTGATACATCCAAGTTATAATTTTTTTAAGATGTTAACATATATTTTTTTCTTACAAATTCCGAAAGTACGTCAAAAAAATAATGCAAAATGATATAAGAAGATGGGTCTAATTGCAATAGTTTTTGAGATAATGCCATTTGAAACGAAAATTAATCGAGTTTTTGAAATTTTATAGACAAATTTTGCAATAGACAAATAAATTATAAAAATGATAAAAATCATGTATAATATTTATATTGTGTACTATTTACAACTTTTACGTAAAATTTTGACAGTAAACTCACTGATTATATAGGGTGGTCAAGTTTTGTCGAGCTGCTTAGTCTTAAAACTGTCTCGGAAAATTGTTCTCGAATCGTAATTTAGATTTTTAATGATAAGAAATGCAGATATTGATACGGCCACTAGTATTATTATAGATGTATATTTTTATGATTGTGTTCATGTTAATTGTTGTAAGAAATTAATATAAAAATTTGTATAAAAATACTATAATAAAATTGAACAAATTAAACATACCCAAGAAAATCCAATACACCCAATGGCATCACTCAGCATATCCCCCAAAATCGAAGGAAACGAATTCCCAGAAGGAAAATACGCGTGAAACCTAGGATGCTGCCAGTGTGTCACCCCCGGCATAATTTTCGCATCCACATCCGCCATAATTTCATCCCAATTCTCCCCATTCTGCGGCGCCTCCGCAGGCAAGAGTCGCCTCAGGTAGCCCGGTTCCACCGCCGGTGTAACACGCCGCGTCTCAATCCCATCCAAATACTCGCAGATGTAATCCACCATCTCCTTCCCGCGCACTCTAAATTCCTCCACGTCCATTTCAAGTGATGAATTAATAAATATCAGTAGTAATAAATAAAATCGTATATTCGTTGCACCTTCGCGCGGCGCGTGTCGTTCGCATTCAACCTCGCTGTCGGCACGTCCGGCCGCTATTATAACAGCCGCCCCACTATCCGCCGCCAGCACGCGGAATCCCCAAGTCCATTGTTGTGTCTTTATTTTCTTTTTTCGCGCTAATCGCACCGCATGGCTGGAATGCCTTTACTTATTGCCTTCCTAAACCAAATATTTGTTGACTGCTCGATTCTCGATTTTCTCCATCGACACATTCAAGTGATTGTAAAACACACGTTACTTTTTTTTTGGCGGAGGTGCCTACAGATGGAGGATCCGGGATTGAATGATTGACCTTTTTTTTTGCTTATAACACTGTTTGGACGAGCCTAGTAATTATTTATTCAGGATACTTTTAGAACGGTTTATATAAATCTAGAGAAAATTATGTAAACTAAACTTTGATATTGATAATCATATTCAACTAGCTAATGAATTGTATCATCGATAGTAGTGAATATAACGAATAAAAGATATAAAAGTGCCTTTCGTTTATCACTCTGGGCTGTTATTGTTTCTTGTTCTATTTGTCGCTTTCGATGCGCATAATTCTACCTCGGCCCCTTACAATCGGCAGCACATGACCGCAAAACGTTAATGCACTCCACGGGGCGACTAGCAATGATAAACCATGCTAAACGAAAGCGCCTATAGTATAGTAATTATTATAATTTAAATACAGTTTGTACCCAACAATCATATAAAAAGGTTTAAAAGTAGTTTTTTTTTGTAACTTTTGTTAATTACTTTGCGATACCGATGGAATCCGGACAAGTTGTTAATCAGCGCGCCCCCGCCGTTCACATTAATCGCATTACATGTGTTACACAACCCGGAGAACTGATAGTGAGGGCTACACGAATAACGCGCGCCGGATTAAATACGGGGTTGGCTGCGGAAGCCACTCAACGCATTGTGGGTCGCGAAGAGACCAACGAGAGGTTAATCTCAGTCAAATGAAGTTGATATCAATAAAATGGAGTAGTAGTCTCTATGTGGCATACCCCCGTATTTCCATAAATCTATCAATAGCTATTGTTATACAACAATACAACAATAATACAAATATTTAGGGAATATAGTTACTTTAGATTCTCTCTATTGGAAACACTGAATAATTAAACAAAAGGTATCATCAAAGCTCCAATTGCAAGCGCTATTCAAGGTGTTTGACATTTGTTTTGGCATATTCTGTCAAAATGACGTCAATTTATGCATTCAATGGCTTATGGGACCTATAAAGATTATGGGATATTGGTGAATACGGGCATAAGATTTGTTTAAGTGGGTTGAGATGATGTCACGTTGCTATGATAATATCCTGTTGATATTCATTTCTTATAAATGGTAATATTAGATTGTATCAGTTTTTTTTTGGTTTGGGCGCGTATTTCTCGGTAAAAGCGGTCGGTCGGGCGGACGGACGTGCAAACATAAAGTCAACAGTTTGTTTAATTACATCACCGAACACGGAGCTAGACCAAAGAGTTCCTGGTACCACTTGACAATTATAAAAAAATTAATAAGTACCGCTTTTCCACGAATTTGACAAGCGCTAGATTCCAAGCGCAATGCAAAAATTTATTGACAATAAAATACAGTTAGCACGTATTTATTACCTGCCACTGTTCCCTAGGGAATAAAATTGATATTTTAGACGTCCAGAGGGTTTCAAATGCCTTTTTCCAATTGCTAATGGCGAAATTTGTTCCAATAAGGTATCACGCAAAAAGAATTTATTTTTAAATTAATCTCCATTAAAAAATAAAGAAGAGAGAGAGAGAAAAAATCTTTATTAGGCTATTGGCCAGTGGCCTTTCCGCCTATAAAGAAGATTTGCGCAAAGATTTGAAATATTTTTATAATATATACTCTACTGTATGTGTTTGACTCTTTGATTTTGGTGTTACGCGAGTTTTTGTTATCATTTCGATCTTTCGAGCGGGTTGGTATACATAATCAAGATCGAACTTCGTTTGATCTAGTAATTATGTAACCCTCAAAAAGTTAAGAATGACTGCATTATAGGAACAGAGAGAGGTGAGTGGGTGATACAAGACCAACCAAACCTTTAAACCTTTGCTCATTCACCATTTACCAAATGAATTATATATATATATATATATATATATATATATATATATATATATATATATATATATATATATATATATATATATTATCTAGTTGCCTTTTACCTTTCAATGTAGGCTAACCAAATGATTAAATTTTTTAAAATTAAAGTCATCTCTCGTCGGACGAAGGGCATTTCACCTGGTAATTATAAAAATATAATTTATCAATACTTTGCATGATAAAGCAAAAAATATTCTGGAAATTTTAATGATTAGTATTATTTATACAATTTAACATAAATACGTTAAACTTGTAAAATTACAAACTTAACTTAATTTGCCTCATACACATTGACAATTGAATTAAAATTTACGATGATGGCATCACAAACAGAATTTGCAGGCTAATATATTGATGATCTTTAAATAAACACGGTGTTACTGGTATAATTTAATAAGCAAACACGGGAGTGGTTCGGTATAGGATATGAATTCCACATTTGCAGTGGCATAATGCAAAAAAAAAACATTCCGGAAATAATGTTTTATCGATGTGTACATATATGAGTCGATTATTGCATTTCTATAATTTTCATACATTAATGAATTTATCATCAATATACCAACTACAGTTACATAGATAATACTTTCATGATGATACACATTAAACGACCTTAACTTTTGAGTCAAGAAATTGTGTTGTCTAAAACGACCTTTACACCTCTTTTGGTCTAATTTATTATTAATCTACTAACTACAGTGCGATAGACAATAAAACATTAATGATGAAAATTATAATTCACAATTTTTATTCGCAACAAATAATCGTGTTATGCAATTTTTTTTTCTCAGTGCTATATCATTTTGATTCATATTTTATGTAATCACCGTAATAATGAATCACACTAACAACACATCACGTGAAATAATTTCACAATACTCGCTTTAGTGAAACTAATGTCCGTGCACGCAAGCTCGATTTGAATAAATCATTAGTGGAAGATGAGATTGCACAAAAAGGGTATAGATTTATAATAAACGTGCGTAAAAATATCTGAATCGGAATGCCGCAGGTATGGGCGTTCGATTCGATGACCTTTTTAGCGAGAGCAGCGTGACGTCTGTGTGAAACCCGGCGCGAGCTGTAATGAGGGACGGGTATCTGATTGTTTGCTCTTTTGCATTTTAATTAAATTTAAATAAAAAAAAAACAATTGCGGAAAGTGTGGACGCGAAGAAACGCTACAGGATTTTCCAGATGATGGGTTTTACCATATCTTTGTTTGCCGTTATAAGTGTTCGTGCATAAAAAAAATATATATTTTTCAGATAAAGTTATAAAAGCGCATTTTTTCTTCAAATTTATTTATTTAAAAAAATCTATATTTATAGCCTCAAACTAATAAATAAATTAGTTATAATAAATAAATAAAACGAATTTTTCTTTGTTTTTTATCACTTGTTTATTACTGAACAAAGTAGATGCCGATTCAATTCAATATTTAATAAATTAGTTGTTTATTTATTAGCCTGAGTTTACAGCAATCAGCCCTGAGGGCTTTCCGCTGACAAAGGGAGATACTCAGAGGAGTTTAGTTACCTTCACAGAAAACATTTATAAATCTCTTAAATGTGAAAATACGATGGGATTTGAACCTTAACTCCACAATGCCCAGTACGAGACGGGCGCCTACAAAGCTGGTTTTATTTATTTATTATATTGAATTTCCATAGTAATATTATCAAACACACTAACCCCCGTATTCACCGACGTTCTATAAATCTATCAATATTATTGAATACCAAGCAGATTATGCCCATTCATGAACGAAGTGTTGGAGTAACAGTTTCCAAGAAAGCACATAGTTCATTTGATATCAAATGACTTGAACTATGCCCATTCACTATTTCAAACAACTTGAACTATATCAATTCACTGTTTAAAATGGTAGGAAACTGTCATTTGTTTTTTTCACTCATAGAAGTTTCAGAAAAACCAACAAAAACACAAAGGATAAAACAAAAACTAAACGAAATTATTTTTAAGTTAATAATTTTGAAGGACATAGTCGTTTGAAATAGTTCAAGTCATTTGATATTAATTGAACTATGCTCTTTCTTGGAAACTGTTAATCCAAAACTTTGTTTTTGCTGTTTTCAGTTGTTTTTATATGACTTCTATGAATTAAAACAAATGACAGTTGCTAGTCATTTTATAAATTTTGAATGGACATAGTTCAAGTCATTTGATATCATGAATGGATATAGTTTGATTGGACTGTGAACACCCACCCCACTCCTCTTTTTGCGCATAGTCATTCTCATGAGATACAGTGTTGAACATTTTATAAAAGAATTTAACATATAATTATCCGATGGAAAAAGCTATGCGAAAGAGAGGGGTGGGTGGGTGGACACAGACCAACCAGATTATGCCCATTCGTGATATCAAATGACTTGAACTATACCCATTCACTATTTCAAACGAGTTGAACTATATCAATTCACTGTTGAAAATGGCAGAAAACTGTCATTTGTTTTTCACTCTTAGAAGTTATAGAAAACCAACAAAAACAAAGGATAAAACAAAAACTAAACGAAATTATTTTTAAGTTAATAATTTTGAAGAACATAATCGTTTGAAATAGTGAATGGGCATAGTTCAAGTCATTTGATATCAATTGAACTATGCTCTTTCTTGGAAACTGTTAATCCAAAACTTTGTTTTTGCTGTTGGGTTTTCAGTTGTTTTTATATGACTTCTATGAATTAAAACAAATGACAGTTGCTAGTCATTTTAAACTTTGAATGGACATAGTTCAAGTCATTTGATATCATGAATGGATATAGTTTGATTGGACTGTGAACACCCATCCCACTCCTCTTTTTGCGCATAGTCATTTTCTTGAAAATTTTATAAAGGAATTTAACATATAATTATCCGATGCAAAAAGCTATGCGGAAGAGAGGGGTGGGTGGTTGTGCACAGACCACCGTAGTTTTTTCCATAGGATAATTATATGTTAAATTTTATAACATTTATAAAATTGTCAAAAGTGTATCTAATGAAAAAGACTATACACAAAAAGAGGGTTGGATTGGTGGGAGGCCACAGGCCAACACGACTATGCCCATTCATGATTTCAAATGACCAAAAATAATTTAGTTTAGTATCCTTTGTTTTTTGTTGGTTTTTCTAAAATTTCTATGAGTGAAAAAACAAATGACAATTTCCTGCCATTTTAAACAGTGAATTGATATAGTTCAACTCGTTTGAAATAGTGAATGGGCATAGTTCCAACCATTTGATATCATGAATAGGCATAATCTGGTTGGTATGTGAATAATGTGTAATAATGTGTATAAGGGGTGAAGGGGTGGCTGGGACCCCTCTCTTTCGTATAGTATTTTTCATCGGATAATTATGTTAAATTCTTTTTTAAAATTGTGAAAACTGTATCTATTGAACCCATAAGTATTCGTTGTTATAGCAACAATAAATACATTATCTAGGAAATGTAGTTACTTTAGATTCCCTCTATTGGAAACACTGAATAATTAAACAAAAGGTGTCATCAAAGTTCCAATCGCAAGCGCTGTTCAAGATGTTTGACATTTGTTTTGGCAAATTCTGTCACAATGACATTGTAAATTTATCCATTCAATAGCTTATGGGATCTATAAAGTGTATGGGGTGTTGGTGAATAGGGGTATAACAGTGCCGTATCTAGGAAATAAATTCCGGGGAGGTTTAAAGAAGCGCATACAAATAATTTGTATTAATTATGAATGAGAAAAAGAAAAACGACAAGAAAACGATATTAACATAGCATTCTATTTTATACTTTTTTTATAACATTTCGGGAGGTGCCGCCAAATGGCGTTTAACTTCCCTCTACGAGGGTAAGTTGTACTGATTTCGGGAGGTATTGAAACCCCAAAACCCCCCCTCAGATATGGCCCTACACACTAGAATATAATTATTTTCTGCCACTTTTTTCACAAACACCCACACGCTGTCAAGTTTAAGACCATATTTATCATAATAATTATTATAATATCAGTATTTGATTACTTTTTCTTGTTTAATTTTGAGTCATTGCTAGTAATAGATTTGTTAATTGTCCAACAAATATCTTTGTATGCACAACAATAATTCCCCCGCGACGAATTATACAACAACAGTTGTAAACAATACGTCTATATATTTATGCAATCTACAGCAGCATTCCAGGTATTTTTCTACTCGCACGCCGGGAAATTTCGCGCCAATTTTCCCAATCGCACATTTTTCGGATTGCGTACTGAATAATTTGTAATTAATTGCCCATTGAGTCTATTTCGAGCGTCTTTAGCGCCTACAGTAAAAACCGCGGATAAACACGCGGCCTCGTACTGAATCATCCAAGCAAAAAGTAATATTGCTAAAAAAAATAACAGGGCCGTTTAAATGTTTAAAGGCTCCCAATTTACACATAAATACAAACTAGAACTATAAATGATATTCGGCTATGAAATTATTAGACTGTTAAAAATCCGAACGTATTAGTTTATTAGGATTATATAATTTATTAAATATATATATATATATATATATATATATATATATATATATATATATATATATATATTAATTAATAATTTCTCAAAAATTTCACTCTCCGGTGGGACTTGAACCCACGTCTCCGGCTATCGCGGCCGTCGCGCTACCAACTGCGCCACGAAGGGTGGTAGTGGATAGCGCGTGAGATTGGAAATAAGAACATCTCACATATATATATATATATATATATATATATATATATATATATATATAAAGCGTGTGGGTGTTTGTGAAAATGTGCCAGAAAATTATTTTATTCTGGTGTGCAGGGCCATATCTGAGGGTGGGTTTTGTGGTTTCAACACCCCCCGAAATGTTATATAAAGTATAAAATAGAATGCGTTTACGTCGTTTCCTTATCGTTTTTATTTTTCTCATTCTCTAGTGAAGTATCTCAGAAGAGTGGATGCAACCACAAAAAGAGATAAAGTTAGAAATATAGACAGAATAACCCAGCTCAGTGGCTGAGTGGTTAGAGACGTCGTCCGTCTTGTACTGAGCATTGGGGAGCCTGAGTTCAATCCCCAGCAGGGAGCGAATTTTCGCGAATCACCTTTCACAGTTTTTCAGAGGTTTTCTGTGAAATTAAGGTAAATGTCGGGTGATTAAACGCCTCTGAGCTTCTCCCTTGACCGGCGGAAAAGCCTCACGGCTGATAGCCCTATAAAGATTGAATATTTTCTTAGACAGCACAGCACAGCTTTGTATTGCTGTAGAAGATAGAAGAAGGGCAACTAAGATGATTCGGACATATAAACAGAATGAGCAATGGTAGGCAATTAAAGAGATCAAAAGGAAGACCACGAGAGATCTGTAACGGTACAATTGGTACAACGCTTCAACTCAAAGACAAAACCTGGAGACGAACAAAGCAATATGTGGAAGACAGGAAAGAATGGATACAATTCTACAAGCAATAGAAGATAATAGAAACCAACCTTGACACCCAACACGGGTACAAGAATTCCTTCTTTCTTGTACCCGTGTTGGGTTGGGTGATTAATTCATCGGCAGAAGAACCCGAGGGGTCGATATCCAGTTACGAATTGTAATGAATACAGCAACTACTATTAATTAATTAGGAAAATCGTATGGTGCCTACACCAGATATTTTTTACATAAATATTACAATATGAAATAATTTGTATATACTTTAGCATATGAATATACTACTTATTTAGTTCTATTATCGTTAGTATTTAATTTGTGAGCTTAATTAAAATATGCCCGCGGCGATCTCACGCGTTCCAATCCCACTGCTGACGCAAACAATTGCAGAATTCCGATCTGCGCTACAACCATCAATCACAAACCATTCACCTTTTCTGCAATTTCCATTTACGCGCGCGCCAACAGTTTTCCCGCATGCGGGCAGGTGTTACTGATTATAAAAACAAAACGCAAACTGCATCTAATTAATGGAAATCCGATATATAATTTATCAGCGAACTGATTGTGGTGCGCGATACACGAATTACAGATAAGCAGCGAGTCGGCGTTTTTTGTTTATAGAGAGGGGGGGCCATGTGTTCGCGGCTCCAAGAAGCGCGTGAATAATTTTTTTTATGGTCACTTGTGAGAAAAACTAGCGGTGGCCCTGGGAGAAGACGCATGGCCCAATCGAAAACAAACAGAAGCGAAAATTCGCATCTGGAAAATACAGGACTTATTAGAATATTCATATTAGATGTTTACTATAAAAAATGTAATAGTATAATTAAAATTATAACTAAATTTTGTTACGATAGAACACATTTTCGGAGGAGGGAGGGTTATTAATAAATAAATAAATATATATATATATATATATATATATATATATATATATATATATATATATAATTATAATTATAATTAAGATTTCAAATGACTTTCAATTTAATTTCATCGTAGTTTTTATTTGCAAGAACTAATTAAGTCTTAATTATTTTCAGGTGATACGCGATTGGGCCTCATGTGGACCTGTATGACCCTGTACAATCGTCCACAAGTCTGCTTTACTCCAGATCTACAACCAGAATGGCTGTTAGCACTTGTGTGCATATTCGTGGGGTGCATTTGCATCACCACCACCATCATTTTGCTCGCCTCCTCCCATTGGGATAGAAACGTTGTACCTTATGCTAGATGGGTAGGGTTTACAGCAAGTAAGTGCATAGAGACGATAAATTTTCCAAAATGTTTCTTAATAATTACATTTTCTAATTAATAACAACTGAAATTGTAATAAAAAAGAAAATAAGAATCTATACTCAAATCGCCGAACAATTGAGTGATCATGTGCACGCTACGAATGGCCCGCGTAATTACACTGTACAAGCAAATTTATACGATTGAAGATACTGATTAGACTACCGAGACTGATTTCTTTCTTCACGTACAATAACAGCGATTACACAAACAGAACACTGAGACCAACAGTAGCACAAAGTGATTGCCATAGCAATGTCTTTGATACTTCTGCCCTGTGTAAACCGGGTTCTTGAAATACGCCCACCCGTCTTTGTAAGCCCATAAGGCCCAATTTACACATAAGCGGCATCGGGCGCAGGCGCGGTGTAGGCGAGGCGCAGGCGCGACGTCGCACAGCCGATTGTGATGTCCATATGCAGTGAAAGTGTGGATATTGCACCTTATGTTTTAATATAGGCGGCGTGGAAGAGTTTCGCCTCTTCGCCTACCGTGTCTTAGGCGAAGACGCGGTACCGGCGCGGCGAGAGGCAAATGCCTGCGCCTCGTCACCTAAGTGGGCATTGCACCATATGTTTATATAGAGAGGGCTTGAAGCGTCGCGCCTCTCGCAGCGCCGGCACCTCTTCGCCTAAGACACGGTAGGCGAAGAGGCGACAGGCATAACTCTTCCACGCCGCCTCTATGTTGACATAAGGTGCAATGTTCACCCCTTCACTGCATATAGATCACAATCGCCTGTGCGACGTCGCGCCTGCGCCTCGCCTGCGCCCGACGCCGCTTATGTGTGAATTGGGCCTAAGAGAGCTTGTTTAAGAAAATCACGCGTTTGTATTACTCAATTGCTTCGTTGCGCGAGTTTTAGTGAAGTTTAAATCTTTAAAAAAATATCAGAGTAATCATCCCATATTCATCACTTCACAGAAAACCTCTGAAAAACTGTGAAAGATAATTCTCGAAATTTCACCCACAACGGGCCATCCGCCGGTAAAAAGAGAAGCTCAAAGAAGTTCAATCACCCGATATTTAGCGAATCACGTTCCATATATTTTCAGATTTTTTTTATGAAGTTTAGCTTCATAAACAAATTCTGAAAATATATGGAACGCGATTCACTAAAATTATCCCTAATGGGGCTTGAACTAACGCTCCTTAGTACGATACGAACGCGTCGAATATATTATTCGTTATATTAAAAGTCAGAATATATCTACTTTTATCACTAAAGATCATCCCCGTCGAATGACGGCGTAGTTTTTTTTAATATTATTGTTTATATTAAGTTGTGATTGCCCCCAAACAGCAATAATTCTTATCCCAACCCCACTATACTCACTCTTTCTTCACAGTGGTGCTATTCTGCCTAGCCGCCGTCATCTTCCCAATGGGCTTCCACGTGGACGAAATCGGAGGGCAGCCCTACCAACTCCCCAACAGCCACCAAGTGGGCATCTCATACATTCTCTTCGTACTCGCCCTGTGGATCACCGTAATATCCGAACTATTCGCCGGCAAAGTCTGCCTGCCGCACTTCTAATCTACACAACGGCAAATAAAAAAAAAAACGGGCAATTAGGACAACTAAATAGTTTTTAGGGGACTGGTTATAAGGAATCTCTTTGCATTTATATATGTGTGTGTGTGAACGTAATAATAACTGTGATACCGATCAATTTTCTTTTATAACTATCAAAATAAATGTATATATAATATATATGTACAGATTTTTTTTTGTCAAAAAAAAAACAACATTACAGCCATATTTGAGTGGCTCTCTTAAACATTTTTGTATACAAAAAAAAACAGATCCCTAACATCACACATAGTTGCATGCATTTTTTTTTTGTAATTTATGTTATTTTTTTTTATAAAATCGATTTGTACAGTAATTAGAAGTGTTGGTACAACCTGGGCCCATTCATGCTATCCTGAAATCCATTCACAACTCTGGGTTCCTCCCTGTTCGGTGTGCGTACCACACTAGCGTACGTCAGACTGTTATAGCGCTGAAACATATCATCCACAGTGTCGCCGTTATGCACGCTTAAATTCGCAAAATCCGCGTTTATTTGGCGTTGCCACTGCTGTTGCCTTAACTGGCTCTCGCTTGGCTGCTGTTGTAGTTGCGCCAATGGTACCACTCGTAACCGTGCTTCAGTTTCAACCGGTCGCCGGTATGCGGGCATTGTAGAGCCAGCCGGTTCAAGCTCACCGTTTAATTCCTTTAAGTAAACCGGTTGATTGAAATTCAGTTGGTTTTGCGGTTTATTGTAGAAGTTTAGGTTGGGCAGGGATTGTTGCAGGTACGACGTGCTCATTGGTCGGAAAGTTAGGGCTGGCTTGTCCGGTTCCTTTTTGGTCGTGGTGTGTATTAGGAACTCGAATTTTTTGGCCGCTTCTATGCCTTTGGTTTCCAGTAGGTGGTAGTACCAGCGTTCCTGCTCGCTGTAGGGGCGTACGAGCATTTCAGCTAGCGAGGTGCTTGGCGGAAGGAGGTTGATATAGTCGTTCAAGCTGCATGCAGTGGGCTCTTTTGGGGCCTCCGGAAAGTGGACGTTGTTTAAAAACTGTATGAGATTCTTTTCTTCTGGAGCCTGTAATGGTTGTTGCAATGTTTGTTGCATCGATTGCACAGTAGCCTGTAACGATTGTTGCACTGACAGTGGTAACGATTGTTGCACTGTAGGTTGTAACGATTGTTGCACGGTAGCTTGTAACGTCTGTTGCACTGAGAGTGGTAACGCTTGTTGCACTGTAGGTTGTAACGGAACTTGCAGTGGGGGTTGTTTAGGTAGCATTAACGGTTGTTTGTATGCATGTAGATTGATGGGCAACATTGGCTGCATTATGGGGGGTACTAGGTTTCGAGGTGGTGGGGGCAACGCGACTGGCCACGGTGGACGTACCGGAAAAATCGGTTGTGGTATTTGATTGAACATTGGGATGATCCTAGGTGGTAACTTAAGTTTCGGATCTAAACCAGCTGATGGACTTGTGTATGGTGACGGTACACTACCATACCTAATCATTGGTTGTGGTGGTGGTTGATGTAAACTAGCTCCAATAACATGCGGTAGCAAATTTGCGTTTCTTATAAAACTCTCCTGTTGGTACTTGCGTGGTATAAATTCAGGTGCTAGAGGGTTTAAAACATAAGTCTTTTTCAGCTCCATACCGTCTAGTTGACTGCGTAATGATGACCATGTTATTCCGAATAAACTTTTGTTTTCTTCGCATGTTTGTATGAAGCGCTCCCAAACCTTACTACAACGTCCGATCGAGCAGAGCGCAATTGGGTCACCCACCACCGCTACTAAACTCTGCGCGCGTGTAATAGCTGTGTTTAACAGTTTCGAGTTTGATAGGAATCCAAAATCGGTGTCTTCGCCCGATTTCGTTGCGGTGCACGTCCTGCGTGTACGCACCGTTGATAGAAAAATGGCGCGGAATTGTTTACCCTGCACGTTGAGAACCCGCTCAACAGATATTCCAAACATCCGTCTTTTTTTGAATTCCGATCGTATGCGTACAACTTGGTCCGAGTACGGTGTCATTACACCGATCGATTGGTCATCGAACTTACCCCAGCATGTCGGCCAGCACTTCTTCAACTCTTGCACCCTTTCGACTATCTCGTAAACCTCTGAATTGTTGTAGAAAGCGGTCGAATTGAGGTCCTGCACGTCCTCCCCGCGGGTTGTAAAGAATGTTAATGGATAGTAGATTTTGTGGCGTGGTTGTTTCCCACTGGATATCAATTTTTGGTCATAGAAGGACTCCGAGGTGAACTGTATAATAGCCTCGTGCGCCCTATAGTTCTCTGATAGTAGAATTTTGCAGGGGAAGGTGGTCGGGTAATGGTCGTACAGGCGTTCCAGTAAACTTACATGTAAGTTACGTTCTTTTGCGAATTGTGAAAACAATTCGGGGCTCAACTGCATGTGATCCCCAGCTAATACTATTCGAGTGTTTTGATTTGCCAACGCTAGCGGC
This sequence comes from Lordithon lunulatus, assembly GCA_963942505.1. Classification (NCBI taxonomy): domain Eukaryota; kingdom Metazoa; phylum Arthropoda; class Insecta; order Coleoptera; family Staphylinidae; genus Lordithon; species Lordithon lunulatus. The sequence continues at coordinate 71,371,906 of OZ012666.1, forward strand.
ATTATAGCCTCACATTCCATAGCCTGCGCCGCTTCGTCGAGAAATATGTGCGTGAAGAAGCCACGTGGCAGATCGACTGTAGATAGAAACATCGAAATAGATAGTGTTACAACGATGATGCGGTGCTTCAGGATGTCTTCAGTTGTCGGTAGACGAAAACTACGCGAGTTGGCATGTGTATCAATTAGACAGTACTGAAATTAATAATATAAATTTATGTATATTATCAACTATTATTTTTGTATGTTAAATTACCTTTTGTACGGTTTGATTAACCGTTGCCACCCACCGCCGGTGATAATAAATTCTCAACGGGCGCGCCTCTTCATGTCCGCTCTCCACAAAAGGATGCAAATAATCCTTAATATATAAATCAGCTGCGCTGTTACTCTGCGTGCAGATTAAAATCCTGCTATCCGATTGCAACATCAGCTGTTTAATAGCCTGCGCGAGAGTAAACGTCTTTCCCGTACCGAACGGCCCTATAATCAACACTGGCGGCAATTGTACGTACAGAGGCGTGGTGATTGCAACCACAGCCTCCTTCTGTTTCAAATTGAGACGAGAGTCCAGCGTGTCCGACCACTGTCGCGCCGGTGTCCACGGAATATTCGGTTCTAGGTATGTTTCAGGGAAGATAATCTTGAAATCAGGTATTTTATCGATGGCGTAGTGCCACTCGCAAGCCGGAATGCGATTCAGTTGGAACTGCATTACACACTTCAGTTCTTGGTCTTTAGAAAGACCCAATTCAGACACTGTGGTCGCAGACAACCGCAGATAGATGGTGGTTTTGCCTTTGTCTTCAATGTGCGCTTCATATACTTTTAAATTGGAAGCATTCGACGCGCTCTCCGGTGCGAAAAGGATGGTAGTGCAATTAGTAAGGATCAGTCGGCCCGGCGATGTGTCCTCAGAGAGATCTTTTCCTAAAATAAATAGAAATGTTAGTGCTAGCACCGCGACTAAAAACCTGGTTTCCTAAGAGAGCAGTCGATTAACACGTACAGTTCCGATGAGGCTGGTCTTGGTTGGATAAGAACAGCCCGGAACAACTCGAATGATAAATGAAAGCAGCTTAAGAAATTCTGAATTGGTTTAATCGAATTTAAAAACATGTAAATTTTGAAAAAGAATAAAGAAGTTTTTACATCCCAATCAAAGTTTTTGTTATTCATTCTTAATACATAAATAGCAGCCTTATTATCTCCTCTAGCCCGGTTTTAAGATTACAATCATGTGCTGCCATCTCTAGTTCACACATTTTAGGCTGTCGAAATCCCTCATAAGTTTTGTTTTAACCAGTTGTGTAATATAGTACTGTTTAAAATTAAAATAAATGTTTTTTTACCGAGGTGCATTAGAGCGAACAACTCCCCGGAACTGGAATACTTTGCGGTACTGCCAGCAGTGCTATTCGGCGCCAGCAGGTAACTCTGCGTGACTCGCAACTTCGCAGTCACATTAAACCTAGCAATCCGATCATATCGCGCCATCTCTTCGATGCACAGCAGCTCGTGCATCCGCGCGCGATAATTGTTTCGTGTCAGCCTTTTCTCCATAATAGTCGCCTGGGACAGCACAAACGTTTCCACATTAGGGCATGGATACGTCGTAGCCAACTGTTTGGCCCAATCAGAGTCAGTGTTTCCGTACGATGGAATTAGCGACAGTAGTGCTGAAGTAAAGGTGACGATGTCGCAGTTAGCACTATTCCATCTGAAGATAAATAGGCATATTACATATATTTTATTTAGTTGCAATATTTCCCTAGGTACTACTAAACCCAATAAAAAGTCCTACATACTGTATGTGACCAAATATACAAAAAATAATATTTTCAGTTGTGTGATCCAGACTTTTGTTACAGGTTACTGTGCTGTCAACTTTGGACTTTTATGCCCGTATTCACCAACATCCCATAACTTTATAGGTCCCATAAGCTATTGAATGTATAAATTGAAAATGTCATTATGACAGAAATGGTCAAAATAAATGCCATAGCGCTTGTGATTGGAGCTTTGGAGGATGACATATTTTCTTTAATTATTCAATGTTTCCAATAGAGCGAATCTAAAGTAACTACATTCCCTAGATAATTTATTTATTGTTGCTATAACAACGAATACGCATGGGTTCAATATGATAGCTATTTATAGATTTATAGAACGTTGATGAATACGGGGGTCAGTAAATTAAAAAAAAAAATGGTGGTGAGGCTTTTCAGCCAGTGAATTACACAATTTTAGCAGTACTACTAACTTCATGAAGCAGTCGTACAAACAATATTTGAATTGTGTAATTTTTGTAACGGGCTGTTATCTCTCAACGTGACAACTGAAGTAAATAAAACTTCAGTTTAAATATGCCGCAGTTTAACACTCAAATAGGTATATATTATGTTATTTCAAATAATTTCTTTTACGTAAATGAATTCACTAGCTCACGACTTTTTTTAAAATTTAGTAGTTAAGTTAACAGCACTGTAATCTGTAACAAAAGCCTGGATCACACAACTGAAAATTTAAATTTGTATATATTTGGTCACACACTGTATGTACGACTTTTTATTAGGGTTAGTAGTAGCACATTCACGTTTCTCTAATATTTTTTTTAGTATTACTAATTGGACATTGAAGAATAGCTATAGCTAAAGGATAACCTGCAGCGCCCCGTGTTGTATTAGTGAACTATAATCTTATCGATTCATTTGTTTTAGAAATTTTTTAAAAAACAATTATTGAATTAATTTCGTTGTTTTGATGTTTGTTGAACGTGAATTCAACGATACTTTGTTCAAGTTTTTAGATTATGTAAAAAGTTGGTAGTTGGCAGCTGTATGCACCATCCTTGCTTATCAATTGCTAAATCTTCTGATATTTTGTTTATATATTATTATTATTATTATTCAAATGTCTATAAATTTGTAGTATTTTAGAAAAAAAATACTAAATTTTAGCTACCCGACAAAACTAACCTTTCGCTAGTGGACAAAACCACCTCCTTCCGTATCTCATTAATTTTCTCCACATCCGTCACAGGTATGACATCAACACACAAGTGCTTAACCAAGACCGGCTCGGCTCCAAAATCGAAAATAACACTCTGTCGAAAGGTTCCATAAATATCCGCCTGAAAGGCGATTTTAACTCGGTATCCTTTCACCACCCCATCCGGCACCACATGCTCCGGTTTTAAAAGCCACTCCTGGTTGTTAACCAGCTCAAACAAATGCATGCCGCCGTTCTCAATCTCCGCCTGCACGTCGGCGACTGTAAAGTACGTGCGGTGGGTGTCTTGAAGCAGAGCAACAGCTCGCAAGGGTTGTTGCGCGCGTACAGTAAACACCCACTCGTGCTGACTGTTTTTTACCGACATGGAGGCAGAGAGTTTGTTGGAGCAGGAGTCATGCACGTCTGGAAGGTGCTCTTTCATCACTTTGTCCGGGACTGTTGTTTGTATCAGCTTTTCAATCAACTCTTCAGTGTAAGACTTTCCTATAGGAGTATAAATAGTTTTTCAAAATATATTTAACAGGGAACAGCATTTAAAAATGCACCACTAGATGTAATTTATCAGTTTAAATCAGAAATACTGTTTTACTAAATATCTTGATGTAACAGTAAGTATTTTCATAAAGAATTCTAATAATTAATTAAGGAAATGTATGTAAAATGTTTTGTGTATAAAATCAGATGCTAGAGCCTATGCTATAAATAGATATAGCTAGAATGTAAAATTAGAGAGCACTGTATGTGCAAAAAAATTGATTTGAAGTTTTGTGGCTCATAGCACTTTAGAATTTTTCTTGTACGATTCTGTTATTATTAGCTTTAATGACAGAATCATATAAGAATTTCCAAAATGAAAACAATAGTGGCCTAACCCACAAAATACTCAAAATTCGAAACTATTTTTCGCACTCACATTGGCATTTGTTATAAAAAATTATGTCCAAAAAATCGCATTTATCTCCATTAGGTATGCCTATCAGTGAGGCCACTATTGCTCTCATATACTAAAATATTCTATTATACCAAAGTTAACGGTTTTCTCGGAATTAGTAGGTGATAGACAGCAGATCTTTCTTATTGGTTGATCAGCAATCATCAAATGCATCATAATTGTACGATTTCAGTCACTTGCGTGTAATGTACTTTTAAGGCGTAAATAATAAAACCTTGGACATATAGTCATGTATATGATGAATAAACAAATGTTATGCAAACAGATTCTCTACTAAATATAGTTAATTTTCTGCCACCAAATAAGAGTATCTGCCGGCTTGAATCGCTCGTAGATTTAGGAAAGAAATATATGTTCAGGGTTTCACGAATAAATCCGTAGGCCCTTAGAATGTATCTTTTTTATGCTATATACCTACCATACAATTCTGTCTCACAAGCTCGTTTCATTTTCATCATGCGATACTCAAACCGCTCCTTCCATTCCTGCAGCTCATCGGTTCCGTGCGCCTCAACGCACTGCGCCCCATACCGACACACACCCGTCTCGCTAAAGTTCTCGCAAAGGGCATACGTTTCACCGTTGAACCCTCTTGGGGGTGCTCGCCAATACCAATCACGCCCCTCATCCGACATAATAACACACTGATGCGCCTCCGTCTGGCAATGCCCGCGCAGCTCAGTCTTGTCCGCGAACGACACGCTGCAATAGGTGCACGTGTTGGTCGACTTCTCTTCCCCTATTTTCTCCATTTTTATGTCAACACTTTGCAGTCGGGCTTCGAACGCAAGCAGTTCTGATTCTAGGGGTGTACGGTTGCCGTTGCTTTGTAACGCTTTGTGTAGTCTTTCCAGCACTCGAGTAGCCTCTTGGTGGTTTGGACCACTTTTAAGGGAGACCCATTCTTGTGTCACAAGTTCAGCTTCTACAACAGAAGTGAAGAATCATACTATTATTGGATACTATAATAGATGAGCGCCTGAAGATGAGTGAGTGGTACAACCAAAAAGGGTTTGGTGTTGTGAGGATGAGATTAAGAGGCTGGTGGAAGGAGTCAACAAAGGAAACCATGGGGAATGTTGCAATGGGTAAAGTCGTTTTCAGGTGGGGAGGTGAATTGCAACACAAATATGAAAACAGATGGAGAGCAGTGGATTATCAGGTAGGATTGGAATGTAAGGGTGGATGAGTTAAAAGGAGAAATCAGAAAGGATGGCCAGTGCAGAGTAAGAAGATCTCAGAACAAAGTCACTAACAAAGATGGAAGAGAGTGGTACAGTGGGTGAGAACTGTATGAGCTGATTGAACCCTAACCACAAGTCTAAATGGACTACAGCCCTGAGTTGCGATCACTTATTCAATAACCTGCTAGCCATCCCATGTATTTTCTCATGAAGAGAAATAAATTATTTTTAGTATCCAACTATATTAGGACAACCATAAGGAAGACATGAGGAGATAAGAAAACAGATATGTGAAGCAAAATTAACAACAATGTATGCAACATCAGGCCATAGTTGCTCTCTTGATTATACAATTCAGACCTATTGGTATTAATGAATATGTTTAAGAAAACCACACATACCTCCAAACCTCCTTAATGAAATCAAAGCATGTATCAATTTCCTCCTCGCCTTGCTAGCAACCGCATCATCTTTTTTCCAAATTTCCCCATCCTCCACATATGTTATAATCCTTCTGCAGTCTGCAATAACAGCCTCAAACTGTTGCAACTCCAAAAAGCACTCAGAACGGCCCGTCAGGTACCCAACGACCTGGCGCCGGTTCAAGTCTTTCAGCGCCAGCAGTTCGTTAAAAACGGCAGCGGCCCTCACCCAGTCCCCGTTTTTCAAATAAAGGAACGCCCTACCTTCCATCGCCCGCACTCACCATATTTATTAATTTCGATCATACAAAATACTCCCGATAGCTCACATTACGCCGAGCGAGATTCGTCGTTTTGTTGTGTCTTTAGCAAGTTTGACAGTTGCTAACTGTCAGTTGCGGGGGGGCTGATTGTAGCCGCTTTGTTTACACTCCCGGAGCACTAAATTGCAAATGGCACGGCACGCGCAGGGTTCACGGCTCGTTGGCGGCGAGGGTGGGTTGTTGTTAGCAGTCAGGACGAGCCCTAGCGGCAGGTTCCACACGCAGTAGCGGATTTTTCGCAAACGTTGTGCGCAATTGTACTATTACCTGGTAGACATAGGCAACACAAAATGCACCGCGCGGTCCGAACTTCGATTATACGAACATCGAAAAACTTAATATGTAATACAACTGGTAAAATAAATAACAAATAAGGTCATTTTAGACTAGACAATTAAAAATGGTTCATGATATGAATTAATGTATTGAAAGAAGAAGAAATTGTTTAAGTTTACTTGATGTATAAGGCACCTTACACGGTCAATAATACTGTCAATCCTAGTACTGTCAATATTTGCTTCAATCCTCCTTTTATATTTATCAAGTAATTAATTATCCGGATAAAGATCAGTATTCTCTTCATTACATAATTACTATACCTTACACGATGAGTAATATTGGCCATATTTTAGAATAATGAACATTTTAAACATATTATTGTACAGTAATACTGTCATTATTCTAAAATATTGACAGTAATATTGATCGTGTAAGGTGCCTTTATGAAACGAAACAATTTCTAGAATAAGCATAACAATTGATTTTATTGGGCACACACCGAATATATTTGTCAACTTGTGACTTCTTTACAAAATTTAGCACGCGGTACTAGCCAAAAACTATTCTTCTTCATCCATGAGCAATAGAAATTAGACTGCGTGGATGAACTGATGATGTATGTGCTATTTTTGTGAATTGAACGATCGAGTATGACCACCTTTAGATATGTTGTATTGTTTTCTCGTTATTTCTAATGTGTACTATTAGTTGTCTATCTTTGATTGATAGTACTTAGTATATGGTGTAACATTGGTTGTCCGACTATTAGGCGTAACATAGTTTGCCCAATAATGGGTAATATTGGTTGCCTAGCATTTAATGTTATATTAGTTACCTACTATTTGGTGAAACTTCGGTTGCCTAAGATTTATTGTAATATTGGTTACACAGCAGTTAGTGCAATAGTGGACTGTATTAGAAAATCATTAAATGGTGAATCTGTAGATATAGACATTTTTGCGCCAAAAAAATTAAACATAAAAAAGATTTTATAATCGGCTGATAATAATGGAAAATAAACGAAAAAATAGTATGCTCTAACTGCAAAAATTGTGGATATTTTCATCAGATTGCAAGGAAGAGAAAAGAAAACAGAAATAACTAAATTGTAGAGAAGATAATCATAAAACTAAAAATTGCTATAATTATAATGGTTCACATAGAGCGGACAGTGTGGCTTGTGAATCATATAGAAATTTGGTAAATGATATATCATTAAATTTATAAATTAAAATTAAAATTTTGATATAGTTATATAATTAAAAATGCTAGAGTAGTAGAGAGGTGTAAAATAAGAAATCTCCAGAAAATGACAAAAATCCAAATGAAATAATAAAAAAATTTAGTAGATGAAATTCCACATATATTCCTATATGTTTTAACAAAATTATTCATGATAGAATTTTTCTAATTATATTGAAGGAAGCTATATTAGTCTTAGTTCCAAAAAATGTTAAAAATGTAGGCAATCCTCTGAAATTTATACCAATTTGTCTATTAAATAATTTAGCAAAACTTTTAGAAGAAGTAATAGAAAAAAGACAGACAGGAGATTGATTTTAGAAAAAAAAAGTAATCAACTCGGAATGCTTTAGAAAGCGTTATTAGTGAAGCTCATTTAGCTAAAATTTCCTTATATAAAAATTATAATTATGTAGTATGTTATATTTAGACGCCAAAAACGCATTTAATACAACTCAATCGTATCAAATTGTTAACAAATTCTTAAAAAATGCAGATTTTCTAATAAACACCATCAAAAGTTATTACGAATTATATATATATATATATATATAAATATAATGCGTTTTATAAACCTGTTGCTGTTTGAATTTTCAAAAATGTATAGTAATTTCGAACAACGAGTAGAGAGGAAATTTATATTAAATTAAAATATAATAACATATATTATGTTATTATATTGAAATTATATATGGCGTTAGGAAATGAATTAGTTTTGGTCTCACATGTACAATGAAAAATTAATAACTGTATTATATGACTGCATGAAACTATTTGAAAAATAAAATCAACTCAATAAAAATTATTTTAGATTAGTTCACTTGTAATTGAGGACTTTTTATATTTTCATTATATAATTTTAAAAAGCTAAGGCTTTGTTGTATAAAGCTGATAACTTTTGAATTAATTTCCAACCAGTGACTCACTTTTGACAACTTTGACAGATAATGCGACGTTGTCATATATAAACAGAACTAACTGAGCCTATGAAAAGTTGAAAACAATTTATGCAACATTTAAAAATATAATCACAAATTATAGTTATCGTTTTTATACAAAAAGTATACGTTTCTGACCGGACAATGAATGAAAGGATATTAATATTTAAAATATAGGTATATTTATCAACATGTTGTCACTTGAAATTTTACTAATTTAATATGATATATTACATCTGAGGTATAATAATTGTACAAATAAATAAATAAAAAAATTAAAATTAAAAAAAAAGTGAAAAATAAATGAATACAATCAAATTATTAAAATTGTCAATGTACATGTGATTAAGCCTGCTCACCACGACAAGGTACTAATTCTTCGAGCAGGGGGAATGGGATAGAAGCATGAGCATCTTTCATCCAAAACTCCCATCCCCGCCTATTTAATTACACATTAATTAAATCGGGCTAGTTCTATTTTCGCGGTAGCTAGATTAGTCTACATGGAAATTTAGAAAAATCTAAAACTACAAACGGATAATATTGTTGGGCAAATAAGAATGTACACAAAAAATGTTTATAGAACCTTCTGAAAACCACTCGCACGTTAGGCGAGCAGTAGCCAGTACAATACATACAATAAATAAACAAATTGGCTGGCAGCTTTATTTGAAAATGAATATATTACAATTTGTATTTAGTTGAAAACTAAATCAAACTATTAACCGATTGTTGCATGTTTATATGAGTATAATTGACTAATATTCGGTTGCGCATTTTAAAATTGAAGTTATTTAGCACGAGTTTGTTGTTGTCGACGAAACAACATTAGGCGAATTGTGTAATGGTATGTGTATTGTAGTGTAGTGTAAAATATATACAGTTGTAGGCTAATAATCATTAGCCAATTATTGGAATGTATATCCAATATGTTTGTCAATATTATTGACTGTCCTATTCAATTGCGCATTGCATATTAAGTGTAGCTTAGTGTAGTGTGTGTGGTGTGTGTGAGAGTAGTGTGTGTTATGCAGTTTTAGGACTATTGAAATTCATAAAGTATTTTAATGAATTGGCCAGGGATTATAATAATCAACTGGCCAGAATAACCTGAAATCCCGAAAATTATATTAGAGCCGCAACCGAGTTAAATTGAAATTAAATTCGTTTCTAAGTTAAAAAAAACCTGAATATCCGAAAATTTATTTACGTCCGAAACCGAGTTAAATTGAAATTAAATCCGCGGCTAATTTAAAGAACCTGAAACCCCGAAAATTAAATTAGATCCGCAACCGAGTTAAAAGTTAAATTGCCGAAACCGAGTTAAATTTAAATTAAATCCGCGGCTAAGTTAACGAACCTGAAACCCCGAAAATTAAATTAGAACCGCAACCGAGCTAAAGTTAAATTGCCGAAACCGAGTTAAATTTAAATTAAATCCGCAGCTAAGTTAAAACCCGAAAATTAAATTTGATCTAAAACCGAGTTGAAGTTAAATTAATACCGCAAACCCCGAAAACAAACATATACAACATAAAGCAAAAATAAAGCTGCCAGACCAATCATCCCAAGTAATGCACCATATCTCAAAATCTCGTTGGATAATGAGCTATTAATGCACGACTTGAGGACTACTACTACTTCCATGTGTCCAGGGCGACGAGCGACGAATCCTTTCGAAAGAGGGGAACAATTCTCTTTCTAGGGTGCGCACACGAATTTACATCTTAAACCCTCTCCCAAACAAAAAAGCTAAAAGTATAACCCTTTGTTTCAGGACAGGTAAGAGTGCGCAACGGAAAAAACGAAACCGCAAAGAAGCGGAACCGAAAAACCGACACCGAAAAACCGAACCCGAAAAACCAAAACCTCAAAACTACTTGCTTTGTTGCGGGGCGTATTCACGTTAGGATATACAACCCCGATTGATGTCCTGCGCGTTGTCCTCCATTTGTCCTCCATTCCATCTCCAAAGGCTCTTCCATACCGAATTTAACAGAAGAACCCTAAACAATTAATACTCGCGAACTAAATTGCAAACGAAACACGCACCTGAAATATTTTATTTTACTGATCACTTGGAGGGCATAGTTCGGTTTAAAGTACGCGCACTTTGGGGACATTAAAAAAGAAAAACATACATGTGTGTGTGTAGGTGTTGTGTAAAGTGTAATGTGTGAATTTACTTTGAAATAAAAAAAGAAATAAGTTCATTTGATTTTTCTTTTAAATTGAACTTAATTAAAAATGATTTGACTTTGATTTGATTTATTTAAAAAGTTCTTTTTTTCTTCTTTTCTTAAATAGAACTTATTATTAATTTAATTTGAAACTAAAAAAAAATATTTCATTTGATTAAATTGAATTTTTTTTAATTGAAGTTAATAAAAAATATTTGATTTAAATTTTTTTTTAAATAAGGTAATTTGTTTTACTTATATTGAGCTTAATATTGATTTAATTTGTAACTAAAAAAGTAAGTTTATTTTATTTAATTGTTTTGTTATTTAAATTGATATATAATATTGATTTTATTAATAATTTAAAAAATCAAGTTCATTTGTTTTTATAATATTGAACTTTTTTTTGATTTGATTTGAAACTAAAAAAAAGTAAGTTCATTTGATTTAATTGTTTTTTTTAATTGAACTTATAAAAAATATTAATTGAATTTGATATTTAAACAAAAACAAGTTCATTTTAATTTGAACCTAATATTAATTTGATTTGAAACTAAAAAAAATGTAAGTTCATTTGATTTGTTAATTTGAACATAATTAATATTGATTTGAATTTTTTTTTAAGTAGGCACATTTGGTCTGATTTTTGTAATTAAAATTAAAATTGCTTTAAATGATATGAAAAATATTTTATACATAAATCATATGTTTTTAAATTGAATTAATTAAAATTGTATTGACATTAAAATTAAACTATTTAAGTAAAGCTCATTTGATTTGCATGATATTTTTGATTTAAAGTTAAAATGTGTGCCAAGAATAAAATTAATTAAATGAAATTGAGTAATACAATAAAATTAAATAAAAAATAATGAGCAATGAAAATAAATTAATCAGCCAAGCAATTTTTAGTGAAATTTTGAACGAAAAATATCTTGAATTACCAGTTGCAGTAAAGGATACAGTAATCTAAAAAAATAAAAATAAAATTGTTAGTTGCAAATAATGCAAATAATATATAGTGTACATTTACCTTGATGAATATATCTATATAAGTAATCCATCTTTATTAGGTTATCAACCCTTTGAGGGTCCTTTTTATAATTAAACTTGTAATTGAGACATCAATATGGAACACTTTCAATATGCTAGCACTAACAGCAGCTGAAAGAAATTTAAAAAAACATAATTAGAAAAGCATTTGTGAGCGTACTTAATTTTAGCTAATATACCCTAGGGATAGCAATTCCCTAGAAGTTACACGTGGTTAAAGTAGGCACCTCGTGTTGATTTAATTGCGAAAAACAGTGTAGTATAGAGTACAAGTCACTTGAAATTGTGAATGGGAAGTTTGGTTGGTTTTAAAACACTTCCTCGCCCTATTATTGTGTGCATAGTTTTTTATATATAATATATATACAATACAATAACAACCATAAAAAATGTGTTATATATTAACAAAACTATACTAGCAAACGTAGAGAGAGCAAGTGAGTTCAAACCAACTAAACTATGTCGATCACGGTTTCAATCGACTTGAACTATGCACTACACTGTTTTATATGATAACCTAACCTTTTTTATTTTAACGATAGCTGGTACTATTGCTAAAATAAAAAAAGTTAGTACTGCAAACAAATAGATTAGTGCACCCTATGTGTCCCGAAAATAAACGACAAAAATATACTCGGCCCCGTTTTGATTTGTGATGTCTTGATTACGCGTTTGCTTCAGGTTAGTGAAAGCTCAAAGAGGAATTATGGTTACCCCTAATCATTGCAATCACGTCAGATCTTGGTTTTCTTCAATGATGTTAATCTCTTCTTTTTACTTGCACCAACAAAGCGAGTATGAGAGACTTCTGGCCTTTTGGAATCTTGCGATTTCAAATAACCCGCTCTCAGTCTTCCCCACCCCACTAGCTTTCTTCTTAGGTTTCTTCAATGATGTTAATCTCTTCTTTTTACTTGCACCAACAAAGCGGGTATGAGAGACTTCTGGCCTTTCGGAATCTTGTAATTCCGAATAACCCGCTCTCAGTCTGGCCCCACCCCACTAGCTTTCTTGTTTTCTTTCACTTATAATATCAAGCTACATCTCTTCGTCTCTTGAATGATGGCAAAATACAAAACGGGGGTATATTTTTGTATTTGAAACCTATGCACTGAACCTTGATGTTTTCTTGCTTCAGGTTCCAAAAGCTCAAAGAGGAATTACGGTTACCCCTAATCATTGCAATCTCTCAGTCTTCTTTTTCTTCAATGATGTTAATCTCTTCTTTTTACTTGCACCAACAAAGCAAGTATGAGAGACTTCTAGCCTTTCGGAATGTTGCAATTCCGAATAACCCGCTCTCAGTCTTCCCCACCCTACTAGATCTCTTGAATCTACTACATCTCTTCTCTCTTGACTGATTCAGTGCATACATTCCAAATTTTTGTGAATTTATTTTAATATAATACTATAGTATAAAAAATATTCATTAGAATAATTTTAAACTATAATACTAGAGGCTTTAAATATGATTTAATTGTATTATCAATAGTTACTTTACAGTACCACAAATTAGCGATTATATGAACGTTAAAATATTTATATTAACACTAATCTGTGGTATTACTTATTCGCAAGATAAAAGAAAAAAATTATATATATATATATATATATATATATATATATATATATATATATATAATGTTTGAATGTGTATGTGGTGTATAGTGTAGTGTAAAAAAAATAAGTTTATTTAAAACATACCAAGCAATATCCAGCAAAATAACTTATCCCAATTACCAGTTTTAGTAAACGGATATAAAACATCTGAAAAATAAAAATAAATATTGTAAGCTAAAATTAACATAAATAATATAGTATAAATTTACCTTCATAAATATAACCAAACCATATTTATTAGGCTTTTCCCGCCTCTTTATGGATAAACCATATTACCACATTACAAATTTCATTTGTCCACATATTATTTGGGACCTTTTTCAAGATGCTAGCATTAACAACGGCTGTAAGAAAAAAAAACATACTTAGTAAAGTACTGTACATGTTTACTTGATTTTAGCTAATATTATTGCTAAATAATTTTTCTATTCGTAAATCAAAAGTAGCCATTGTTAGCTCATACGTCGTTCATATAAGTGAATCAAGGGTAGCAATTTTCTAAGAGCCACACGTGGTTAAAATAGGCACTAGAACTCGGTTTTATAATATAATCCGTGATTATATTGTTAGATGTGCTATAAATTGTTTTTAACTTTCAATTTCATAGCCTCATATACATCTATTTATATATGGCAACGTCGCATTATATGTCAAAATTAACAAACGTGACTGATTGGAAATTAAACTCGAGTTATCTGCTTTATACAATAAACCTTCGTGTATTTACGTTCATGTTCGGTTGGTTTGATTCGTTTGTAGCCAAATAAACCAACTGTAAAACAAATTTGGAGGGTTTGTGGTTTTTCACGACCAACTAATCTATATCAATTCACAATTTTAATCGACTTGTCGCCATACAAAGAGTGGTGGAAAGGGAAAACCCCAACAAAATATTCCCGAGGCGTGATTTTCGTTTCTGCAAACATTATTTTCAAAAATAATCGGTGGATAAATTGTTTTCATTTATCCATCGATTATTTTTGAAAATAATGTTGGACAAACAATTCAAATGAAAATTTGTAGAAAAATACATTTAAAAAAAAATCAGGTCCGTCTGTTTATTTTACATATTATTAAATTGTTTGATTCAAACAAATTAATTAATTTATTAAGATTTAATTCATAAAAAGATCATTATGAAAAACAGTGTAATGTAAAATTCAAGTCGATTGAAATAGTGAATGGGACTAGATTGGTTGGTTATGAGACTCCTGCCCCACCTTTGTTCCCATAATTATTTTTTTCAATGAAAGCAGAGGTTTTAAAAACTTTAAACAAATCCAAAGTGTGTCATCAAATTGCCAAACTATGCGCTCGAAAGTGAGGTCATCAGATGACAAATGTTTTAGAGTTATTTAAATATTATAAAACCTCTGATGCCACTGAAAAATAAACTAGAGTTTATTGCTTACTAGTTATTCAGTGCTATCAGAGGTTTTGTAATATGTAACCAACTTTAAAACAATTGTCATCCTATTACCCCACCTTCTAATGCATAGTTTGCCAATGGGATGACACACTTTGGACTTTTAACATCAATAAATTTGAATTTGAATAATAGCAACGTCCTATTAGCTAAAACTAAAAAATCTCATATCATACCTTTAAAAAGCCAGTGTTAAAGCGTTGCAATCTTCATCCATCCACCCCATATCGCATAATGACAGTAGCAACTATAAAAGAAGAAAATTATGAAATACAAAGTCTAGCAATTATGAAAATCAAATCACTCACCTTTAGTCGTACGTGTCATTGCAACAGTGGAGAGGATGGTACAATCGCTGAAATGTAAAGCTCTGAAACACACAAATAAATGTGCCCTACTAGTACCTAAAGTAAACGACAAAAAGCGTGGACAAACATAACAAACGCGGGGGCTCTGAAAAGCGGTAAAACTTCAACGAATCGAGTGGAATATGGGCGTGGTGATCACTATAACCACCCTACCTTTATCTTCTAATCTTCAATAAAGATGTGATGCTGCTACTTCCCTAAAATTCCTTCCTCATCCAGTGCATATCAAGTAATTGTTTGCGAGTACTTCCTTAAAATTCCTGAAGGTCTTGGAGGTCTTGAATGTCTTGGAGGTCTCTGATGCACTCGATAGTACGCGGCACTTTTATATTAGCACTGTGTCTGCTCCCGTTAATTTTGAGATATATATATATGTTTAAGTGAAATTAAATTATTCTACGGGTGAGTGTAGTGACATTCTTCTGTAAACGCGAGTAAGAATGAATAAAACCTAACTGACTATATCCCATAAACCCTGATTGTATGACAGTTGTATTAACGATTTTATAGTTGATGAGAATAGAGAATGGTATTCAGTTTTATTGGTTGTGGGTCGATGATTTATTGGGACGTTGGCATAGGTAAAACCTATGAGTTTTAATTGTTTGACCTAGAACAGACATATCTAGCAAATCCCAATACCCACTATAATGAAAAAATATGTCTGTTCACTGATGATATCATTGGATCTGGGAAACATGATAGTCCCCCCAGAATATCGCAATGAATCCCTAATTTGACTTAAATGACCTACCTATAAACTGAGACTACTAACATGGCTTGTAGGCTTGCCTCGTCATAAGAAATGAAATAAATTAGTCTCAGTTTAAAAAAATTACTTTATTGGATCTGGGAAACAAAGTCCTCGGGTGGTCACAATAAGTCTCTACGTTAAACTGCCTAAACATTTGATTGTATGAAAGAAACTTGTGTCATTATGAGAATCCAAATAAACTAGTCGGATCATAAAAAAAACGTCATTGGGGTTGAGAAGTAAAGCAATCAGGTCAATCTAGTTGGACATGAATGACCTGATTATAAACATGAGACTTCTAAATGATTATACGCCACTGCAGGCGTATTGGTTTCTTTTATGCCTATACAGCTGGCAAAGGATACTACAGATGGACATATTGTTTAAGGTGGATTACGGACAACTGGAGTGCGTTTGGATGAGAATTTCATCTACTCCGGATCAGAAAAGGGTGTTAGCTGTGAAACTTCACGCTCGCCAGGCGGGTTAGGGAACTCTATTTTGAGCATCAAAGCAATAGCCCGATGCTTTAACCACTGCACTACACTGCCCCCTAACATGAAACTACTATTATGGAAAATACCTTGTCACAAGGATTAAAATAAACTAGGATCTGAGAAACAAAGTCCCCCAGGTTGTCCCAGTAAGTTGCTATGTTGCCATGCCTAAACATTTGATATTACCTGAATGACCTAACTTTAAACATGAGATTACTATTATGAGAAAGACTTGCCTCGTCATAAGGACTGAAATTAACCAATCTCAGTTTAAAAACAATGACTTAATTGGATCTGGGAAGCAAAGCCCCCCAGATTGTCACAATAAGTCCCTATGTTGACCTGTTTGGCCTACCTAAATACTTGATATTACTACAGATAAGACTTGCCTCATTATGAGGATGTTTAGTTGGAGAAGTAAAGCTCCCCCAGTTACCACCTACTTTGACCTGAATGACTTGCCTACAAACTTGAGACTACTATTATGAAAAATAATTGCCTAGTCATAAGGACTATAATAAAATAGGCTTAGTTTAATAAACAAATGACTTAATTGGATCTGGAAAGCAACGCCCTCCAGGTTGTCACAATAAGTCCCTACATAGACCTGATTGACCTGCCTAAATATTTGATACTATAACCTATATGATTCACCTCATTGTGAGGAACTTTAGTAGGAGAAGTTACAACCTACTTTGAACTGAATCACCTAACTACAAACTTGAGACCTCTATATTGAAAAATACTTGCATCATCATAATGACTAAAATAAAGTAGTTTCAGTTGCAAAAAAAAATGACTTAATTGGATCTGGGAAGCAAAGCCCCCCAGGTTCTCACAATAAGTCCCTATGTTGAGCTGCTTGGCATGCCTAAACACTTGATACTACTATGGATAAGACTCGCCTTATTATTCGGATGTTTTGTTGGAGAAGTAAAGCTTCCCCAGCCACCACCTAGTTTGAACTGAATGACCTGTCTACAAACTTGAGACTACTATTATGAGAAAAACTTGCCTCGTCATAAGGACTGAAATAAACCAGTCTCAGTTTAAAAAGAATAACTTAATTGGATCTGGAAAGCAAAGCCTCCCAGGTTGTCACAATAAGTCCCTGCATAGATCTGATTGACCTGCCTAAATATTTGATACTATTACCTATATGACTCACCTCATTGTGAGGAACTTTAGTAGGAGAGTTACAACCTACTTTGAACTGAATGACCTGCCTACAAACTTGAGTCTACTATATTGAAAAAAACTTGCATCATCATAATGACTAAAATAAATTAGTTTCAGTTGCAAAAAATGACTTAATTGGATCTGGGAAGCAAAGCCCCCCAGATTATCACAATAAGTCCTTATATTGACCTGCTTGGCCTGCCTAAACATTTGATACTACTATGAAAAAGACTCGCCTTATTTCAAGGATTTTTAGGAGAAATAAAATCCCCAGTTAACACCTACTTTGACCTGAATGACCTGACTATAAATTTGAGATTATTTTTTATTAATGAAATAGATAATGATTAAAATAAATTAGTCTCAGTTACAAAAATATGACTTAATTGGATCTGGGAAGCAAAGCCCCCCAGGTTATCCCAATAAGTTTCTATATAGACCTGATTGTCCTGCTTGAACACTTGTTGAGCTGTTGTTGTTGCCGGATTGTGAGGATTAAAATAAATTAGTTCATAAATTAAAAGGTCATTGGGTTTGAGAAGTACAGCATTCAGTTACAACCTACTTTAAACTGAATGATCTGTCTATGTACTTGAGACTACTATTATAAAAAGACTTGCCTTATCATAACACTAAAATAAACTAGTCTTCATTTTTTAAAAATGACTAGATTTGATTGAGTCTGGGAAGGAAAGCCCCCAGGTGGTCATAATAAGACCCTATGTTGACCTGATTGATCTGCCTAAACATTTGATACTACCATGAAAAAGTCTCGTCTACTTGTGAGGATTAAAATAAATTAGTGAGTTTATAAAAAAAAATATTGAGTTTGAGAAGTAAAGTTCCCCAGTTACCGCCTACTATGACCTGAATAACCTGCCTATAAACATGAGACTATTATTATGAAATAGACTTGCATTTCTTATAAACTATTTTCAGTGTAAAAAATATGACTTAATTGGATCTGAGAAACAAAGTCCCCCAGGTTGCCCAATTAGTCCCTACATTGATCTGTTGAACCACTTAATACTACTATTAAAAAGACTCACCTCATTGTGAGAATTAAAATTATACATGAAAGTACAATTACAAGAAAGACTTGCCTCGTTATAAAATAAACTAGTCTCAGTTTAATAAAAATAAATACCTGCCTCATCATAAGGACTAAAATAAACTAGTCAGTTTAATTAAAAAAATGACTTAATTGGATCTGAGAAGCAAAGCTCCCCAGGTTGTCCAATATGTCACTATGTTGACCTGATTGACCTGCCTGCAAACTTAACATGATGAAAAAGACTTGCCTTATTGTGAGAATTAAAATAAATTAGTGTTAGTTTATAAAATAAACACAGTGTTTTCTTGGAGAAGTAAAGTCCCCCAATTAACACCTACTTTGATCTGAATGGCCTGCACAAAAACATGTCTCCAATATGAAAAATAGTAACAGCATTGTGGAGATTAAAATAAATTAGTCAGGGCTTGAAAAGTAAAGCAACACAGTTGCCACATACTTTGACCTGATTGGCCTGCATATGAACATGACAGTACAATTATTAAAAAGACAGCAGCCACAAAAAAAATGCAAGTCTCCAGGGGTGTGATTCTTGAACCACTCGTTTTGAACGAATGTATTTTATTTTCTTAACAAATAAAGAGAAATAATTTTATTATTATTAGTGAGAAAATTATGAATATCTACCCTTAAATTATTTAATAATATTTAGCAACATTGGGTCTGTAATGTCTGTAAGTCACAGATTATATCAGAATATATTTTTAACCCATACTTCTTTGAATTATTCATGAAATCAGTAGATTAAAATCTTACTTTAAACTATTTGCAAACACAAACTGATTTGAATACATTTACTAGTCTTGATTTTAAACTAATGCATCAAATCTGCCACCAAACTGTTACACATTATCTCTAGGGCGTCCCCTATTTACATATTACCAACTACTAAAGCCTCAGACTAATCAATAAAACTATTTATTTATTAGTCTGAGACTAATACTATAAGCACTAATACCACTACTACTACTAATACCAATAATACTACTAATACCAATAATACTACTACTACCAATACTACTCCCACTACTAACACATAACAGTTTGGCTTTAGAAACGTATGCTATTTAAATAAAAATAAAAGTATGACTATAAAATTGCTAAATGTTATGTTAAGTTACATCATTTTTCTTTCTTTTTTCTTAATTATTTCCCCCTTTATCTGATGAGGAGACAAGTTTACACAATTAATAACTTAATTAAAAATGACTTAATATTATTAATAAATATTTATATAAAATCGTTTTTAAGTTTCACAGAATTATTTATTGTGGCATGGTAATAGTTTTGCTGTATTACAATATCATCAGATGGATGAATTTTTTTTTCTAAATATGGCAGGATTATATATGTTATATTAACTGTGGTGAAGGAGGCAGGTTGTCATCAACGATATATAGGCAGGTTGTAATAAGAGATAAATGGGGAACAGAAATTAAATTTTAATATAACAAATAATTTCAAATTAATTAATAAGGAATCCCATTAATTAATGTTGAAATGTATATCATAAAACATTACCTATGTTATTAAATATCGGTAATAAAATTCCTCAAATGTGATTATAAATCACTAAAACTAGCTGTTAATTATATATCAGCATTCAACTCTTTTAAAGAGATTTATTTGCTACTGGCAAGTAAAGAAAAATAATTAATATACAAATATCAGGCGTTAAAATAGGTAAAAATCATTAAAATGTATGTCCAAAAACAAAGTTTAGCTAAGTTATTAAATATATGCAATAAAACTCAACAAATGTGGTTGTAAATCATTAAAACTAGCTAATAATTATATATTAGTATTCAAACTCTTCAAAAAAGAATTATAAGGCACAGGCGAGTAAATAAAAACAACTAATTTATATGTATCAGGCATAAAACTAGTAAATAAACATAAATACTGGTATTGTAAAACAATAATTAGCCAAGTTATTAAATATCATTAATAAAATTCAACAAATGTGATTATAAATCATTAAAACTAGCTAATAATTGGTAATTAAACTCTTTAAAAAATAAATATAGTACTGGCGAGTAAAAGAAAATAAATAAAATGTAAAGAACTAGAATAAAACTATCCAAAAATCAATCAGGTTTGTATTTTCAAACTAAAATTTGATAAATTATTAAATATCAGTAATAACATTTTTCAAATGTGATTGTAAATTGCTAAAACTTGCTATTAATTATATATTAGCATTGAAACTCTTTAAAAGAGATATATTAGGCTCTGGGGGGTCAAGAAAAAAAACTAATCTAAATATCAGGAATAAAAAATCATTTAAATTTATATTGTAAAATAAAAATTAGCTAAGTTATTAAATATCAATAATAAAATTTAAAAAATGTGATTATAAATCACTAAAACTAGATAATTATTATTTGTTCGCAATAACTGGCAAGTAAAGAAATACAACTAAAATATAAATAACAGGAGTAAACCTAACAAAAAAAGTATTAAATATTATATCGGAAAACTAAAATGAGCTAAATTATTAAATATTAGTGATAAAATTCCTCAAATCTGATTATAAATCACTAAAACTAGCTAATAATCATTCATTATCAATTAAACTCTTTAAAAGAAAACTTTAAGGCACTGGCAAGTAAAAAAAACTAACTAATATATAAATAACAGCCATAAAACTATTTGAAAAGCATTAGAATTTATATAAAATTCACTCATAAATGTAAATATAAATCTATAAAACTAGTAAATAATTATTCATTAGAAATATAACGTACTGGCAAGTAATGGAAAACCACTAATATATAAATATCAGTAAAAAAAACTATACCAAAAGCAATAAAATATGAAATATACATGGCCATGTAGGTACAGTGGTTAGCACCCCCGCTTTAAGAACGGGCAGCCTGGGTTCAAATCCCAGACTGGGTGGTCAGTACCATTAGTCGTTGGGATACAATTAACTCAGGTACAATTTTGTGAAGTAGCAAGTCGTAGCACTCACATATACTATCACATGCCAGGATTCAAATATCGATAGCTAGTTACATAAATGTAACTACTACTATGACAAATTAAAATTATAAATATTCATGTCCAAATATCATTAAATTGTTTTGTGATAGATACACAATATGGTTCAGTAATTCCAAAGTGGGGGTGGCAAAAAATATTTGGGTGGTCACAGAAAAAATAATTACAGATAATTTGGGATGTGTTTCTACACATATTCATTCTTACAAAAGATCCGTGTCTCAGACCAAAAGTTTAAGAAATCCTAAGATAGTTAGCATAAATTTGAGCAATGGGGTCCATGTCCCAGCCCATAAAGTTTAAGAAACACTGATAAGTTCATAAATATCAGTAATCAGGAACATGTCCCTGATCAAAAAGTTAAAAAAAATAATGATATAGTTCATAAAGCAGAGTGAAGAGGCCCGGGTTCCAGACCATAAAGTTTTAAAAAACACTGGTCCAAGTTCATAAATCTGAGTGAAATTTTAGGAAACACTGATACAGTTCATAAATATGAGTAATGAAAACCCAAAAATTATTGAATGTATCACAAAGAATAGTTATAATCATAAAACTCACCGACAAATTAAACTATCAAGTATAATAAAACTGTAAAAGTGAACCTCAATATGAATCAATTGTTTCATAGATTGCTAATGATATAATAATAGAAACATACCCCTGAATGCAATCTATAAACAAGTCAACCCTAAAACACTAATTAAATATGAATAATAATAATAAAAATATGGAAAAACAAACAAAGCTAATTAAAACTAACCGCATATAAGCGGTTTCTATTCACTCAGCACCGAAGTGCTGAGAAAATTGTTTATTGGTTAGGGAAATGGTCACTTTATAGTTGAAGAATATGTATTGCACCCTAGTAGTTCCGCATTAAAAAATGCGGAACTGCATTAATTGAATTTAATTTAAGATGGCTCACCAAAATCCGCGACACGATACAACTGCCGCAAATAAAATAAGTTCAACAAAAACAAACTCACCGGTAACTCATCTGTCAAAACAAATATCTGCCACCGAGCAGAGCTACCAACATAAATTGAAAACTGGCGCCATCTTGAAAACAACCTCAAGAAAATTCATCACTCAGATCGGCCGAAAAATTCGAATTAAGCCACCCGGAGTGGCAAACCCGCGTAATTCGCGCACCCAACGACTAAAACAACTCCCAGGCAACGATTGCCTTTAATAAAACCTCAAATTTTTATAACACACTAGTAACGTTTCACGACGCGAACGGGAGCAGACTGAAAATGGCCTCCCCGAGGCACTGCTTATATACGAAAATGGCCCCTCCGACATACCAACTTAAATTTTATGATTTTCAAACGCCAATTAATCATATAAATCGGGCGAATATCGTAAAAAGAAAAACAGTACCATGATTCTAAAAACACCCTCTACCATCTGGTATATTTGTTAGAAATTTTTCCAAAAAATTGGGTCGGCAACCCAAAATGTGTCAAAAAATGACCATCGATTTGAGCCAAAATATCTATCCTATCTTGTAGCCCGCATTTAAAAACCGGGATAAACCCCCGGGGTTGGGTCATTTAAACCTATTTTTCGGGTCGAAATTAATTAAAAACAGGTTAGAAAATATGTTTTTGAAATAACATGAAAACCGGACTGTTTCAGGTCTTAAAAATGTGCTCCACGTTCCCGGCGTGGCCGATTACATAGGATAAGAGTGTTTTTCGGGCGCGGGCGGTGAGATTTGCGGTAACTTTATTTTTGCCGGCCGGCCGGTCGAGAGAGGTTGTGTTTTTCGGCTACCCGAAAAAATGAGATTTTTTAATTTAGACCGTTTGGGGCCCGCTTGGTGTCAAAATAACGTGGATTGTCGATTTATAAGGTGTTTACGCATGTTTTTAGATGCATTTCGGTAGTTTTTAATACATTTTTGGCTAATTTAAAATAATCGCCGGGGCTTCCGGAAAATTGGTTATATTGGGGTTGTTTTAGAGAGTTTGTGGTGGCGAATTATACGCACGGATGCTACGGGGGCTCTACATGAGTATTCCGGTGGTAGTTTATGTCCAGGAAGGGTTTTGTACGTGTAGGGCTTAAATTACGATATAAGGTTAGGTTTTATAACATTTATTATAAAATTAATTTATTTGTGGAACTTCTAGTGTTTAAATTAGTTGCTAGAGGTATAATTTAACATAATAAATGCAAATTAGAAGAGTGTGCAGTGTAAAAACAGTTTTTGTGGATGCCAGAAGCATTTTAAGTTTGACTTGATCGGCTTGATATTTGTCAAGTTTATTTGAGATAGTTTCCATGCAATAAATGGGGGTTTTGTGATTGATAATTACTCAACGGGACATAGGCTTTAAGATTATAAACAAATATTTCAACATTATGTGTTGGAAACACAGTTTTTGGAGACCCTGGGCGAACAGACCGGGTGGACTCAAGTGGTAAATCACTTATGGGGCTGTTTTGAGTGCATTAAAGATAGATTGTGTGGTGGAAAGTTGTAATACTAGATGTAAGCTTTAATATTATTGAAAAATATTGGAAGATTGTGTATTGTAAAGATAGTTTGTTGTGATAACTCCTACTTTTACGAGTGAGCCAGATGAAATATCACATTTCAAGTTGTTTTGGGTGCATTTAAGCTGAATTGTGTGGTCAAATGTAGTTATGTGTATGTAGGCTTTAAGGTGATTGATAAATATTGCAAGATTGATTGTTACAAATACAGTTCTTGGTGATTCCTACCAAAAAATCTCAAGAGCGATGGGTGAAACTCAATGTTGGTGTTTTAAGATAGTTTTATAGCAATAAATAGGGGTTTTATGATTGATAATTACTTAACGGGACATAGGCTTTAAGATTATAGAAAAATATTTGAACATTATGTGTTGGAAACACAGTTTTTGAGGACCCTGGGCGAACAGACCGGGTGGACTTAAGTGGTAAATCACTTATGGGGCTGTTTTGAGTGCATTAAAGGTAGATTGTGTGATGGAAAGTTGTAATACTAGATATAAGCTTTAATATTATTGAAAAATATTGGAAGATTGTATATGGTAAAGATAGTTTTTGGTGATAGCTACTCATTTTAATGGATTGGAAATTGATAAAACCTACTTATACTAATCATATGCAATTGAATCATAAGCAAACACTCTTATAAATAAACTTCAGCAAGGTGTAATTGCTGGTGGAAGTTGGGCTTGGAGGTGAAGAGATGATCAATGTGGTTTCCATACTGTAAGCTGAAAAGTTAAAAATAAATATAAAATTAGTCTAAATTTGATGAAACTTTACATATAGTCCTAATTCTTAATTGTGAATTAATTATCTTTATAACATTTTTTCAAATTTTGACTAAAAATTACACTTTACCTGACACTAAAAAAACTTTTTTTTACCAAATATGACCGATTTTGATCAAACTTTGCATAAGCCCATAATTTTTAATTTCAAATCAATTATTTTAATAAAATTTTATTATAGGATCACTAGAAATCTAGATTTACCTGAAATATTTGTTATAACAACTATTTTCTAAAAGTTGATTAAATTTAATGAAACTTTGTATATGCCCATCATTTTTAATTGTGAATGAATTATCTTTATAACATTTTCTAACTTTTTGACTAAAAATGACATTTTACCTGACAATATCTGAAAAAAAAACCTTTTTTTGTAAAATATGACCAATTTTGATCAAACTTTGCATAAACCCATCATTTTTAATTTCAAATCAATTATTTTAATAAAATTTTATTATAGGATCACTAGAAATCTAACTTTACCTGAAATATTTGTTTAACATGAACAACAATTTTCTAAAAGTTGATTAAATTTGATGACACTTTGTATATGCACATTATTTATAATTATGAATAAATTATCTTTATAATATTTTTTCAAATTTGTACTCAAAATTGTACTTTACCTGACACTATTAAAAAAATAAACTTTTTTTTGTTAAATATGACCAATTTTGATCAAACTTTGCATAAGCCCATGATTTTCAATTTCAAATCAATTATTTTAATAAAATTTTATTATAAGATCACTACAAATCTAACTTTACCTGAACTATTTGTTTGACATGAACACATATTTTCTAAAAGTTGATTAAATTTAATGAAATTTTGTACATGCTCATCATTTTTAATTGTGAATGAATTATCTTTATAACTTTTTATCAAAATTTTACTAAAAATGTCACTTTACCTGACACTATCTGAAAAAAAAACCTTTTTTGTCAAATATGACCAATTTTAATCAAACTTTGCATAAGCCCATCATTTTGTATTTAAAACCAATTATTTTAATAAAATTTTCTTATATGATCACTAGAAATCTCACTTTACCTGAAGTATTTGTTCATCACGAATAATTATTTTATAAAAGTTGATTAAATTTGATGAAACTTTGCATATGCTCATGATTTTTAATTGTGAATGGTTTATCTTTATAACAATTTCTCAAAATTTCACTAAAAATGTTACTTTACCTGACACTATTAAGAGCAACTTTTTGAAAAGTTGTTTACAGTGTTTAAAATGTAACAACTTGAATTATACTCAAAATAACTCTATGAAATTCACATGAGATATCAATAATATGAGTAGAATGTAATATAGAAAATTTCAAACCGATACAAATAAAATTGATTTGTTGGTGAATTTTTTAATCCTCAATTTATTAACTTTTGTCAAGAAATTTGATGTTTAAAGTGTCATAACTCGAGTTACAATCAATTTAATTAGATCAAATTCACACATAATGTCAATAATACATTTATAATACAATATAAATAATTACAAACTGATACCAATCAAATTAAATTTTGTACGAATTTTTTAGTCCTCCAAAATTTATTTTTTCAAGGAAATTCTATGTTTAAGATGGCACAACTCGAGTTATAATCGACATAACTCGATCAAATTTACACATAATGTCAACAATACACCTATAATGCAATATATAACATTTCAATACAAATAACCGATACAAATTAAATTAAATTAATTACGGATGTTTTAGTCCTCCAATATATATGTTTTTCAAGGAAATACAATGTTTAAAGTATCACAACTCGAGTTACAATTAATATAATTCGATCAAATTCACACATAATGTCCATAGGACATATATAAAGCTATATGAAATATTTCAAACTAATACGACTCAAAATAAATTTGTGGCAATGATTTTTGTCCTCAATTTATAATTTTTTAGATGTTTTAAATGTCCCAACTCGAGTTATAATCGATATAACTCGATCAAATTTAAACATAATGCCAACAAGATATATATAAAGCAATATAAAATATTTTAAACCAATAGGAATCAAAATAAATAGTTGACGATTTTTTTAGTCGTCAATTTATTATTTTTTTGATGTTTAAAATGTGACAACTCGAGTTATAATCGACATAACTCAATCAAATTCACACATAATGCCAATAAGACATGTATAATGCTATATAAAAGATTTCAAACAGATACGAATTACATTGAATGTGTGGCGATTTTTTTAATCCATAATGTATTAATTTTTTAATGTTTAAAATATCATTTATACTCAATATAACTCTATTAAATTTACAATTAATATCAATAATATATTTATAATGCAATATACAAAATTTTAAACAATTAAATTTATGGTGAAGTTTCCATTACGTTACTTATATATATTTTTTTTCAATTGAATACTTTGTTTAATTTATGATAACTCGACTGGTGTAATAAATATTTGAACTGTATCATAATTTATATTATATAGTCAATTAAATGTATTAAAACATGTTTGTTATTATTATCATAGTTTAAATTTTCCGCGCTCATGCCGTGCGGTGCATCTGATTGGCCGCGTGATTCATTCTGTTGGTAATCTGTCAAGTTAGTCGTGTGCTCTGCGCAAGTAACAATTGCAACAAATAACGACTTTTAACAAATGAATTGCATGGCACATGTTGATTTGTTTATTATAACAGTACCGGGTGTGTTATCGCGTAGTGCCGGGATGACGTGAACATTCAAGTGAGCGATGGTAGTTTTTTGTGGATGATACAGTCCTGCTGAAACCTGTCGGACGCAACAAGTGTTATGTGTGCTAGTGTGTGTTTGAAACTGTGATGCATTTATAGAGAGAAACAATCTTTATTCGGCTATCGGGCGATTGCCTTTCTACCTATGCAGTTATATTAATTGGTAAGTGAATACTTTGTATGGTAAAATAATTGTATGAGAGATAGATGTGCGCAGGGCCGTAACTAGCTTTTTGGGGCCTTGGTTGACCCTGTCTAGGTACGGCCCTGGATGTGTAGCAATTATTTAAGCCTGTGCTTTCGGTATTCAGGTGGCGTGTGTGATTGTTTTTCATATGTTTCAAAAAGACAGATGGGTTAGTGCTCACAAAAAAATTTCAGGTGACTATTTTGCATCAAATTCTGTTGATTATAACTCGAGTTGTGACATTATAACACGTTAAGATTCTAACTAATTCAATATTAGATCAATATATATAATATGAGCTTTGTAGATTGAAAGAAACATATGCAACTTCGGTAATGAATTCAATTGTGTAATATAATTTGATATTTGCAGTTTGTATTTAGCATTTTCAATTGTTTTGAAGCTACCAACTTAATATAGCCTATACCAGTCTATTAACATCAATCTATATAGCAAAGTATATTATATACATGAAACAACTGTAAATATATCACTTACCTTTTTCATAAATGCAGATGGTACCATACTTATATGATGTTGATGGCTCAATCAATTATCTAATGGATAGGAAACCATTTAAATATGCAACACTTGGGGATTATCTGGATGGAATTACAGCTTGCAATGTTGTTGGTGGCATTCTTCACCTATGTGTATTGATTCAGATTTAATAACTCACCTTAATCCATCAATTTGTTATTATATTAACATGCCACAACCAATATAAATTCGTTTAAAATTGAATATACGTAGTCTAGACTAAATAAACTATATAAAGCTGGATTTATACTGACATAAAATAACAAATCATAATATAATATATAAGGAGTTAATTTCATAGGATTATTTCCTCATAATATTATTAATTGTGACAATACCAGTACTAAGAACTAAATGGCAAGTAAATATTTTTATTTTGTGAGCATAAATATTTCCACTGATTCATTCTGTCTAATTTATTATTTTATATTAGTATAAACTCATCTTAAGCATGAATTTGATTGTACTAGATCACTATATGCATCTGTATTACAATGTACAAGCAAGTTTAAACTTCTTGAACACTGAAGCAAAGCATAGCACAAGGGGGGTTACAAAAGCAATGCTGTTAATGCTACTGCACTGCATAAACTGGGTTTTTATAATTCACCCATCCACTTTTGTTCAGCCAATATGAAGAGCTTGTTTTAATTAGTCAATTGCTTCTGCACGTTAGGTATAAGACATATATTCACCAACATTCCATAACCAAGCCAATTTATCAATAGTTATTAAACTCATATGTATGAGTATTTATAGCAACAATAAATAGATTTTCTCTAGAATTAGTATCTTGCAACTAAAAACACTATCAGCTATTAAAAAGACTGCATGAGATCAGTAATTAATCAATAAATGCATGTTTTTTAATATTGGATTGTTAAGACATCTACTTTGTGATAATTAATTTTAAAGGATAAATAAAACTATTTTTAGTTTGTTTTTTTATCACACTTTAGTTACACTTTGCAACTAGTAACAGCTAAGCTCTAGCCATTTTTGAGCTCCTCTGATTAAAACAGTCATTGGAGGAACTAGAAAATGGCTAGAGCTCAGTCAAAAGATAGTTTCAGCTAAACTCTTAGCCATTTTTGATCTTCTCTGATGAAATTTTAGAAAAACAGTCATTGGAGGTACTCGAAAATGGCTACAGCTCAGTCAAAAGTAGTGCTAAGTGTGATAAAAAAGTCAAAATCGTTTTATTTGTCCAATTTTGTCCAAGTTTTTTGTTTAAATGAGTTTACAATTCCTGTCAAGAAAAAGTTGACAATTTATTTATTAAATATCTTATAGAATCTATACATTTTATGGAATCTTGGTGAATATGGTCATTAAAGGAATAAATGCTTAAAAGCTTAAAAATATGTATGCTCTTGTCAAACATGGCTCTCCAAATGGTAAATTATTACAAAAATCCAGGCTCCTATGCAGGTTTTTGTTTTCAAGCAAGTATAGTGGTTTTATTACAGTAGCTGTATTATATAAATGTCCTACATAATAGAATACAATAAGGTATCAAAATAATTAAAGGAAATAAATGAACTAACAACATTCATAATACAGACTAAAAACCATATATTTACAAACTAGTAAAATAAAACAGGTTAAACAAATTTTTACAAAACAATGCATAACAATATTCATCACATCAAGTTTCCGAAGTCAGAATATGGGCATAAATATTACAAGGAAGCCTAGCTTCATAATATAATTGTATGTAAATGAAATAATTTTGTTTATTTGACACACAAGCATAATATAGTGGATAGGATAAGGGATGAAAGTGCATGCATGCTATTGGGAACAAAAAATATTCCAAAGGAATATAATACTGGTTCTAAAATGTAGTTTTTGTATATATAAAGTAAATATTACACTTTTTGATAGCTGTATGTATCTATGTAAATAAATATAGCATAGGGCATGAGCTATCCTCTACTTGAGTCATACAATCAACAACATTATAGAAAATATGAGCACAATTCTTTTCAAAACACTTACTTATACATACAATAACACAGCAGAATATCTTGAAGCTCAATAAGCACTTACTAATGTTACAAATACAGAAATAATTATTATAATTACCCAGTTCAGTGACCTAATGATAAAGGCACAATCCATCTTATACTGAGGAGATTGGGGAGTATGAGTAGAAACAAATTTCAAGAATCAGAGGCTTCAGTGAAGTTCTAGGTGATATGATACAGTCCTCCCAGCTACAGCTTCTCCCTTGACCAGCGGAAAAACGCTCAATGATTCTGATCTTCCTCTTGAACAGCAGAAAAACCTCACAGCCGATAGCCCTACAAAGATAGAAGTTTTTGTAGAAACATAAAACGTATTTGTACAGATTTGTGAATGTTAGTAATTTTTTAATAATAATATTTTGTTTGTACAAAGCCAACTATATAAGAAAATTGATATTGAAATGTAATAATACCTTTATATTTCAGATTACACCACTGTGCAGACTGTTGCTTGATGAATCCTGCAACTCCAACCTGCCTGCTCCAAGTTGATGGTGGCCCAATTTCACCTATAAAGAATTGATTTGTGCCCAAATTATCTACACACTTACCTCTATTATTTGAAGGAATCGGCTTGTTTTTATTATTCAGCAATGGCGCACAAAAACAAAACGAACATGAAGCTAGCTGAATCTAAAGGTCAATGTGAGATCAACCGTGAGTTATAAATATAAGGTTTAATAATTCGGTTTCGCCGTTGTTTCAGAAGTCTATATAACATTTTAGTCCACGCTTTTAGGTAGTGATAATATTTTATATATAATATTTGCATTACAAATCAATTAATAGTTTTTAGTGTTAATAGATGGCGACTGCAATTTGCTATGGTGGGGGTATGTTTTGTGGTGGGGATTGAGGCTAAAGTAATATATTTTTACACAAAGAAAATAGTTCAAATTAAATTTCACGTTAAACACTATTAATTCGTACTGCCAAGTTCACAATGCTGCTGACCTGCATTGAAAAGCCCCGCCCATTTAAAGTTGTGTTCACACCACAGAGAATACATATATTAACTAGGGTTGGGTGCGTTCAAAGCGTAACAGCTGGAGATCAGGATTCCAATTGTCTAGAGCCGGTTTAGTATATCGTTATTTGTTACCATAAAGTCAAGGTCAGATTGTCATTTTAATTGTGAGAACTGATACAACCATGGTAAATACTCTCGAATACGTCTTTTATCTTGTCTATGGTCTTTTATAAGATACCAACAAATAAATTAGGTGAACTCAAATTATCATCGTGAAGTTATACCAATTTATCCCCGGCAGTGCATCAACGTTTATGCCACAGCCAATTAGAGACTTGAATTGGATCAGCTGTTCTCCTTTCTCATCTTAAAACAAGCCTTTGATTTATTTACGTACTGACGAAGAGCAGGATTGGAATATTCAATATTTATCCGTAATTGCTTCTAAATATTTAAATTGAATCTTTTAAATGGTCATATCAATCGAAATTATGATATGAAATTCACAATAAAGATGGCGCTCGTAATTTGACAACGTCAAAACACCTCAAATTAGCATTCACCAGTCAGTTTCGTATGATTTTCGCGGACAAACATCATCGGCGCCGTGATGATTAGGCCGTCGCGATCATGACGGAGGAGCCGCGGGGCGAGAAGCCCAAGCGTTTCTACCAGAACATCTCCAACACGGTGTTGCGGACGTTCACGCGCAACAGGTCGGCAACGGAGGGCAAAGAGGAGCCCCCGGGGGACGTGCAGCGACGGAGCCGCGGGCACGGTATCTTTCGCAGCATCAAGAAGAAGCTCAAACGCACCAAGCAGCACCCCTGCAAGAAGGTCAGTTGTGTGGAGAACAGTAACGATGGGGAGGTGCCTGGTGAGCTATATGAGGAGCCTGTTACAAGGAGAAATGATGATAAGCCACCTGTACCACCTAGGAGGATCATAACACACAATTTGGATGATAATGAGAATTCTCAGTATCTTGATACAAGTGAACTTAATCAGGTTTGTTCATGACATTTCTTTTTAAAAATTGTACAATTGCTCCGATATGATTTAAATTACTAGTAGCATTAATTGCTGTATATATTTCATATCATATCAATACTCAGTCAGTAAAATTTCTTATGCCCATATTCACCAATAATCCCATAAGCTATTGAACATACAAATTGAAATTGTTACAGAAATTGCCAAAACAAATGTCAAACATCTTGAATAATGTTTGTTATTGGAGCTTTGTTGACACCTTTTGTTTAATTATTCAGTGTTTCCAATAGAGAGAATCTAAAGTAACTACATTCCCTAGATAATGTATTTATTGTTGCTATAACAATAAATATGTATGGGTTCAATAGCAATTTTTACATTAATGGAATGTTGGTGAATACAGGGGTTGGACAGTTAAAGTATTAAAGCTTGGAATACACTATGCTGTTACCATACAATAAGGATGATCATTCAAAACATGGATATTTATTTGCTCCATATATTTAACCTTCTGGTGAAAAAAATTGACAAAATTAGCTTAATATGTATGGATATGGCTATGTAACATGCTTTTAATCTGGATATACTAAGAATGACCAGTATTTAGTATCTCTGAATACATACATAGGCAATAGCAGGTGGTGTAACTTCACCAAAAAGAAAGTTAATGACATGCTAATGACTTTTAATTAGCAAACAGCAATAGTATTTATAGAAATCATTGATGAAAGCAATCCCAAAAAACAATATATGTATATTAGATATTTGAAAAAAAAAGAGATTTAGTTTTACTGTAGATCATTATTACTTCAATACATATTTCCCCAGTTAAAAGGTTCTCTTTATTTATGAGTAATTTTAAGCACTTCGTCAAATTTTACAACACTATTATCATTGTAACTTGGGTTTTCAAAGATATAGTGCCAGTCAGTATAGTTTTTACCAGTCATAGAAAAAAAACTATGACACCTACTACTTTTTACCATTAATCTCTTCTTAGACCCCAAAGACAGTTCCAGAGAACAAAAGTCTTGCATGGCACCTGTTCAACCTCACTCGCTATGGCTGGTTCTGGGGTCCCATCACCAAACAGGAGGCAGAAAAGCGGCTGTCGAATGAACCGGACGGCTCGTTTTTAATTCGCGACTCAAGCTCCGAACACTACATTTTCACCCTTAGCTTCCGCTGTTACGGCCAAACCATGCACTCGCACATCGAGTACAGCTGCGGCGTGTTCTCAATGGGGGAGCAGCTGGAACGGAGCACTGTCGCTGAGCTGGTGGAGGCCGCGATGGACGTGTCGAGCGACAGCGTCTTCTTCTACTCCCGTTCGCGCAACCCCACCGACCCTGCATACCCCGTGCGACTCACGCGGCCCGTTTCGCGGCGCACCGAGGTGAAAAGCCTGCAATACCTATGCCGCTTCACCATCCGCCAGTACATCAACATCAATAACATATCGAACCTACCTTTGCCCAATACACTGAAGGGATACTTGCAGCAAGCACAATACTGAGTTCGTTGTTGGTTGTTGGCGGTAAGACGTTGTTTTAAGCCTGTGATTCAATTATTTTATATACACACAATTTATATATACATTTATCGTTACGTTTTAGTGTGGGTTTAAAAATTGCTTTTATCTCAAACACATTAGCTATGTTGTATAATGCATTGGATAATTAAACAAAAGGTGTCGTCAAAGCTCCAATCACAATCCTTATCCAAGGTATTTGACATTTGTTTTGGCAATTTCAGTTTGTCCATCCAATAACTTATGGGATCTATACAATTTATGGGATGTTGACGAACATGGGCAAGAGTTAGTTAGAAATTCAAAAGGAGCATTTGATTGTTCACTGAACAGAGTTTGGTAGAACTTATAACAAGCAAGTATCAAAATCGTTGTTCAAACATGAATCAATGAAATAAATAATATTTCATATAGCAAAAAGTGCAAGAATTTTCAAACATAACCATTTTGTTTGTACTTGTTTGCATTATACAACATAAGCAGCATTTATATTAATACAAATCGCAATATACTAGTTATAAATAATTTTTACAATGGGAAATTGCTCAAGTCCAGGATATTTTGTGCAGCAATAAATTTTGTGATTGTGCGCTGACTATGTGGTGAGGGTTAAACTAGAAATATTATAGTTTGTTTTTCTTGGTTTTGTAAATAAATATGAAATGAAACTCGCACGAAACATATAAAATATATTCTTGTAAAGACTCTCGCAGAAGATTTTTAGTTTGATATTTGTTATATACAACCATATATAATGTAACGTTTGTATTTGACAAAAAAACGGAACATAATAAATATAGTTTTTATTTATGATGACTGCCTTAAAATGTAAATCGGCTTGATGTAAAATAACTTACTTCTTATATAGTCGAATTGGTAACAGATAATACTACAGAGTTATTAATCCAGACTTCTTGCATACCTACCATAAAATAAACTTAAAACCTAGTCTGTCCCCCTTCGTTAAGTGGCTTTGTTTAAACCCAGAATGTTCCTTGCCTGCAACGAACATAAAACAACAAATCACAACCATATTTATATTATATTAAAACACATATTATAAAATTGTGATTGTAATTTGCAAATTTGAGGTCAGCAAAGTACTTACAGTGGTGAAAGCTGCCGACACGGCGTCCTTAGCACCTTGGCCCGTAATTTCCGACTTGCTGATTAGGTCGTGCAGCTGCACCGCCTCAGTCAAGCGGCGATTAAGGAATTTCCACGTCTCAACATTATCAGCCGAACGGTCTTGCAATAAGTACAACTCGCTGGCCTTGTATACTCCAGCTAGGGCTACCCTACGCGCATACCAACTAAACTGAAAATCAATAGTTTTACACGTTTAGCTAATTAATTTAAAACGAGCTTCGTACATCTACAGATCGGTCTCCTGCGTGGTAGCAAATGTCGTCAACCATAGTCAATAGGGCGGCTAGTGAACCAGGGACGTTTGGGGGCAAGGACATGATGGCGAGAGCTTGAGGCCATCTCGAGATGTATGGCACTGTCATTCGGAGCCGTTCTTTGCATGCACGTTCTATTAAGACGACGGGTGGGTCGTTGTTTGATGCACGATCCTCATTATACTGAAAATTACAAACGTTATATAGATACAAGTATTCTAATCGTGAAAAAGAAGAGCAGGATTCAAAGGGAGAGCACTCTGTTTTGTTATACTCTGTTGGAGGAAAGTCCATTTGAAACAATATTTATTTATTTGATTCTTAATTATTAATTTGAGTATTTTATTAGAAATTAAAAATAACTTACTTTTTTTAGGAATTCCACTAGTTTTAGATTAGAACTCTTCTGAAAATACATGACCAAATCTCCGCCAGCGCTGGTGAACATGCCGTGCGATACGCCTGGATAGCCCACAACCTCCGCCCCAGCACTGATGGCCTCCTTGCTCCATCCCAAATCTTTTACAAACGGCAATGAAGCCTCTAAAATTTTACTCCTAATATCCTCCTCATACTGGTCACCACCTTCAGCCTTCGGCGTAGGCGCACCAACTTCAGGTGGTGGCGGTGACGCTGATGTAGAACAATTTGCTCTTAGAATGTTCACAACACACGAATCTAGAAAGGAATTAAATTGAATCGCTTGAGCACCAATGAACCACACCAATTTTGAGGGTATAAAAACAACACAGATTTTATACAGAATTATTTTTTACTGTCAAAAAAAGCTCTCATATAATTAACATCACTTATCATTCCCAACAAACTCAATAAGTCGCCCTAAAAGGCTTTCAATAACATCAAAAACTGTCAAGGTCGATTGCATAACACTCATCTTATCCGGAATGGACATGTCGGGTAGATCACGCCCACCGATGCTCACAGAAACCTCAGCACCATCCCTTTCCATGTCCCCTTTAGCAGCCTCCTCTTCAAGCTCCTTTATTTTAAACTCATAATGTGCTCTGGACATAATCAATCCCTTTTTCAAAGGCTCAAAAAAGGTTTCACGTAGCAAAGCAAAGTGGTCCCATATCTTTGTAACATTAGCTTTATCACGAATCGACAGGAATCTTAATAAATTCAACGCAGGCACAATACGGTCGGCTAGTTCAATCAAATCACTCTTCTCCTTCTTGTGTAAATAACAAAACACATTCAACAAATCCATCAGCTTGGCATCTTGAAAATAAATCCCCATCGCGCCACCTTTATTAAACTCCTCCACCAACATATCCTTGTAGAACGTTATCAAATACCCCATCAATCCACTATGGTTAGCCGTATTAAAAACGTTGTAGATCAAAAGATATCGTCCACGTGTATCAAAGCATAGCAAATAACTTTTAAAAATACCCAACGCTTTCATCCGATAGTCTTTTAAGGGACTAAAAATGATCACATATGAAATTGCTTTGCAGAACTTGCTATGACTAGGGTCATCCAACAACATATAGGACAACTTATGATTTTTAACAGCCAATAGAACCGTTTCAGCCAAATGCAACCCCTTTTCAATCACAAACTGATGCTCATGATCAAACAACTCGGTTATTAGCGGCAAAATGTTCTGCATCACATAAATCGGCTCATATATTTGAGGCACTAATTTCGGCGCAACTTTCTCATTAATAATCAAATAATAAAAATTCGCAAGTGCTAATCGTTTAACTTCCAAATCCTCATCAAGAGTTTTTTCATACTTTTTCCATGTAATAAACTTATACGGATCGTATAACGCGCAAATTTTACGCACAAACAACTCGGAAACCAACCGGGCTCTACTCTTCGTATGATTATAACAACGCAAATCCAAATAAGCAATAGGTTTACCCAAAAGCTGCATGAGGTATTTCACCATAACATGCAATAATTGTGTATGTCGAAATCTATCAATTATACCATCATAAAACTCATAGATTTTGAAATAAATTGTTGAAATACGTTGCACATCTTCATCTGTATCCATTAAAACGCGTTCTTTTTCCTCTAGATTCATGTTATCAGGTAGTTCAAGTAAGTTTACATAGCACTGTATTGCATCGAAGCACCAAACAGCATATTTTGGTTTCGAGTCTGATATATGCACCAAAGCTTTACGTAAAGGTGTTAGAATAGATGTAAAAATAACATCCTCTCTAGTTTCTGATAATTCTTTATGCAGTACTAAAACAACATCATCTGGATTACACCTTTCAAGAATAGCATCCAGCAATTCAAGCCCCAAACTTATTTTATCTTCATCATCTACCTCACTGCTTGCAGTAATAAAGGCAATTATATTTGGGATAACTACCCATGGATTATCACGTAGCATCTCAGCGTTTCTGGGATCCTTGCAGCAGCGCTGCGCCACGGCGTAGTTGCCCTCCATCAACGCCGTTTGCAAGTTCTCCATAAAATCCTCCATTTTTATTTTCGTTTCGTTTGCTTTATTTGGGTTTTACTACTTTAAGCTCCCCAAGCTGCAAAAACGAGAAGCCTTCGTCACTACACAGGCGAAGCGAATGGTCGCTCGGTATTATTATGATCAAAATTTCTGGCATTCCCTAAATTCTAACAAATGTCGGCGCGATTGTAAGGTTATGTCTCGGCTCGGTGTTATTAATAAAGTATTTTGGGGGTGCGTACTTACATCTGATATTGGTCCTGGCGCTCGCAAACAGGGACATTAGAGACATATTATGCGAATTTTGTGCGGGGGTCTTCACTATTTTTCGGTTTGTGTTTGTAAAAAAAAAATAATAGCTTTTGATTACAAATTCGACATTTTACGGCGACAAATGAATGTAGAAAGATTGGATGCGTTCAGGCAGTTAATATATAAATATATTCAACATATAATTTGTTTGTAGTGTACTATTAAATTAGGGATGTAGTAAGTAAACATAATATTACATTTAAATCATAATTGAGTGATTATTTTAATATTAATATGATTATTATTGGAGAATTTATCAGGATTTTTAATATGTTATGTTGGTAGGTAAGAAAATTTCCAGCTGCTGAATTGGTGGTGGTAGTCAATTTTATTCGGTTGGTAGTGGTTGTGAGTTGTCACTGTCATGTGCCAAATTAGTTGAGGGATTATTAAGATTATCAATTAAAATTAGAAGGAATGGCCACGAAAACTAGTACAGTTCAGAAGAACGGCACCGGAAAGTCCGGTGAGGTGTGTTCAGCGTGGAGTAGGGCCCTCACGCCAAACGCCGAATGGCCTGATAAGGTTAGTCATTGAATTTGAGTTGCCATTATACATGCATTACTTATGGTTTGTTGCAGGAGGAATTTTTGGATGTTATTTATTGGGCACGACAGGCAATCGGAATTATTGTTGGTGTTGCATGGGGGCTCTTACCCATTAAAGGCTTATTGGGTCTTGTTTTGTAAGTTTTTGATTTCATGCTTGATCGTTTGCTGTTTAACCTCATATTTATTCATTTATTCGCAGATTTATGCTAGTCAATGCTGCTATTGTTTATTTCTACTATAGTAACTTCCAGAATATTGATGAGGAGGAGTATGGTGGGGCTTGGGAGCTCACAAAAGAAGGTTTTATGACATCATTTGCAGGTTTTTTGGTATGTTAATAATAGTCAATAAATAGCTTTAAACAACATGTTGATATAAAACCATGGGTAGCACCTCTGCGCTTAACAAATGAATGGCCCAGGGGGTCTATTCTATAAGTTCAAATTGGTCTCATAAAAGATCAGACCAGTCTGTTACCCATGGCAACCTAATAAACAACTGTTTGTAACAAATACATTAATTATTATTACTAGTTTTAACATATTAACTGCCATTGTATAAAAGGCACCTTACACAGTCAATAATACTGTCAATCCTAGTACTGAATGAACACACATTAGTATTTATAATAAAATTTATTAAAAAATCTCCTTTTCTAGACTGCAGTAGTTAATGTGTAAAATATTCTATTTAAACTAGGTTATATAAATCTACAACTGATATTTCTAGGTGGTACAAATTAAAAACCTTAATTATTACTTTTAGGTAACCTGGATAATAATATATTCTGGTCTACATTATGACTGAAGTCACAACTTCAGTCATAACATCCCCTTCATGTACAAATCAACATCAAAGTGGTATGGGTCACAAGTTTAAACTGAGAAGGTTGAGGTGTGAACAAAATAAACCTACATAATGCTTCTCAGTAGCGGGTAATTCATCGAATTATCCCAACAGTTTTTTATATTAAATACATTTTTTATTAGACAAACTGTTTTTGTTTTTATTAACAATCCTGTTGGAAGTGGGCATGTCAATTTAATATCTATCTTTCTAGTTTCAGAAAACAGCAATGAATTCCTTAATTTTTTGACATATTTTGGAATTTTTGTCATATTCCACCTGTAATATTTGGATGATGTTTTCTCTGTTGTAAATTGGATGGTTAAATTGATTTGTATAAACAACTATTTATTTTCATAAAAACATTTTTTGTTTACTTTTAAATTTTTGTTTGAAAAAAATCTTTATAGCTATCAACCACCTGAGGGCTTTTCTGATCTATAGTATATCTATAATGGGGTAGACATTGTACAATGTAATATTCCAGCATCTTTCAATTTATTCAATTATATTCCTCATAAATTAAACCTAAACCAACTTGGAAAAGAATATACATTTTATTCAGGTAGTGTGATTTGTGTGAAAAATGTCAAGAATAGTTTTTTAAATAATAATCTATGATTGGTCCTTAGGCCATAAGTAGATGGATTGGGTGTTTTAGGTAGCATGTAGGATGAGTCCTCCAATGATGATCCATCTTTAAATCATTAATGCCCATATTCACCAACATCCCATAAACTTTATAGGTCCCATAAACTATTGAATGGATAAATTTAATATGTCATTGTGACAGAATATGCCAAAACAAATGTCAAAAGCCTTGAATAACACTTGTGATTGGAGCTTTGAGGACACCTTTTGTTTAATTTTTCAGTGTTTCCAATAGAGAGAACCTAAAGTAACTGCATTCCCTAGGTAATTTATTTATTGTAGCTATAACAATGAATACTTATGGGTTCCATAGCTATTGCTAGATTTATAGAACGTTTGTGAATACAGGGGTAAATGTGCTGCTATGCTTTAGTTGTCTTGTATGTGCCTAGTGGCAGCTACATTTTCATGCTGCTCCAGTTATTTATTAGTCTATTAGAGTATATGTAATGCATTTAAGTTTATAGGAATAAGGATTTGGATTGTGAGGATTGGTTCTTGTTTCATGACACTTGCATACAATAATAGGTGGTGATTTATTTTTAAATATATAATAATATATATGTATATAAAAAAGATAATACATAAAAGTTGGAAGCATATTGTACGCTACACTTACACAAATAGATAAAATGAAAACGTACATAAATCGGAGAAAACAGAATAAAAATTACGTCAGGTCCACGTGCCCGAATTGGATTAATTAGATATCACATAACGTTCACGAAGCGAATAAAAATATATATATTTTCCGATTACAACAAAAAGTTTTTTTTTGATATAAAAAAAGAATGAAGGAAGAAATGGCATCTATATCACCGAACAACGTATGTACAAGTAAAACCTTCGGCCCGAAGAATTTATGAAAATATTGTTTTTCGTTTTGTTTTTTTTGGGGAATGCGTATATCATCATCAGAGTGTTAGTTAACTATATATATATATATAATATGTACAAGAGGTCACGCCTACAATTCCGAAACGTGGCGACTAACACTTTCTTTTTAAAAACTACACACCGTGTTCAACTATATAATTTTATACGATTAAAGGGTTGTTTATTACGTGATGGGGGCGCTGTTATTAATTATTTTCGTCTTTTGGCAGTGACCACGGGACTTACCCTAAAAAACAAACACGTTTCGATCTTGAACTAATTTAAATTAGATCAACATCTGATTGTTCCATATGGAAATAACGTATATTCTACGTATATGTGACTGGGAGAGCAATGCGCACATCGTGCACGGAATTACGTATTGGGAATGGCACGAAATTTGCACTGGCCGTAAAATTATTAAATTGCACCGAAATTGATTTTTTAAAACTATGAAAATCACTTTTAAAAAAATAATACAGGGACAGCTAAATGCAAGCACTAACTATATGTACAGTATGGGGTGGGTGGGACCATAGATACAAATTTCATGATGAACCATTCGATCTAATGGGTCATTCACAATAAGCGCGTTAGAGGTAGCGTAGCGGTAAGCGAAATTGCACACTTGATATAAAAATGCGGGCGTTTACAGCTGCGCAGTAAAACTATGACAGAAAATGGGTAATTGTCTCTACCATAATTATCACATAGCATTACTGCCTAATTCTGAACGTCTGAATTTTTATAGCCATGCAAAATATTGCTTACCGCTACCTTACCACTACCGCGCTTATTGTGAATGGCCCATAACAGGCGCTGGTTTGATTTGTAGTATGGGATATCGCATATAGTATGAACTGTATTGAGCTTTTTGTTAAAACTAGACAATTTTTACAAGTTAAAAAAATACTTTGATTGCTTTTTGAGACTTAGAGCCGGTTCTACAATTGGTATTTATATATATATATATATATATATATATAATCTATTTGCCTTTTACCTTTCAGTGTAGGCTGTAGGCTACAATTGGTATTTAACTGGAGAATAAAGGCTATTCGTGGAATAAATTTCGAGATATTGGCGTTAAAATCTCAAACTTATTCCATGCATAACTTTATTCTCCAGTTAATTGTATAACCGATAATTAAGAGTATTTTAATCACTATGCATAAATTGTATGCCATATCATAGTATATAATACAATATTTCAATTCACGCCATAAATTTCGTAAAATGCCGGATTCATACGTCCCACACACCCCTATGTATGGCATGTGCTAATATAATAATCATATAACTTTACTATCCAGTTTTTTAAACCAGAAAATATTAATAAATTATTATTTTCCGCAAAATTTTTAGCTGTCATAAAAATACTGTATAGAAAGAATTGAATATTTTGCTATAACTAAGCATTTAGTCGACGTCCCATCAAATGCTACCGTAAAAAATATATCACAAGTATAAAACAAATGCGGAGGAGCTGACTGTAAACCGTAGTAAAAAAATATTATCATCTATTTTGTTCGCAGTGGCGCGCCGTGTTTGTGAGAGGAATGTGTTCAAAACTACTCTAAAAAGAAATCCCTTACAATCAGCGTTCACCTGCTGATGTGGGCATCCTCTGTCTCTTTGCAGTTGTAGTTGCTATCGCGACGCCTCTCGTTGTTGCTCGCGCGATTAGAGTCAACCGCTATCCCCTGTACAAAAAGAATATAATAACACATCAAGAATTTAAAAAAAACAATTGTTTTATGTAATTGAAGTAAATATACCTTGCTCCGTTGTAGGAATTTGAAATCATCACGCACCGGGAAGTAGCTC
Organism: Lordithon lunulatus; assembly: GCA_963942505.1. Classification (NCBI taxonomy): domain Eukaryota; kingdom Metazoa; phylum Arthropoda; class Insecta; order Coleoptera; family Staphylinidae; genus Lordithon; species Lordithon lunulatus. Next base: position 71,414,610 of record OZ012666.1, read on the forward strand.
TGCAATAGCCCTATCGATTTTTCAACATTGGGGGATAACATAAAAAGCAAAAACAAACAAAAAGCGAAATGATAAGAAATTCAACACAAACAAAATAAACAGTAAAGTAAGTCCTGGTTTTATAGGAAGCGATTTTTATAAAAGCGGCACATTTTGACGTCATTATACACATTACAAGAAACGTTTTATGTATTTGTAATTGAATAGCTCACAATAATCCATTGTTAAGGTCGTTTTAGACCAGACAATTTCTTGATTTAAAAGTTAGTCAAGATGCGAGACAATCTAAATTGTCTCGTATCATATGGCAAATTATTTGAAATATTGAATTGGATGGTGGATCGAATGGAAAAATATAACGCGTTCTATTTGTCTAGTACAAATTGTATGGGAGGATATATATATATATATATATATATATATATATATATATATATATATATGTTATTTATTTAATAATATAAAATATAATAATATTTCTTGAACAACTTTTGAGCTAAGAAATTGTCTTGTCTAAAACGACCTTAATTCAGGACTTTCACTGTATAGCACTCTTTGGATTACCATATGTATTTAAATACAGGTACAACTTTTTCTGTGACCTTAAAATGACGTCAAAATAGGTCTCTTTTATCGGCACCGCTTCCTAGGAAACCAGGACTTAAGCAAAACAATAAAAAGTAATATGCTGTCAGAAAGTTTCTTCATGGGAGTGCTCCGTGTAGAATAATTATTATATTAGAACTATTATATTTATGAAATTATTACTACGACACAGACTAAGAATGGATCCACTGCACTGCTAAATCCCTTAAATTTAATTCTCTTTGTGCCCTTAATTTTGTGAATTCAATTTTGTTGTGCAGGAAATAGCCTATGTAAACATGAAACTCATGTTTGTAAACATGAAACTCATGTTTGTAAATATGAAACTCATGTTTGTAAACATGAAACTCATATTTGTAAACATGAGACTCATGTTTGTAAACATGAAACTTATGTTTGTAAAGATGAAACTCATGTATTTAAACATGAAACTCATGTTTGTAAACATGAGACTCATGTCTGTAAACATGAGACTCATGTTTGTAAACATGAAACTTATGTTTGTAAAGATGAAACTCATGTATTTAAACATGAAACTCATGTTTGTAAACATGAGACTCATGTCTGTAAACATGAGACTCATGTCTGTAAACATGAGATTCATGTCTGTAAACATGAGACTCATGTCTGTAAACATGAGACTCATGTCTGTAAACATGAGACTGATGTCTGTAAACATGAGACTCATGTCTGTAAACATGAGATTCATGTTTGTAAATATGAAACTCATGTTTACAAACATGAGTTTCATGTTTACATAGGCTATTTCCTGCACAACAAAATTGAATTCACAAAATTAAGGGCACAAACATGAGACTCATGTCTGTAACATGAGAGTAATGTCTGTAAACATGAGACTCATGTTTGTAAACATGAGACTCATGTTTGTAAACATTTAAAATAGTAGTTTCAGCAATAAAAACAGGTGGAAATTCTTATTTAAAAAAAACGTAAACCTAAAAACATGTGTTTAAGGCAAATACATTACGCATACCTGACTTTTTGGCCTTTAAATCTTTAGCGAGTCGTCGGTCAATTGAAGACGATTCGGATCCATCAAGAGCATCGCCCGAGTCGGGGGTGTTGCCTGTGGATGGCGCGGGGGAGGACCCATCGCTAAGCAAGTTGTCGGCTGGCTTGTGCTCGGAATTCACCATGGACCAAGGGCGCGGTTTCGGCGCTAGAGTTGGTCCTGGTTTCATTTTCATTTGTTTCGCCGAATCGGAATCGTCTGTTGAAAACATTTCTTATTTTATTGACCCTGATGGCTGCACACACCAAATAAAAGTCATAGAAGTGCATATGCAAATAAATTATAGATATAGACGTAGAGCAGTAGTTAGGGCGGTGCTGTTACAGTAGATGAATCTGTTGAACATGTGATGGGAGTTGTGTGTGAGGGTTCTGGATAGTTGGCTGTAGGGTAGCATAGCTACAGACACTTAGGCCTCAAAATGGGCCCATTGTGAAACCTCCTTTTAAGGCTACTCACTCGTCCTACCAGTCAATTTTGCGTGCGAGCTGCAAAACTCTGGCGGGTGAGGAGTTGCCAATGCTGGCCATAATAGGCCAGCACTCCCCTGTGTGTGAGGGTAGTGAAGTTTGAAGAACAATTGCATAGTTAAAAGAGGATAAGAAAGGCGTGGAACTATGGAAGTTGATGATGGCAGAAGGAAATGGTTAGAGGATTTAATTTGATTTAATGTAATTCTATCTGTATTTATTGTTTCTTGGATGTTGTAGAAGATAATGTTTTTTATGTGTGTAAATTTGTCAGTAAATTCACGAATGCAACGCCCAGCACCAGAAAATCATTCTTACTTGTGTTAAATTGAATTTACGGACTATTTTTTTGGTATTTGCTCTGTCTAATAAAGGTTTTTTTTTAGTGCAGTGCTTAGACCCCCTGCTTAACGAAGGGATGGCACGGATTCGAATACTGACACCACACCATTTGTTGATAGCATACAATTAACGATACTTGGAAGGATTTTCTGATGTAGTAAGTACTAACACTCACATACACACGACAGAAGGACTTAAAGGTCCATAGTCAGTTATAAATAGTAACACTTATAATTAAATTCAAATAATATACAATTACCCTTAGCACCTTCTGGAGTGACTGCTTTTGATAGAGTGCCCGATGGGGAAGTATCTGCGCTAGCACCGATTTCAGCAGCGATGCTGCCTTCACTGCTTTCCTGAGACAAGAGACTGTCGCCAGTTAGACGGCGTGTTAGAGGGGACGCTGTTTCCGATATCGTTCGGCGCGATGCTGCTGGTGAGTACTTTTCCAAATTGTCGCTGGAGCGGGAACGTGGTGTAGGTGTCATTAAACCTAAAACAATAAAATGAAATAGCTAACTATATATATATATATATATATATATATATATATATATATATATATATATAATATAGGAAAGTTATCGCATATTTCGACAATCTTAGTTTACGTTTACGATGCCCTTACCTTCCTTTACATCAGTGATGTATTCGGAATGTATAAAGAACTACCTTCTGGAAACACTGTTAGATTTTGAAAGATAAAATGAGACACGTTTTTAACTTTCTTGATAAAAGTTTTCACAATTCCAACCATTTTGAAGTTCATTTATGCAATAGCTTATGGAATCTATACATTTTATGGGACCTTGGTGGTTACAAACTATATTTACCTTTTAATTGAGGCGAGTTTCTGCACAACTTCGGCGTTTTGCGTCCGTCGCTTAGGACGGGCGAGGCGAATTCGTGACTAGGACTGCCATCGGCTTGCAAAGATCCGCAATCATCCGATGTCGGTGTGACTGATCCGGGCCGGAAGAACGTATCTAAACCTTCCTTCAAATCAGGAGTGCCCACGTCGACGACGTCGCTCGGACGCAACAGTGGTCGTGTGGGGGCTCTCGTTTTTGCTCGCCTCGGTCGACCTAACCATATCAACAAGAATGTTTCAAAGGTTCACAATGTGTGTAAGAAATAACTATCTGTTTTCACTGAATCGTCCCAGATAGGGTTCTCAGTTAATTGCCAAATTTGGTCGCGATTCGTTGTCCCGTTTTCCCGGAATTAGGAATTCTTCCATGTAAAATCGGTATCTAGCAACCGATATCGAATCTTCGTGTGTAGCTAGTCTAAAGATCGTTTTAGACAAGACAATTTCTTAGCTCCAAAGTTGTTCAAGAAATAAATTCATGTATCCTCCCCTCATAAAATCTGTCCTTGACAAATAGAACGCGTTATATTTTGCCATTCGATCCACCATCCAATTCAATATTTCAAATCATTTCCTGTATGATACGAAAGAATTTAGATTGTCTCGCATCTTGACTAGCTTTTGTGTCAAGAAATTGTCTTGTCTAAAACGACCTTAACGATATCAGATTGAGTGCTCAAAAATATATACCTTTTACTAAATGCTGGAGTTGATACGTTGCATTTGGAAGCTCAGTGACGGAATCGTCTTCTTCGGAGTTACGTGGCATTGATGGCATCAAGCTAGGGATATCGTCGGCTGACAGACCTTCAACACTGTCAACGACCGATTTGGGACGAAGTTTGCGGCCGTGCAGGCTTTTTCTTTTGATGGAGAGATGTGGCGTCGCCTAAATAGAGCCAAATATTACTCCAAAATTGTTAACAATTAGGCCATTCACAATAAGCGTTGTAGCATAGTGGTGAGCAAAATTCTTCACATGTATAAAAATTCAGGCGTTTACACTTTTACCATACTGCGTAAAACTGTGGTAAACCATGGTTATTTTTACATGTGCAAAATTTCACTCACCACTATGCTACAGCGTTACAAGTACAGCCCTAGTTACAATTAGCGATTACTTCTTCTGCAAGTTTTTTAATGTTTAGACATAAAATTTCATTGGCTGGCCCATTTTTTAGCTTTTCTTGCACAGGTGAACAGATTAGGCTCATTCCTATCAACACTATGAATAATTAAAAAACCTACATAATAGATACTGTGCATGAATTACAAAAAAAAAGAATTAAATAACACTCAAACACACTGTACTTACTAGATTCAAATACTCCAACTTCTGAATGATTGAAAAGAAATTAATGCATCATATTATGTATGTTGGTGATGTTTAATTAGAAGAATATGAGTACTTACCAGTGGCGAGTGGTCGGATTGGTGGCTGCTGTCAGTGATGGAAATGTCACTGGCCCCATGCCGTGAGCTATCCGAGCTGCTCAGTCTGGAGCGTCGCGGCGGTGAGTCTATTCGAATACCAGTGTTGTCGCCCAAAAGAACCTTATAACCGCGCATTAGTGTTTCAAAAACTTCATCCGTTATTTGTTCCGAAACATACGAAGCTATCATCAGATTGAGTTCTCTGAAAGAAGACAACACTAATAAATGTCACTGAATAATAGTAAAATTATTTCTAAATTATTTTTCTCAAAAAAAAATAACACTGAATATATAAACGTTATTTATAACATCTGTTTCTTTTTGTGGGAGCTTACAACTTAAGCTGTAGTGCAGTAGATGATATCAAGCATCAAAAGAAAAAAATAAATATCACATGTACAGGATGCGGCAAGATACTTGTTTATTTATGCAATAAAACAAAAAGTAATAAATATATAATTTCAATTTTCTATTTATTAAAAAGTACATTTAAAGTTGTGATTTAGATCTTTTTAAAAATCATATTGAGTAAGTGACCAATGCATGATGATGACTGAAACACAATCTAACAAAACTTTAGGATCCCTCTCTCGAATGAGACCCCACGCACACCCGCCTAGGACTACCATCTGTTTAACAGCGATCATTTCAAATAAGGAAGTTATCTTGCCGCACTCTGTATAATGGATGAAAACAAAAAAAATGTCTATCTCTACAAGACCATAAGTCGTTTTCGCCGTCCTCTGAGTTTCTCCCTTGAGAAACTCAGAGGCCGGTATTTACCTTAACATCACAGAAAACCTCTGATACGGGATAGCTTACCCTAATTTGTTCATTATGTCAGTACCAGCTTGATGTTTAATACTGTTCGTCACAAACTCCAAGGGAATTTGTTTCTTGTTTTTGCAGTCCCGTTTAATGTCCTGCACCGCGTGATTATCATTAAGAACGTATGGACATAGTTCCTTGCTACTCTTCAGCATTCTATCCGTAATGGTCTGAAACAAATCCAATTTTAATTTTCAAAACACCTTGACTATAACAGTGTTATCAGATTTTAACAAAACAACAATTTTTGCACGCAAAAAATTCATAAATAAAAGTTTTTTGAATTTATTAGCTACCATCCGGTATATATATGATTGAATAGAAATAAATATTTTCACTTTACCTGTAAATATTCATTAACACACAAGTGAACATCCGACGACACCTGTTGCAGCTTCACCTTAACCGGATGCACCTCATCCTTCTGCAGCGTCACCTCCTGCAGAATCCCAAACAACCGTTTGCAATTCTCCGCATCCTGCATAACCCCAGTCGCATGATTAATATCATTATTCGTAGCAACCGAATCCGCTCCCAAATTCTTAATAACATCATTCGTCTGATTAACCAACCGATCAACCGCGTGCTGCTTGGAGCTCAACAAAAACCCGGGCTGCAGCACCCGCATTTTCTTCATGTTATTCTTTTTGGGCGACACATTCCTATTGAGCAAATCCTGTATTTTCCGCATCACCGTGTCCGATCGTTCTGCGTTCGCTTTCATGCACGGTGTTATATCGTAAATCGGGAATGGCATGTGCTGCACAACCCGATTACTCTCCAACGCGTACGCTATATCAGTGTACCCTAGCAACGTTATGCTATTCCGATCGTACGTGATGCTTTTAAGCTGTGTGTTTATTTGCAACGCCTTTGCTAGTAGCCGCGCACCAGAATCTCCAATCATATTCCCACTAATATCAATAATCTCCAAGCATTTATTATTGCCTAATGCGCTGAAGAAGTTGTGCAAGTCGGATTTTAATCGACAGTCGGGTATATGGAGGGATTGAAGCATGCACTCCTCGTCCTGTATGATTTGTACAACCGCGTCCATTACTGTTGAGATGTGTTTGGCTTTCATATTGGTCATATTGCGCCCCATGCTCAAGTGCTTGAGGGACTTGTTTTTGCTTATAGCTACTACTACTTGAGCTAAGTCGACGTCCATACTGTTTTCAGAAATGTCCAAACTGGATATACATCTAACCCCGTGTATACACGACTCTATAACATGCGCGCCTTGGCTACCGAGGGAGTTGTTGCTTAAATCTAATGTTATTTCTTTGGTAAATTCGTTGCATGCTAGTCCTAGCAGTAGATTTTTGAGGGCTTCCTGCGGCAGTTTGCAGTGGGCCATATTGAGGTATTTTAAATTGAGCGTCGTGCTGAAGAATTGTTTGAACGCGATGGGCGCTTCTTTGCTTTTCTTGCTGCTGAAGGGATTGCGGGATATATTTAAGTGCACGAGGTTCGTTGTGCAGCCTTTGAATAGGGCGCCGAATAGGTTTTCCAGGATCACATCAGTGGCTGATATATCGAGGTAGCTTAACGCGTTTGGGTGCGAGAGAAATGTGTGCAGGTTACTTATGTCATCTTTCAGGCTGTTTCCGCTTAGATTAAGATAGGTCAGGGTGTTGTATAAACTACTCCGGTTGTTGAGTAGATTCGCTAGCTGGTTGACGCCTTTTGAGCTCAAGCCACAATGGGACATGTTTAAGTGGACTAGGCCTTTGTTTAATTCTACCACACAGCCGCCTAAACTAACAGCACCTAGGAAATATAATTGAGGGTTTACAGTATGTACATTCTGATTGAAATTGCTGTAATATTTACAATATGAGTGGCATTTGGTGTAAGTTTACTTTTACGCGGGACAATTATGGACATATGCACCCACAAGCAGTCACCGAACGCCACATACAACATAAATATTTGCAAAATCTGTTTTTTTTTCAACCATACTTCGATATTTAAGTGTTTCTTATTTGATTACATGTTTAAAGTTATTAAATTACCTTTATCCTCAATTAAATTACTACTCAAATCAACAGTGTGCAGAGGAATGATACGGTTGGACTTAATCACGCTAGTCAGCTTGTTCACAAAGTCGGCCTTGAGCGTTAAATTGTCTAGGTATAGCTCTTCCAGACTCAACGACTTTCGTAAGACATTTAAAACTTTCTCCATTACATCATGGGATAGCTTGACATGATTGACGCGCAGTCGCGTGAACCACGTATTATACTCTAGGGCGCTTATTATCGGAATCAAATCTCTGAAAAGAAAAAAATGAAATTATAACAGTTACTATAAAGTTCTTGATACAAAAACGAAACGAAAATTGTTCGGTTTGAGTCGCGACTGATATAACATATACTTTTATTCACAAAGCAGTTTGTAAAATGGGCGTGTCCAGATACAGAAGGGGCGTATGTATGTAGAAATGGGCGTGTCTATAGTACAATAAGAGGCGGGGACAATGTTAAACCCTAAATACTTACTTTTGGTCGAGATGATCAAAATCCTTGAGGCACAATTCACGCGTGTTCAGAGATACGTATATATTATCAACGTCCCAGGCCACCTCCTCGCGATAGGGCATGTTATGGTAGTCACACATGCAAGCATACTGTGTGGAAAACCCACCGCAAGGCCCCACCTCCCGTACATTACTACCAACTGCCTCTATATCCCTGAGTACTTGTAGTCGTGAGCTTGGAATCACTTCGATTTTTCGGATAATATAGTGCAACGAAACGGTTGGAAATATGTTTCTAATAGCCGTGGCCAGTGCGGAGATCATGCTGTCGACCTCCTGACTAGACGTGGAGTCGTCACCCGTTAAAAACGAGTACGGCTTCTCGTTGAACGTTATACATAGTTGGTTGCCGCGTTTGCTCTCCAGCGCTTGAATTTCCAAGTAGTGGAAATGGCAGTCGATCTATTGAAACAAAATCATATTTGAATACCCAATAAAATTGTCAATATATAAAGTGGTCAATTTTTTTCAAGTTCAATCAAATGTAATAGTGACGAGACAACAACAACACAAAGATAAATACCGTATATTTCTTTTGATACTTACTCTTGTGGGAACCTTTGCAGTGAGCAGAAGTATCCGACATGGTGAAAATACCTGAAATATTAAACAATTTTAAGTAATTTCTACTTTATCATATGATTATAGTGAATACATGTTTTGTGGAAACTTTAAAACTATTAATCGGTCCACAAACAGAGAAAATATCGTGATAAAACCGTTTCCCAGAAAAAGTCACTTTCCCGCCAATGGATTTCAGAACGCCAACACAAATATGCGCGCAAAAAAAAAAACAACAAACAGTTGGTGTAACTTGTGATGCCTAATAGTTAATTTTATATATACATATTATCAAATATAGTCATATATCATCAATATTGTAAAAAATGTTCTAAATCTAATTTGGAAGATTGTGTGCTGCTCACACCAGATATTGAAATGGAATTTTATATGTATATTCATTGGAAATTTGGAGAAGGCATGTAAAATTTGAGACAGGTATTTATTAATCAAAAATAGTAGTCAACCTTAAAAATTATTTATTCATACAAATTTATTAACTATAAATAATTTCAAATCAATTATAATCATCATTCAAAAAATATTTATTTATACTATATACAATTATATAAAACTTAAATACTATTCTTGATCTATTTTACAAAAATCCTCATACTGCACCCCCTTCAACCTTCTCCCTTTCAAAACCCCCATAGCAATCTCGAGGTCTGCACAAAAGTTCTTTTCATCAATCAACAACAAACTGGCAGTTTCAGCCCTGTAGGCCCCATTAACCACCCTAACAAGCTTCCCAATTGCTGGTATAACAGTCTCCAAATGCTCCTGGTCAAGTTTAACTTTATTGCTGCCATCAAGCAATTTAACAATTGCTGTGTATTTATCTTTAACTTCACGAACAACACCTTTCGCTTTATAAAATTCATCCCCTAATGTTTTAGTCATAATTTTAACAACAATCCCTTCAGTTACCCAATAGTCTTTACGGTTGTTTCGTTCTTTTTTGGCCTCTTCTTGTTCAATTAATTCCTCAATTGCATGCTTTTTTCTCTTTTCTTCTTTGGGTTTAGGTTTTTTAAACACATCCGATGTTGCCATAATATCTAGTGGACGTTTTAATAATTTATTGAGCGGTAATGTGGCTGCTGCAGCCTGTTTTTGTTTGGAAACTTCTAGTTTTAAATCCAACGAAAGTTTTTCCTCCTCGTCACGTTGTAATTCTGTGTAAACTGGCGTTGAGGTTTCCGCGGAATTCTCCTGTGCATGTTTGACTTGTTTGTCTATGAAATCTAGTGTACGTTCTTCGTCATCTTTGTCCATTTTAAGTTTTTTGTTTTTGCGTTCTTCCCGGGCTATTGTATCAGGATCGCGGTCGACGTATGTGATGAACCAGCCTTTCTCGGTTTCATCGACAATGCATTTGCCTGCTCGGCCCAACCATTTAACAAAGCCTGTTAGGGTGACCCATCGAGTGGAGTTCATGTGAATGTGGTTACGGTCTGATATGTATTCTTGGTACACTCGGTTAGCGGCTACTCGTTTTGTGCCGAATTGTCGCCGTAGAATTTGAAGGAACTCTTTGCTCAGCTCGAAGGAAAATTCATCCATGTACTTTTTTGAGTTGTCTGCAAACAGAAGGAGTTGGCGCTGGTGGGATTCGGACATCGTGTGGCACTTGAAGCCGTTTTCATCGCGGCATTGTTTTTGGCACATCTGGCAGTACCAGCGCAGCTTTTGGAGCCCCTTCGCCTTCATTTTGTTGGCTATGTACTTGGGCGTTCCTACCTCAGCTTTCGGCATTTTGGATGTTGTGTTTCACTCGCGGTTGGTCAGTAAATCACTAATAATTTATTTGTAGGGTCGTTTGCGAGGAAGCGTGTATGTGTGCACGAATTCTGACGTTTGTCAATAAAATCACAACAAATATGGCTGCGATGTAAGAGTGCCAACATAAAGAAAATTAAATACCAATATAGGAAACATTATTGAATAAAAATGAACACAGACAGTGTTGCCAGATTAACGGGCGGGAATTTATAGGCAAAACGAATGTTTTACATCAGCAAGCGGTAGTAGTATACATTATGTAACTTATCCGTTTAGCAATTACCGCTAGCGATTAGATTGCGTCGTTATCATCTGGTTAGTGCATACGGTAAAAGGCGCAAGTTAAATAAATGTGGCGTAAACAATTAGTCAGTGGACCTCTTATGACTCATGCGGCGTTCAGAAAATAATTAAATCCCACTTGAACTGCACAGACAAGGTCGTTTCCATTGAGAGCTGTTTATGCAGTCAATTCATTAACACCGTTTCAAACTGTTAGGGCAGAAAGATTGAAACAGCAGTGGCGTTATAAATAGAAACAGACGTGAGAAATATGTTTTGGATTAAATCAGAAATATTTAGTATCTACAGTTTCATCCAAAAGTATTCTATAATTTTCATTTTGAAATGATTTACATATGAATGATGCACAGAGCATACCTATTAATCACTAAATCAAGATTTAAGTTTAATGGTGTCTTAAAACATTTCTTGAGAAAAATCAAGGTTTGCCACCCCTGGCCTAAGGTGTTGCAGGCAACAATACTGTTTTTATATTTTCAGTGGTGTAGGTGAAGTTATAATTATCTAATGCTAAAGTCATAGAAATCTTACCAAAACTCTGTTCTCAGTCTTATCGCCTTTAGTTTCCAGTCGTACAACATTTTTGAAAAGGATCTTCACTTGCTTCCCAAGTAATGTCTTTACGCTCTCTGAAAAAAAATCTCATATTAATATTGTGACATGCAAGTTACTCACCCTCAAGTAATGTACAAAGTGTATTTTAGTATATTTTTGTGACCTATGTTTAATAAATATGTTACTTGCTTTACCCCCGTATAGTTACTTTAAATTCTCTCTATTGGAAACACTGAATAATTAAACAAAAGGTGTCATCAAAGCTCTAATCACAAGTGCTATTCAAGGTATTTGACAATTGTTTTGTCAATTTCTGTCACAATGATGTTTTCAATGTATCCATTTAATAGCTTATTGGACCTATAAAGTTTATGCGAAGTTGGTGAAAATAGGTGTAAATGTTATATAATATATGTATCACAGGAGGTAATATCTTATTTATTATATGTCACAACTGGAAGTTTACTCATACAAAAAAATACAAATCGTGATTCAAGTAGGCTACGAAAACCGCAAGCAAAATTAATGAGCAATAAATTTCAATAGGTTTTGGGTGATTCATCGTTCAATATTCATAGTTTGTGCAATCTGCGGCCGCAATTTCCCGCGATTTGTTTACGTGACTTGCGTAAACAGATAATAGTAATATTTAATATTTATAGTGTTGTTAACTTTATGTATATACAATTAGTGTATAAAGTTACCAAAATGGGCCCTCTGCAATTTGTTTATAATTCCATATACAGATAATACATATGGAATAATAAACAAATTGCAGAGGGCCCATTTTGGTAACTTTATACACTAATTGTATATACATAAAGTTAACAAAACTATAAATATTAAATATTACTATTAATAATAATTAAGGGCGGTCCTAGGGTGTGCAACACATAGGGATATGGATTATTGAAAGGATTGAATAAAGTTTGGTTGTTTTATTAATGGGGACAACCAGAAGAGTTAGAATACAAATTATAGATATTTTGTTTACAATTATCCTGCCTGACCCTATGTTTCGAATGAATAGCAATATTTTAAGCAAGGGTTTTGTTTTTTACATATTAAATTTTTTTAGTATGCATTGCTTGATTATGTTGATAATTAAATTGGAACATTTATATTTTCTATATGAATATTTATAAATGTATTATACGAAAAGTGCTATTGGTAAACAAACATGTTTAGAATTTTAGAGTAGTAATTAATCAAATTATAATAAAAAATAATACTAAATTATTAATCTAGACAGATACTAAAAAGTGACAGTTGATTATAAAACACACATTTGTTTTCTTGTTTTTTTTTTTTGACAATTAAGGGGGCCGGTACTCACCGTTCAAATCCTTGGTGAGCTGCGACCTGGTGGACATCCTGACGGGCGGACGCGCTCGCGTCCTTTTCAACGTGCGCCACTCACTTCACCGCCGCCACATTGTATCGTGCTGCCGGCCGCACCTTACAACCGCTAGCCGCCGTCGTCGGACGCGAAACCAAAACAAAAATCGACGAGATTTCAGCTGTCACTGCGATATACGCGCATCATACCATTTTTCGCCGCACGGTCCCCAGAGCACTGCGATCGCACCACAATATGCAGAAACATAAAGAAAATTAATAATGAGAGGCGGTTTCGTAGCTTAATTTGCACGCGTAGTGTTACGATTACAGCCACCTCTACAATAATGTACGATTGTTTGTACTTTTAAGATATAAATAGTAAAACCTTGCGTATATAGTCATGTATATGAGGAAAAAACAAATGTATGTAAACAGAATTCCTACTAAATATAGTTAATTTTCTGCCAACAGATGGAATATCCGCCGGCATTGTCACAACTCAGGGACGATTTTCTGAAGTAGTAAGCAGTTATAGTGCTCTGTGGTAGTAAGCAACTTTTAACATGAACTTGAACACTCTCTTATAATGCTCTGTGGTACTAAGTCTTAAAACTCACATACACTAACACACGGCAGAAGGACCCGAAGACAAATATCGAGTGATACTTCCCCTGTGCCTGGCGTCCTCTTATCTCTGGTTTATGTCCAAAAGTAAGTATTTCATCTTTGTATTCCCTGTAATTGGAATATTCTATTTTGTTGGAATATGAAATAAATAAATAAATAAAATCAAATCAAATATGTGTAGGATGAGTTGCATAACACATTGTCAAAAATTACTAACTTCAGACAGTATTATTGTACAACCTGTCAATTGCACGTGTTTTGTTTTCAAAAAATGGATTCGCACATGGAGGACGCCACGATTGAACCGGAGGACGCCGCGATGCAGCCAGAGGACGATATTAAAGTGGAAGAAGCGGACGAGGAGGACGTGAAGCCGTCCACCAGCGGCAGTGTGCTGTTCCCCAACGAAAACCGGTACTCGCACATCAAGAACAAGCTGGTGCGGAACCAACAGTTCCAGAAAAATAAACGAGCTGATAAAAAGGTTAGTTTACAATTGCATTTGTTAAAAACAAAAACAAAATTATAATGATGGAAGATTTGTATGTAGTAATTGAGTTATGTTGCGTATAAAGGTGAGCTTATTACAGGTAATTCCTTGAGAGTCACTGCATACATTTTTGTTTTGAATTCTAAATATTAATTTATGAACATAGATACTAGTAGGAAAAAGAAAACAAATCTGTATAATATGATGTGTACAAGTGAAAATTCTACCCACCAATACCAAATGAGATATCGCTCCATTTTTAGAAAAGTGACACAACTATAAATAATCTGTTTTATGCCCATATTTACCAACTTCCCATAAAGACACCTTACATGATCAATAATACTGTCTATATTTTAGAATAAAGACAGTATTACTGTACAAGAACATGTTTAAAATGTTGGTTGTTCTAATATATTGTCAGTATTACTTATGGTGTAAGGTATTGACAATTTAAGCCGGCTGATACTCCATCTGGTGGCAGGAAATGAACTACATTTAGTAGGGAATTTGTTTGTATAACATTTGTTTTTTAATCTTATATATGACTATAGAGCCAAGGTTATACTATTTATACCTTAAAAGTACATTAACAACAGCACATTTTTGTATAAGTGACTGAAATCATATGATTTTAATGCAATCAGCTGATCAAACAATAACAAAAATCAGCTGTTTACCTATTACCTTGAAGAAAACTGTTAACATTTGAATCGCGAATAGTAATGGTAGAATGAAGAGAACATTGAAGTTTTTCCGTATAATTGATTACTTGATAAATATAAAAGGCAAATTGAAATAATGACTGACAGTATTAGGACCGACAGTATTATTGACCATGTAAGGTGCTTTATAAACTTTATAGGTCCCATAAGCTATTGAATGGATAAATTGACAACGCCATTGTGACAGAATATGCCAAAACAAATGTCAAACACCTTGAATAGTGCTTGTGATTGGAGCTTTGATGACACCTTTTGTTTAATTATTCAGTGTTTCCAATAGAGAAAATCTAAAGTAACTACATATTTATAGTTGCTATAACAACAAATACTTATGGGTTCAATAGTTATTGATAGATTTATGGAATGTCGGTGAATATGGGGGTTAAAGTAGAATTATTTTAAAAAAACAAGGTAAACATAGTAATTTAAGCCAAAAATAAGTTTAAATTTATAATAAACATAGTTAATACATATTCAATATCAAGTTATTTTAATAAGAGAAAACTAAGTAGTTTATTAATAAAATAATATGTAATATGTGTACATATCAGACAGGTGGGCGACTAGGAACAATCATGTGGTGATGCCACCCCTGATCTATAATAATAATTTGTTTACATGTCTGCAATTTTCTTTACTGTTGTTATTAGGCAAAGAAAGAATTAAAGACAAGGCTGAAAAATGATGGTGCACCCAAGAAAGTTCCACACACTCTGGAAACACTCAGACTTAAGGATGAGACCACCATTGGTGACTTGAATTCTGAGGAGAATGAGGTTGTTAGGGCTGACTTGGATCACGATGAATTCAGCGAGTACTACAAGAACAGCTATGAGCCAAAAGTGCTCATCACCTATTCAGATAATCCAATGAAGGTAATACCATATATTTCATTTACCGATATTGCTATCTAATGATTTTTGTGAGAGAGAAAAATACATTGTTTTTATTATGAAACTATTTTTCATAATGTTTATTTCTTACTATTTTTTACCTTTATAAACATTTATCTAAATGATTATATTTATACCTCAGATGTATAGACCACCAAGTTCATGATATTCAACATATTTACCCATAAAAGATCAATTTCCAAAATTTGGTTGCGATCTGTTGTGACGTTTTCCCGGAATTTTGTTCACAGACATACAGACAGACGGATATACATACATACATACATACATACATACATACATACACACATACATACATACATACATACATACATACATACATACATACATACATACATACATACATACATACATACACACATACATACATACACACATACATACATACACACATACATACATACACACATACAGACACACATACAGACACACATACAGACACACATACATATACATATACATATACACATACATACACACATACATACACACACACAAACATACACACACACAAACATACACACATACATACACACACACAAACATACACACATACATACACACATACAGACACACACACATACACACACACACACATACACACACACACACATACACACACACACACACACACATACACACACACACACACACACACACACACACACACACACACACACACACACACACACACGCGTTTATTTCGACTATTTTAGTCATAAACGTAAAGAAAAAAGTTTTTTTTTATAAATTGTTCGCGACAGCAATAGCTTTCTTATACAGTAGTTTTTTCCCCCCGGAAAGTTATCGCATATTTCGACCATTTTATTTAATTAGAAATTAATTAGAACATTCCTTATATTAAATTTAGTTAGAAAATTCTTCTTTAATTAAATTTATTTAGAAAAGTCTTCTTTAATTAAATTTATTTAGAAAATTCTTTATGTTAAATTTAGTGTAGTTATTATTTAGTAATTTCCCAAATATTGTTAATTAATGCTAATAGATGTCTTTTATTAATTACAATTTAAGACTAGTGTTTATATAGTATATTATGTAGACACACCAGCTAAATAACTGTTGTGTTTTTTTTAGAAAACAAGAATATTTGGTAGAGAACTAACCAGAATAATCCCCAACTCAACAAGCCTCTACAGAAACAGATCTGGTGTCAAGAAAATGGTACAGAGTGCAATTAAAGAGAACTACACAGATATACTGGTTGTTAATGAGAACAGGAAGGAGCCTAATGGGCTGTTGGTTATACATCTCCCTAATGGGCCTACTGCTCATTTTAAACTAAGCAATGTGAAGATCACCACGGAAATGAGAAGGAATCATAAAGATATTAGTGACCATAGGCCTGAAGTTATTTTAAATCACTTCTCGACACGTCTGGGTTTGGGTGTTGGGAGAATGCTTGGTGCATTGTTCCACTACAGTCCTGAGTTTCAGGGAAGAAGAGCTGTCACATTTCATAATCAGAGGGATTATATATTTTTCAGACACTACAGGTGAGTACATTTTATTTCAATTAATTACAAGTACAATTTATTTACAACAATAAAATGTCAAACAGTATACTTATTAGGCATGCCACCTTTTCTGGTTTGACCTGGAGACTTTAGGTATCAGTGAGAATTTTTATTTCTCTAGCTTGTGTAAGTAAAATTTAATATGTACAAAATTATATGCAGAATATATAAATAAATTATTTTTTGTACTCATGTCCTAATACAAGTAATTTCCCGCATTGATTTGGGTGCGGGAAATTACTATTTTGTACTCATGTCCTAAGACAAGTCTTTTCTCGCATTGATTTGGGTGCGGGAAATACTACTACCCGCCAGTGTTGCCAACTAAAAATTTGTTACCAATGTAAATGTGTATTTATAAATATGAGAATGCATGCAAGCACAACGTACGCCTCTTATACTTCAAATAGCATTAAAAAACTCATTCGCTCATTCGGGGAACTTGCCTTCCTGCACTAATAATGTAAAGTAATTTACATTATTAGTGCAGGAAGGCAAGTTTCCCGAATGAGCGAATGAGTTTTTTAATGCTATTTGAAGTATAAGAGGCGTACGTTGTGCTTGCATGCATTCTCATATTTATAAATACACATTTACATTGGTACCGAATTTTAAGTTGGCAACACTGGCTACTTCCCGCACTAGTGCGGGAAGTAGTATTTCCCGCACCTAAATTAATGCGGGAAATGACTTGTCGTAGGACATGAGTATAAAATAGTAATATATTATACTTACTGTATTATGCATATTGCATATTTCTCTTCTTATTTACTTGTTTTTATTTTATAAGTAAATTGTTATGTTTGTTTTTTACTAATTAAATTCGTACGAGGTTGCCTGGATATATACATGTTGCTTATCTTCCCAATACTTCAATCAACGGTTTTATCCTTTCAAAATTAAAACTTTCCAAGTAGTAAAGAATAATAAGAAAAATATTTATTGTGATTCATAACATTTACATTACATACCACAATGGGTCTAAGGATTATTTAACACTTTATTTGCAATATTTCTCTATGTTTCTCTACAGATATAATTTTGATAGTGAAGGCAAACGTTCCACCTTACGTGAATTAGGTCCTAGATTCACATTAAAGTTGCGTTCACTGCAAAAAGGTACATTTGATAGTAAATTTGGACAGTATGAATGGATTATGGAGGGCAGGCGGCACGAAATGGAGACAAGCAGAAGGAAGTTCTTCTTGTAGGATGATTATGAATTATTTTATATACTTCAAGTTTTAATGATGATTCAACTTGGCTGTTGAAATTGTTTGTAAAAATTGTAATAATTGCGTTATTGAAAAAGAAAAACTAGTTCTATTTATCCTAAAAAATATTTTGTTTTGTAGGTTCCTGTTTTATCCTGTACCTATCCTGAGTTTTTGAATGTCTACTGGAAATATCCTTATTGTTTTGTTACTAATATTTGCAAGTGATGAAGATTTAGAAGATCTTTTATGGTATGTATGACTAGCTGCTGGTATTTATTTATTTATACAATTTAGGGACACAACCTAAAATGTCTATAATTGCACAACGAAGCAATTGAGTAACAAAAACGCGTCAATTGTAAATCAAGTAGCAAAAGTATATTAAAATTGAAGTAAATTTAATGCTCTACATCTCTACAATTGTTTCTCATAAAAAATGTTAAAGACAATTTAACATTTTTGCTGAGAAACGATTGTGGAAAGCACTAGAAACAAATGTTTGACAAAAAGTGAGGTAAAATTTTTTTTTTCTCTAAAAATTACCGATTTTCGTGTATAACGTATATCTCGAAAATCGTTGGAAGTTCGACAAATATGTACAGAAATAATTTTGTAGGAAATTGGTTAGTTTTCATTAGATAATTAGAACATATTTTTCTAGAATACACCGTTTTCGAGATATAATCGAAAAACCAAAAAATATTTTTATGCCCACCTACCGGGGGAACTTTTAGTATAATATATAATAGTATAATACCGTTGATTGAATACTTCAATAAACGCTTAAAGGGAGATTTTACAGTGGGCCCATTTTGAGGCTTAAGTGTCTGTAGCTATGCTACCCTTCAGCCAACTATCCAGAGTACTTTTGTTTTGGGTGATAGTAATGAATTGTATGGAAACACTTTTAGCTATTTTCGTCGTTTATTTTATTGTAATATAAATGTGAAAGATGTGTTTTAACTTGAGATGCTGGATTCGTACTGCTTGGGTACGCTGCGTCGAGTACCCACTTGAGATGGCGAGGGTGGAGACAGTGGAGATTTGAAATATGTGGGGTGAAAATCACTTCCAACTATATGCAACCTTAATTGCCCTAAGTTGGCGGCAACACTTTAGAGAAATTGTTGACTAAAAAGTTAGGGAGAAAATTGCTGTATCTTTAAAACTATCTATAAGATGCTAAAATATATCAGATAAATATCGATAAAATAGAATATGTTATGGTTAGATAATTTAGTTTAAAAGTACTATATTATATATATTATATATATTATAGTATTGGAAGATAAATATTTTTATATAACTTATTAAAAAAAAAATTCATCTTTATTCAGCCGTGAGGCTTTTCCGTCGGCCAAGGGAGAAGCTCAGAGGAGTTTATTTACTTTAACTTCACAGAAAACCTCTGAAATACTATGAAAGGTGATTCGTGAAAATTCGCCCCACTGGGGTTCGAACTCAGGCTCCCCAATGATCAGTACGAGACGGACGACTACTTGTCCACTGAGTTGGGTATATAAATTATTATTTTACAGTAAAATTTTATCTCATATTTTCATTTTTAAACATAATTTGTAAAACATACAATATCACCAACACTGTACCTATATTTATTTGCTACAATTGAATGGTAAACACAATTAGTGTTTCATCCTCCATCAATCTGCGCTTAGCGTTAATTGCATCCGGTCTCGCTGTCGGATCGCGATTAATTTTTCGTTGTGCATTGATGGCCTGTGTTGTTTTTCCCCAGATAAGATTGTTTTAATAACCCTTGCAATTCTTTTTCGATTGGTGTGTGATATAAATAAAACAAATCGCAATGTTTGATCTGATTGATGATACCTGAACGGAAACGCGGAAGGTTGCACTCACCGTGCGGAATCTGGACGCAATGTTGGGATTCAGTTTCGACGGAATGAGTGCGGCTGTTGCCACCATGGGTTTGCTCGCCGCCTCCGCTGTTTTAGCGGTTGTGATGTGTAAGTTTATAAAATACTAAGCTAAATATTAATAGTATGCATTATTTAGTATTGTTTATTAAAAATAAAACATGTATTTTTAGTGACACCTGCTTTAATTATGAAAATTCCGTTTAAATTTATTAATTAAAATTAAAATTAGTCACTGCCAGAAAAGTGATTGAATTTTATATATCCATGCAACGTTCTAGATAAAATTCAATCACTTTTCTGGTAGTGACTAATTTTAATTAATAAATTTAAAAGAAATTTTCATTATTAAAGCAGGTGTTACTAAAGATATAATGCAATTGCATTTTAAATAATCCCATTACTTTAAAAATAATTAATATTTTTTATAATAATTAATTCTTTAATTCCTTTTGCCTAATTTTTGCAAACTTTGTGAAAAAAAATTTAACATAAGAATTATGGCAAAAAATAATAAACAAAATACAATGACATTTTTACCATTAATTTCACAAATAAAGTTTTGTATTTATGACCAATGACATGCTGCGTATGTATGTATATATAAACATTTGCAGCTAACAAAGCTACAACCCGAGCAAGGAAAAGTCACAAATGTCAGGACGAGGAGAGATGAAAACTATTTCGTAAAATATACAAGCTATATTAGAAATAATTTTATTAGGCACGAATTACATTGTACTAGATTCGCCAAGAAATTTGTACAAGTTTCTATTTTCAAGTATTCATATCCTAGGTTCATCTCGTAACATGATCAATCATATCTTGAATAAAGCCCGCATGACATTATCAAGTTTCTTATATCGTATTGGATACAGACACAAACGACAGAGTGTCACACATGTAGAAAATGATATAGCGGCGGAATAATAATAAATTCACTTAACAATAACAACACCGTAATACACAATGTTAATTTTCCAGTTAGAAATAGTTTAATATATCAATTCTTATATATACAACGATATAGGAAACTAGACAATGTAATACGGGTTTTATTCAAGACATGATTGATCATGATATGAGATGAACCTAGCACATGAATACTTGAAAATAGAAACTTGTACATATTTCTTGGCGAATCTAGTACAATGTAATTCGTGCCTAATAAAATTATTTCTAATATAGCTTGTATATTTTACGAAATAGTTTTCTTTCTTTCTTCTCTCCTCATCCTAATATTTGTGACTTTTCCTTGCTCGGGTTGTAGCTTTGTTAACTGCAAATGTTCACTTATTTGTTGAGTTGATTTATACTACATATTTTCGACTTTATTTTATATTGTTGCCTAAAAGTAAGTTTTATAATTTCAATTGTGTTTGCACATAATTTATCATAATATCTAGCATACCTACTCTATTTTTCATTTCAATACGGTACGCTAGTAGAACTAAAAAATACTTAACTTAAATATATTTAATATAATTCTGCACAATTATATTACAAAAAATGCTCACACTTGATTTAAAAATCTGTAATAAAAATTTGACCGTTATAAAAGAATAATTATATGTGATTTACATTTTCATTCACCAATTTTACTGTTACTTCAACTGTTAAACTTTTTGTAAGCTTGCTCTTTCAATAGGACAATCACTACAAAACCACGTCCGTATAATAAAGTGAAAGTATTGTGTGTATATGAAGTGTATGTACTCGTGGACAGGTTAATAGCACTGCAAAAAGTAAAAAGTATATATATATATATATATATATATATATATATATATATATATATATATATTCATATGATTCATTTAGGCTACATAATGTCATATGGGCTTCATTTTATTTAATTCGTTTAACAATTCTATTTTCCCACACTGTTACTATAAATAATATTTTTCAGTAACGCGTAGTCAAGATACTTCCACTACGTTATCCTCCGTTGTTGATACCACCCCAAAAGATGGAGTTAATTATTCAGCACTGCTGGATCCCCACGGGCCTGACGTGCAATTTATTCTGTTCATGAAGTAAGTGCGCACAAAATAAAACTTGATAATGGAAGAAACGCTGATTGCATACCTTTATTTTTAGTGGGAAAAAACCTTACAATCTAAACACGGGCGACTATCGGGCTTTTGAAGAATCTGGCTTTGATGTTAACATTCCAACTGTTATAATAACACATGGATTTCTTAGCAGTATTAAACAGGAGGTTTTTGTAAAGACTAAAAATGGTAAGTGAAAATGTTTTGAGGTAGAACGTGAGGTGTGGGCACCAGACGACTTTTCGAATAAAAGAATGAATATTAAATCAAAACCTAAGAAACAAATAAAATTAATTTTTCTGTTTTTTTTTTCTAATCACTTGTTAAAGCAATAAAATTTTTATAATAAATATTTATTTATTATAATGAATTGAGTCTGTAAGAATGAAAGTGGTGTAAGTCACATTTGAATTATTTTGAAAAGAAGAAGATTTTGCGTTTGGTATTTATGTAAATCGACGTGCGCAGTTATAGACTTGGTCAATTTATTCATAAATAAAAATGTAACTGCGTACGTCGATTTATATAAATATCAAACGCAAAATCTTCTCCTTTTCAAAACAATTCAAATGTGATTTACACCACTTTTGTTATACTTATTTATTGATATTATTAATTGTTTTTTTTTAGCATTTTTGGCGACTGGTGATTATAACGTCGTCGGCATGGACTGGTCCGTTCTCTGCGAGTTTGAATATTTTTCGGCGATGAAGGGTGCCCAACTAGCGGGTGATTCGCTTGCGAATTTCCTGAATTTTATTATAAGGGCTAGTGTTAGGTATGAGGACATACACGTGATTGGACATAGTTTGGGAGCGCATGTAGCTGGTATGGGCGGTGATGCTGTCAAAGGGGGACGTATAGGACGAATTACAGGTAAATTACAAACAATTAAGTAGCATCCACGGGTTAGAGTTAGAGTTAACATGGACTGGATCAAATTTAAAAAATCAGTTTGTACGTATTGCCTAAAACCGGCTTTGACATCGGTTTACCGCAAGGACCGTAAACAAGAGGACAAAGAAATTGTATAAACACAATGTAGATAGGCTGACGCGCAATTTTTACCATCGGACCTGGTCGGATCCCATATATTCTGTGTTGCCATCCATAAGTTTGTTACGATACTACAACAAATTTAAATTTGCCCTTAGAAGTGACGTTAAAATAGTGAAATTGGTTATTATCCTGTCATTGTTAACACATCTGTGACATGTGGCTAAGGCCCTATCCGTTTGGTCAGTATTAGGCCCAATTCACACATAAGATGCGTCGGGCGCAGGCGCGGTGTAGGCGAGGCGCAGGCGCGACGTCGCACAGGCGATTGTGATGTCCATATGCAGTGAAGGGGTGGACATTGCACCTTATGTTTACATAGAGACGGCGTGGAAGGGTTTCGCCTCTCCGCCTACCGTGTCTTAGGCGAAGAGACGAAGACGCGGTGCCGGCGCGAATAGGCAAATTCCCGCGCTTCGTGACCTAAGTAGGCATTGCACCACATGTTTATATAGAGAGGGCTTGAAGCGTCGTGCCTCTCGCAGCGCCGGCACCGCGTCTTCGCCTAAGACACGGTAGGCGAAGAGGCGAAAGGCATAACTCTTCCACGCCGCCTCTATGTAAACATAAGGTGCAATGTCCACCCCTTCACTGCATATGGACATCACAATCGCCTGTGCGACGTCGCGCCTGCGCCTCGCCTACACCGCGCTTGCGCCCGACGTCGCTTATGTGTGAATTGGGCCTTACACTAGTGTTCGCGGAGCCTGGGCCATACCAACGATGAAACGGTTGTTTATTAGGTAACAGCATTGATTAATCATGACCTAGATGTTCAACGTCCTGCTGTTTGCGGTGGCTACCTACCGATGACCGATCTATTTGATGATTAATCAATGGTAACAGTCTGTTTTTTTTTACCAGACCGGTCTAAACTTACAGAATAGACCTTCAGGCCTCAGTTGAATGATGAAACATTCTTCCCGGATAGGTCGACAATGAAAAAAGTCCTCTTATATACAATCTTTGGGTACAATGGGCCCCAGATTGAGTTCTCACGGTTAGATAGTATGCTCAACTATATAATTAGATGTATACACGGCTGCAAGTAATTGCGCAAGTTGAAAAATCACTAAATCGCACGACAGAAAATTGCGACAATTATTCACCACAATGTTTTTGACATTGACATTGACATTTTTGTCGCAAGTAACCTACCAGTCTAAACGTAGCTTTATACACATGTTTAAAAGTTTCTAGGTCTGAACTATGCTTTAGGTATTCCCTGTAGATATATCTAGTATTTACGTTTCATTAAAACATACATTATTATTTTTAATTAATTTAAAAGTAAACTCGATCATTATTCCTAAATTCAAAAATCTCTACAAGAAAAGCAATTACGCAGACACTATAAGCAATAGCAAGAAAATACATAAGTGGACTAATCATATCAAAAGTAATAGGCTTATCTATCGTAAAATCTCTTGAAAACTCCTTTCGCAACTCCACATAATGTTTATTATGCACATAAAACTCATTCATGACTCTGCGTATCCAATACTGCGTCAACCCAACCTCTACATACTGTTGAATTTTCACACGGATGTACGGTGAGACCGGATGACTAGTCCGGGTAAGCAAACCCATATGGGAACCAAGCACGCATTTATCCATAACACGCATATTTAAACTGGTGTACTCATCAAATAATTTGCTCATACTAATAACATATTGGTTATCGTAAATTGAGGTTGCAAAAACCATGTCATGTCTGTAGGTATCGAAACTCACAGTATTCTCAACAAGTTTTTGAAAAAGTGGGTCTAAATTTGACATACCGATAGCCCTAGCACCTCCACGTGTATAATTCCAAACCAGATTATGCTTGTGTATATCCTCCAAACTGTTAATGGGGGCATCCAATGTTGGAATAGTTAAATTCGTGGCGATTAACGCTGAATATATAGTTGTTAATAAAATTCCGAAGATCCACGTGGTAATAATTAAAACTTTATTCGTACCGCTATTTTTCATCAAATCAACTTCTTGGTAATTAGATAATATTATTCTATAGATATTGTACGCGTATGTACAATACCCTAGACGCTTTTTATTCATAATATACATAGCTATATTGATGACCATAGCGGATATTACTATTAAAACTGGAATCCTCCAGTCGATATTGCTGATGAGAAACGTGTTTTCATTTATAACCATTTTCGGTACAATGAATGAAAAGCATGCTTGCACATAGTTGGCTAGTTCTAGTTCAGGGTACCTGCCAATATACTCGAAGGTATGACTGCATCCACCGATGTGGATAATCCCTTCATGCACATCATTTACAATTGGTAACCAGCTGAAGTCTTTATAAATTACATATTCGATTTTCCAATCTTTTGCTAGCTCATCCAATAAAAGTTTTTCGACACCATCGTAAACGCCTCTTTTATCATGGAATATCAATGGATGGCAGTTCCAAACGCCTACTTTAATTGTGGGAATTGATATTGTTTTGGTTATTAGAGTGATTAGTATGAATGTTTTTAGAAAAAACATTGTAGTTTTGATTGAAATAGGCGAGTTGAGTTTTAGGTTTACAATTAATGCCATACGAATTTAACATTTAATTTTAATGCGATAGTGTTTGTATAGGAATACAATATTGTTCATTAATCTGCGAGAATTATTAATTATGTGTATATGAAATAATGTTATTATGAAAAATTCGAATCGACTGAAGTAATAAATGATGTGGCGTGCACAATAAAAAAATAAAAGGTTTATTTTATAATATTTTAGCACGACATAATATACATATTAACGGGTAAAATCTGATAACGCCGGTGCGTATTATTAAATATCAATTTTATAGTTTTTTTTTTGTGTGGAAAACAAATTGCATTTTAATTATAGTAATAATAACAACAATAACTCCGATGTAGTGCATAAGTTAGCATCCTCGCTTAACGAATATATTACTAAACATTATTTAAAAAAATCAAACACCCCAGGTGTTTTTGAGGTCGCTGATTGCGAATGCGATGTCCGTTTAAAAAAATTCAAAATGGCGGATCCAAAATGGCGGACAAAAAAGTAAATTTTGCAAGTAATTTGGTTCGAAATTATTTACACGGTTTTTTTTTATAGGTCACTGATTACAAATTCGATTGCCGATTTTAAGAATACTAAATGGCGGGCAAAAAAGTAAATTTGGAAAATTAATTGTTTCAAAATTACTTACACTTATTGTTTTTGAGGTTACTGATTCAAAATGGCTGATAAATTATATAATTATATATAAATTTAATTATTTCCAACATAACTTATTGGATGTTGACATACAATCAAAATTATGAATAATGAAACAGCTCTAACCCCGATCCGTGTATAATTCCAGATCAAATTGTATTGTTAGAACGAAACATCTGAATTCTCTTAAGCCCTGGTTTCCTAGGAGAACGGTCGCTTTAAAACGGCCGCTTTAAAACGGCCGCTTTAAAACGGCCGCTTTAAAACGGCCGCTTTTGACGTCATTCACAAATCACAAAGGTCGTTTTAAGTATATGTAATAGAAGAACAATACGTTGAGGTATTACACTTTATAGGAAACTATATTCGTTTATATACACGTAGAATTATTTTTGTGACGTAAAAATGACGTCAAAAACGGCCGTTTTTAAGCGGCCGCTCTCCTAGGAAACCAGGGCTTTACCCCCGTATTCACCGACGTTCCATAAATCTATCAATAGCTATTGAAACAATAAGTATTCGTTGTTATAGTAACAATAAATACATTATCTAGGGAATGTAGTTACTTTAGATTGTCTCTATTGCAAACACTGAATAATTAACAAAAGGTGTCATCAATGCTCCAATTGCAAGCGCTATTCAAGGTGTTTGACATTTGTTTTGGCATATTCTGTCACAATGACGTTGTCAATTTATCAATTCAATAGCTTATGGGACCAATTTTTGTCATTGTATAACTTTTGTTAAAAATATAGCGAAAGGTAAATAATTTAGAATAGAAATTGCACGGTATCAATTTGCATTGATTACGTACGAATAATTTTATTATAAGGTTTGGATCCTGCTGGTCCAGGCTACAGTGATGTGCCACCAAATCTTCGTTTGGATCCTGGAGATGCACAGCTTGTGGATATAATTCATACTTATATGAGAGTACTCAGTCTGGCGCAACCCTTGGGTCATCTTGACTTTTATCCGAACGGGGGTAGATATCAACCAGGATGTCCGGAGCTATTTGATATATGTAAGTACATTCAAAATTCCACTACCACAAAGCAATAACTAACGGTATTTAGAAAGTGTATATTACAATTGGACGGGAGGTTTCACAATGGGCCCATTTTGAGGCCTAAGTGTCTGTAGCTATGCTACCCTCCAGCCAACTATCCAGAACTATCCAGACAATTGGACGTCTGTATAGGTGGTATAGTATCGTGTATGGGCCGCTTAATGCAATATTTCTCTCTCATTGTAAAATCCCAAATATGAACAGGCTTAAATAGAAGAATGTGGTAGCATATCGTTTTGTTATTCTTATAGTTACTTTTTATTTACAGGGAAAGTTCCCGAAAGCATCAGTTGCAACCATGGTAGAGCATATATGTACTTTATAGAATCTATTTATAATAAGCAAGCATTCAAATGCCAAAAATGCGCCACCGTGGAAGAAGCAGTCTATAGCAGATGTTTTGAAGAAAGTGAAGTCCGCATGGGTCAGAATGAAACATACAAGTAAGTTTTATTAATATAGTAAAAGTAGAGTCTAGTAGTTTTAATCGCCAAAACCTGGCGGAGGAAAAGCAGTTGAAAATTGGCGTACGGAAACTCCGATTGATATTAATTAACAAAGGGGCTGTTATGAGCGATTAAAGCCGGCGGATACTCGAACTACACGGTGGAGCTAGGCACTTTTGTGCGTTTTTGTGAATGAAATAATCTCTATTCCCTCTACTGGTAAACTTTTGTATGCCTCTTCCTTCAACCCGTAATTTCTCGCCGTTTCCCATTGCCTTAGTGTCATACTCATTCGAAGAGAACTCCTTTCTTCCTACCACCAGCCTCGTCTTTTCCTGATTATTTTGTGTCCATTTTGATTCGTTTTTGTGATGAATACATATTTTATTTCTAGAAATGGACTTTACTATGTGAAAACCAACATCAAATCACCGTTTTCTTTGACGTAGTTTGTACCAATAGATACAGTTTTAATTTTAAAGCTCAAATATTTTAGTAGGTACATACTACTCTCACTAATTTAATTAATTAATTGTTGAGTAATTATATGTTGTGTGCGTGTGTTTTTAAAAATAAATTTCTACAGTGTTATCACAAATTTAATTTACCAACAAATCATTTACATGGCACAACATTCATCATTTATATCCACGGAAATCATCAAATTATTTAAACTTTAACTCTAGATATCTTATTTATAGCTTTTAGTTCAATCAATTTCATTGTTTTATTTTTTGAAATCCAATATTTTATTTGTTATGAAAATCATCATCATGAGGGTGCGGCAAGATAATTTCCTTATTTCATAATGCAGGCCAGTCGACAATTTAGATTTTAAAATCTTCATATTAGCGTTTTCTTCAATTGCGCAAAATTGCAACCACAAAAAATAAATCAAGTAGCTACAATGCCGCAATTATGATAAAAAGAATATGAGGTACGAAAGAAATCAATAACGATATCAGAGCTTACAACACCGAACTATTGAAGGTTCGGTGTTGTAAGCTCTGATAAAGTAATCAAAATATATTTTCAGTTTTCTTTTTATCAAAAAGATAAACATTAATAAGCGTCTAGATTTGCATTCAAAACACTCATAATTGTTATTATTAAGAGCAGATTTACTTTTAGGATAAAAAAAATTGATAACTTATCTTTTGTAACAAAATATTCTACGTATATGTTTCGACATTAAATAACTAAATGAGTTACTAAACATATTTTAAATTAATTAATTTTTCTGGGACCCCCCAAATATTTTTCGCGACCCCCACTTTGAGAATCTCTAGTCTAGTAGTCTAGAAGATCGCGTTTATTAATACAAACATATGAAATACAATATACAAACATTTATATCATAATTATTTCGATTATAATCTGTATTAAATTGCCTAAAATACGTAATATACCAATATGTCACCTTACTTTATTTATTTATTTAATATAGACATCTACAGTTTAACAGAAACCAATTACAGATGATATAATAATAACGATACTTATGAACGTAAATGAGTATAAGAAATTATTTTAAAAGTGTAATTTACCATTAAAGATGTATCTGTGATTTAAAGAACGCAGGAAACCTAAAGTTTGATAATATATATTGAGTACGTATGGCATATTTCACGTAAATAGAGTTGAAATGAAATTAAAAAATTTAAACGAAATCCCATATTTATGACAGCACAGTATATCTATAATAATATTGTTTTATACCTATATATGACGTATATCTAATAAGTAACTATATGTACTTATTAGATATACGTCGTATATACGTATAAATAACTATATGTACTAAGTAGATTTACGTCATATACTCCAAACAAGCAAATGCAAAAAGAGAATTATTTTCTTTTTGCATTTGCTTGTTTTGCGGCTGTTTCAGCCTCTTGTGTTAGTAAAACTTCAACAGCATGTGTCCTCCGTCGCACCGTCGGTGTTTTTAACCACCACATGGTCAACGCTTCTTCCTCCTCTCTGTATACAGGGGCACGCTTCGCCAGAGTGTTGATAAGTTCCAACGGACTTAACGGTTGTACCCTCAACCGTAGCTTCCTTTTCACAGTCATGATTTCGTTTATAGTACTCGCTATCGAACCTATAATAACAATAATTGTTTATTTCATCATACATTAAGAAATTGTTGTAGCTCACACCCATTCTGATTTCCTACTAAAGTCCTAGTTTCCTTGGGAAACAGTCGCTTAAAAGCAGCCGCTGTTGACGTACAAATGACGATCGCTCTCAAGACATGTCTTTTGTGCACAGAATAATCAACTTACCAACAGTATAACCATCCGATATCTTGCTCATCCCACTATAATCAAACTGCCACGAGATCGCACTGTATTTGCCTAGTAGGCTAGTCCAGAGGCGATATCGTGAGCTGTACTCGGGCCTTGGAATGATTAAATTCTTCTGATAAACTTGTTGAAGAAGTTTCTGATCGGCCTCCCAGGGGCTGTTTGTCACACCGATGAAGACTATACGATCTTCAGGATTCAAATCTAGTACAATAAGATGTTCATTAACATTCTTATTCTGTGATCTACCTAGGTTTGAATTATGGAAGGAACCGGATTGTTCATAATCGTTATATTTTGTTGCATAATTACTCCTACATCTTCTTCCAGAGCTACTCTAAAGATATTTTCGGTGTAGATGTTGATGAGCCCCCTATGCTCTTCAATTACCTTGATCTAATGATCTTCGAGGCAACTACTATGTATTATTAATTATATACCAAGTATATATATTATTTACATTACAAGTAAACCTACACTGTAGATAGACCCAAATTCCGTACGGAAAAGAGTCTATTAATACCGGACTCGAACCGGTAACGGCATGGACACAGTGGCTTTAGATCGTCGCCTTAGGCCCAATTCACACATAAGCGGCGTCGGGCACAGGCGCGGTGTAGTCGAGGCGCAGGCGCGACGTCGCACAGGCGATTGTGATGTCCATTTGCAGTGAAGAGGTGGACATTGCACCTTATGTTTACATAGAGGCGGCGTAGAAGAGTGTCGCCTCTTTGCCTACCGCGTCTTAGGCGAAGACGCGGTGCCGGCGCGGCGATAGGCACAAGGCAAAAGCCCGCGCCTCGTTTCCTAAGTGGGCATTGCATCACATGCTTATATAGGGGGGGCTTGAAGCGTCGTGCCTCTCGCACCGCGTCTTCGCCTCTTCGCCTAAGACATGGTAGGCGAAGAGGCGAAAGGCGTAACTCTTCCACGCCGCTTCTATATAACAATAAGGTGCAATGTCCACCCCTTCAATGCATATGGACATTATAATCGCCTGTGCGACGTCGCGCCTGCGCCTCGCCTACACCGCGCCTTCACCCGACGCCGCTTATGTGTGAATTGGGCCTAAGACCACTACGCCACGACCGCCCCTATGCTCTTCAACATCTTCACCAAAAATTTTATTTAGAGTGGCTCTGGGTGAAGATGTAGGTGTAAAAATTGGTGGAGAAAATGTCAGCAACGCAGATGATACGGCAATTATGGCACACACATAACACATACTTATTTAACTCCTCTTTTGGCTAGCCATACACGAATTTTAAAACACGGTTTAAATAGTATATGGGATCAAAAATACATTTTACACTTCTCCAAATGTCCAAATTTGTCTTTTAGAAAAAGGCGTACAACTTACTTTTAATCATCTTTGGTAAATCTTTCTTGAGCCTCTTCGGGTCCGTCTTATCCGTTTTGGGCACTTTTTTGACAAAAGGCCGCTCCGCGTTGTCCATAAAAATAACAGAAGGCTGCATCAAACGGGCCACTTTAATAATCAGGTGCACCAGCATAATAAGGCCTGATTTGCCCGGGTATTTTCCCACAATGTTCGCGGGTGTTAAATCGAAAAACGTGGCGCCTGCTTCTGTACAAACCGCGTGCACAAGCATATCTTTGCCACTACCAATAGCACCAGCAAGAAGAACCGATTTTATATGCGGTGTGGCCTCATGGAGTTGTGGAGTGAGTAGGGGTAGTACGCAGTATTCAGCTACGATTTGGCGGAGGTCTCCCAGTGCGATGCGAGGCTCTACATCGCGATTGTGGGGAACTGGAGAATTGTACGAGCGTTCACCGATGAAATCTCGCATGTAAGTTTCTGGACACCTATAAAACAACTAGTTTAGTTTCAATAGATTAATATATAGCTTGTTTCACACTTTCACATAGATTCAGGCTTTGATTTTGGCATAATAATTCATTTGTTTTATTGATTTAGTAGAAGAGACATATTCAGAACCTAAAGAAATTAAGGCAGGTGTACTTGAGGTAGTGTACTGGGGCCGCTACTTGTCATTGCGACCCCAGTACACTATCTCAAGTACACCTGCCTTAATTTCTTTAAGTTCTACCGGACCTAGAATTCTCCATTTTTTGTCCAATGATTCAATTGTGCAGCTTCCTTGCATGGTCTTTTCCGATTGCTAATACGGTTTGATCGTCAGCAAAGGTAATAATGACGCAGATAGTTGCCTTTGCTGACGATCAAGCCGTATTAGAAACTGGAAAAGACCATGCAAGGAAGCTGCACAATTCGGTAAATAAAATCATTGGACAACAAAATGGAGAACTAAACTCAGTAGCTCCAAATTAGTGTATATTAATTTCACCTGCAAAAAAGAGCGATATCATCATATTACATTATACAACCCCAGATACCCCATGCACATTCTGCCAAATATCTTTGGCTACACCTAGACAAATAATTCCGCTGGGAAGTCCAAACTAAATTTAGATGATTTTGAGAGATTTTCAGTGATTTAGAGAGATCGATAGAGATATAGAGATATTTGTAAAGACGATTAATAGATATTGTAGGGATTTATAGGGATTTAGAGAGATCTGTAGTGCTTTGGAATGATTTAGATAGATTAACAGAGATTTAGGAATATTTATAGAGATTTAAAAAAATGAATGGAGGTTGGTAGAGATTTGTTGAGATTTGTTGATATTTATTGAGATTTATTGAGATTTATTGAGACTTATTGAGATTTATTGAGATTTATTGAAATTATTGAAATTTATCAATCTCAATAAATCTCAAATTATTCAAATTAATTGAGATTTGGAGGAATCTATAGAGGCTTATAATGATTTACAGAAATTTTAAGATATTATTCACCAACAACCCATAAACTTTATAGGTCCCATAAGATATTGATTGGATAAATTGACAACGTCATTGTG
This sequence comes from Lordithon lunulatus, assembly GCA_963942505.1. NCBI lineage: Eukaryota > Metazoa > Arthropoda > Insecta > Coleoptera > Staphylinidae > Lordithon > Lordithon lunulatus. The sequence continues at coordinate 71,447,729 of OZ012666.1, forward strand.
ACAGAATATGCCAAAACAAATGTCAAACACTTGGAATAGCACTTGCGAGTTGTCTATGCTTGCGACTGGAGATTTGATGACACCTTTTGTTTAATTATTCAGTGTTTCCAATAGAGCGAATCTAAAGTAACTACATTTCCTAGATAATGTATTTATTGTTGTTATAACAACGAATACTTATGGGTTCAACAGCTATTCAGAGATTTATGGAATGTCGGTGAATACGGGGATTAAAAGATTTAAAATATTCAATTGTTTATCGCTGTTTTAAATCAAGCACACATTATTATAAACAATTTTTTCTCGTGGTATATAAACAAATATATTTTGCTGTAAGTATAGCAGACAATACACGGACACACTGTATGTTATTTAGTTCAAATTAACATTTTCTCCATAAGTTAGCGCGAATTAATTCAGATGTACATGCGCCATCTAGCGGCGAATGGAGGAACTAAAGCTTGGCCATAATCCCGCGACCGCAGCAAGAACGCGTCTAAGAAGGACGCTTACAGCTGTCAGTGTCGGTGCAATTTGAACTGTTCTTTTTCGACTAAACAGTGTATTACTAGTTTGTGGTAACAACAATTGGAAAGAAGCTAGTTGCAGTGTGCAGTCCCCTTGAACGTGCCGCATAATTGAGTGTGCCTGGATGCAACAAAAGATACAAACAATCGGTGAGTGTTTTGTTAATTTTTTATACAACCTTCAAATTGTTGTAATGGCGTCGTTTGATTTGAAGAGCGTTTTATGTAAGTACATGTATAATTACTGCCACACTGCTTGAGCTGTTGCTGTATTGCTTGTGTGCATAACATACGTTGAATATTATAGTACTCTCCTATATATACGCAGGGGTGTGTGGGACATATAAAAGTCGCGGCGCTTGTTCTTAAACCGGTGCTTGAGGGTACAGGCGGCTTAAACTAGCGGCGTACCGGGAAATTCCCTGGTGTGCCGGCAGCCTAAAAATGTTGCAGCTTCATATTACTACGCTACGTTTGTGTTTAATATTTCAATCAACAGTTTGTGGAAGTATAATTTTATTAGACAGTATTGTGAAGCAATGTTTTACATTTTGAAAATGCTCTTTATATGTTTTCAATTAATATACTTTACTGCAAATGGATACGCAGTCACACTGTCTGGCAGAGACAGCTGTCATTTTGTTGTAATCTTTTCTCACATTAAAAACCTTCTTAATTCAATACCAATAATATCCATTTTACAAGAAGGACTTAATATTGTAGTTGATATATATTGTAATTGATATATATATATATATATATATATATATATATATATATATATATATATAACCTTCAAATGTATAATGAACATTCATTATACATTTGAAGGTTATGATTAACACTTATTTCAAGTAGTAATTTAAGATGGCACCAACTGGCTCTATCTTGCATTACTACTTGGATGGTCATAAGTAGAAAGCCATCCGTGTTAACTCGCTCCAGTCAACCGACTGTCTTCACATTGTCTCATATGTTGACATGATGCTGCGAGTGAGAGGCTCGCGCCCACAAGCCCACTAGTTTCAGTCAACTCGCATAACCTAACCTAACTTTATGTATAATAACATCAATAACTCACATTTTAATAATTCCATTAGCGACCAACTCTTCAAACAGAGATTCTGTGGTACGATCAGGTGTTAGATCCTTTTCTTTCTTCTTTTTACTCTTCTTCCCACCTCGTTTTGCCTTCTTAGGCGCCCTTTTCGCTCTTTTATGGCCTTTATCTCTATCAACAGCCTCCTGCAAAAGCTGTAACTCCGTGCGCATCATATCATCCACCACTTTCCTCAATTCGTTCTCCATCACAACCATCTGTTCCTGTTCTATTATATCTGGGTATGGCAGCTGTTTTGGATTACTAGTTTCATCTTTGAAACGCCACACTTCATCATACTCCTCTTTTCGTAGAGTCAGCTCGGGTACAAATACAGAAACTGTGGCTTTGATTATTTCTTCCTCTTCTTCGTCAGCTGTTTTCGTCTCTTTTTCTTTTGATTTACTTTTTTTCGACTCTTTAGAGGACACTTGTGTCGATTTACTCAACTCACTATCAGTACCTGTAAATAATAACAATTACTGAAAATACATACAATTGATTTAATTTACGTGTGGATACTTATATTACAGTGGAATACATTTTGAGATAATTTTTTAAATAAGTAACTTGCAACATATATTTTTTTATTTAAGTTTTGAAAAGCATTTGATTGTTCATCTTGTATAAGATGTACAATCACCTGAAAACCGCCGTTTCCTTTTTCAATGTTATATTGTTTTAATTTCAAACTGTTTTGAAATTGTAATTGAAAACGAAATAAAGACACTTTATTATTATATGGCCTTTCCTCTACTCCAAGCTTAAATCGTTGTCTACATATATTTCTGTGGTTCTAAGTTTGCTTTATGCACCCACGATTTTCTGCTTGTCTTGCCAGCTTGCCATTTTCACCGTAAATTCAATCAGGTAATATGATTTACCTATTTTCCTCACATTTGGTTTGCCCATATCTATTCTTAATCCTAGTTTTTCTTCAAAAAGATTTGCAATTTCTCTTTCTGGATATATATTATCTTTTATTATCACATTGTTCTTCTTTTTCATTCTTCTCTTTCTTTATTATTTTTCAACTCTCGATAAGAAGATTTTTTCTCTGTATTCCACATGTCTTTCTTCATTACTTGTATTTTTGATTTGATTTACTCCATCTGTTGCATGATTTCTTTCTACATCTTTTTTAGTGTGCAATTTTATAAGTAAAACATATGTATGTCGTCGCTTTACAGTTTTTCTATTTTCCAAAGATTGCATGATGTATTTTAATTACAGGTATAACCTGTATTACAATAAAAAAAATATATAAAGGCACCTTACACGGTCAATAATTCTGTCAATCCTAGTACGGTCAATATTTTCTTCAATCCTCCTTTTATATTTATCAAGTTATCAATTATCCGGATAAAGATCAGTATTCTCTTCATTACATCATTACTATACCTTACAGAATGAATAATACTGGTAACATTTTAAAATAATGAATATTTTAAACATATTTTCGTACAGTAATACTGTCATTATTTTAAAATATTGACAGTAATATTGATCGTGCCTTATTGAGTAAACCTGTGTGTTTAAAAAGTCGTAATAAAATCCGAAAATCGTTTACGGTTTAGGCCCAAAAACTCTGTATAGGTCGGATACTACTAACTAATTTATGAATTTATAATAATGTATTAAAGGATAAATAAAACGATTTTTTACTTTGTTTTTTATCACACTTCAGTTACACTTTGCAATTAGTTTCGGCTAAGCTCTAGCCATTTTCGAGCTCCTCCGATGATTCAGAGTCATCGGAGGAGCTCGAAAATGGCTAGAGCTTAGCCGAAACTAGTTGCAAAGTGTAACTGAAGTGTGGTAAAAAACAAAGTAAAAAATCGTTTTATTTATCCTTTAAAATGAATTATCACAAAGTAGACGCCTTAACAATCCAATATTTGAATAATGTATTATTATTACCTTGTCTACTCATTAACATCCTTGACGTGGACCTCTCAGACCCGGTATACTCGGGAATTTTCCCAGTTTGCTCCTTGTACTCGTACAACCAATTCCGAACTTGATCACTCAGCTGCTCTAAAACAACAGCCCTTTGGTGTTTCTGCAATCGATCGGTACACTCCCGCACAGCCACCTCGTGTTCCTCCAGCCTCTTCAATCGCAACCTCCTTCGCGTCTCAGCTATAGCAATTGCCTTAAGCACATCCTCATTGTCCTTCTTTGGAGGCGGCACCATGCCTATCAGCAGCATCTCCTGAAGTTTCCTTCTGCGTGTCTCCCTACGAGCCTGATAACCCCTCCAAACTTTCTGTATCCGCAGCGCTGCTGGCAAACTGATTTTCTCCGCATTGGCTTCATCATCCTGCTGCCTGCCGCGTTCCTTCAAATTCTTAATCTCTCTCATAAACTGTGCCCGAAGCCGACCTTGTCGTGCCCGTTCGTGTGTTTGCACTATCAATATAGCGCGTTGTTCCGTCATAACAGGACGCGCCTCAACATCCCCTGCAAACCCCATCCTTTCCAATACATTTTTAATCACTTGCCTCCGTCGCTCCAGCTCCCCGGTGCGCTCCTCGCGAAAGCATGCCGGCACCTGCAACTCGGCTGAATCGGGTGTGAGCCGTAAACCCTCCAACACATCCCCGCAGTGCGTAAACTCACTCAAATCCGCCTCCACTAGATCCGATTTCAACTCCAACACCCGCCCCAGTGTAGCTTCAAGGATTTTCATGATGAGCGCGCGTTTTTGGGGCTGCACGGTTTGGTCCGCGCATTCCGCCAACTGGTTGGCAACAGATATGTAGCGTAGGTAAAGGGTGGCTAGAAGGGTGCGTTGCTCACGACTGTCTGCTTGCACCGGCTCGCTTTGGACGGCGGCGGCGAGAAGGTCTTGGGCGCGGCGCCATAACTCGTCGTAGGTGCCGTGCGACATCGCGAATGAATGAAACAATTGGGGTGTGGATTGTGTTGTTTGGTGTCATAGCAACCAAATAATTGTGTTTGTAGGAAGGGGCGTTTGATGGATTAACGATTAAATATTAATAGTGCACTTCTTAAAACTCGTAACTATTAATATCAGGTTTCCAACAAATCATAGTAAGTTGGTTTTTGATAAGTTTTATGAGAAGAAATCATGACTTAGTACGAAGTAGTCGATCGACATCTTGAGCCTTATGAATTTTACTATTTCCATTATTTTTTCTTATATTTATTATAACATATATGATGAATAAATGAATAAATGAATAAATGAATAAATGAATAAATGAATAAATGAATAAATGAATAAATGAATAAATGAATAAATGAATAAATGAATAAATGAATAAATGAATAAATGAATAAATGAATAAATGAATAAATGAATAAATGAATAAATGAATAAATGAATAAATGAATAAATGAATAAATGAATAAATGAATAAATGAATAAATGAATAAATGAATAAATGAATAAATGAATAAATGAATAAATGAATAAATGAATAAATGAATAAATGAATAAATGAATAAATGAATAAATGAATAAATGAATAAATGAATAAATGAATAAATGAATAAATGAATAAATGAATAAATGAATAAATGAATAAATGAATAAATGAATAAATGAATAAATGAATAAATGAATAAATGAATAAATGAATAAATGAATAAATGAATAAATGAATAAATGAATAAACGAATAAACGAATAAACGAATAAACGAATAAACGAATAAACGAATAAACGAATAAACGAATAAACGAATAAACGAATAAACGAATAAACGAATAAACGAATAAACGAATAAACGAATAAACGAATAAACGAATAAACGAATAAACGAATAAACGAATAAACGAATAAACGAATAAACGAATAAACGAATAAACGAATAAACGAATAAACGAATAAACGAATAAACGAATAAACGAATAAACGAATAAATGAACAAATGAACAAATGAACAAATGAACAAATGAACAAATGAACAAATGAACAAATGAACAAATGAACAAATGAACAAATGAACAAATGAACAAATGAACAAATGAACAAATGAACAAATGAACAAATGAACAAATGAACAAATGAACAAATGAACAAATGAACAAATGAACAAATGAACAAATGAACAAATGAACAAATGAACAAATGAACAAATGAACAAATGAACAAATGAACAAATGAACAAATGAACAAATGAACAAATGAACAAAAATTCTGGAAGGTCTTTAGGGAATTTAAAATTGCACTTTCGTATTTTAATATTTATTTATATAATCGTAACATTTTTTTTTGTCTTTTTTGGGATGCTCTCTAAAAACTAAGTATAAATAAATGCTCGTGTCCATTTCCGTTAGCGCAGTTGTCAATAAATAATCCTATGGTCGTCAAATTTGTACAATTATTCGGTGCTACAAAAAATAATGAAATTAATCAACTTATTAAATTAGTTATTAATTGTATGAAAACGTACCTATTATTTAATATTCCAATAGCTATATTCCCCTCCTTCCCTTATCTGCTTCTCTGTAATAGCTAGGATTTGGTTTTTTAGGCATAGCCGATTTCCTTACAATGGTGTTGCGTTCAGCATCCCGCACCCGTTCATTTATTTCCACACGCGGTTTACCGTTACTAGGACCTCCACCACCTGCGTAATTGATATTCATACCTGGCATAGTTTCAGTACCATCGATTTTAACATTAAATGGCGGTTTTCGTTTGGATCTATTGAAATTCGGTTTCTGATTTGATTGCAGATTTTTGTTGTTGGGACGTTTCGCGTTATTATTTAAGTGCATTTGAGGGTTGTGGTTGAATTGTGATTGTCCTTGTAATCGAGCTTGCGGTTGTGTATTAAATTGAGATTGTCGTGGATTATTTTCATGCATATCATAGTTCATCGCGCGAGGTGGTTCATATTGAGGCTGCCTCATTCCTGTATTTTCATATGGCCTGGGCCTATGCATAAATTGCCGTTCGTCTTCTTCAATTTCATGCATATCATAGTTCATCGCGCCAGGTGTTTTATATTGAGGCTGCCTCATTCCTGGATTTTTATACGGTCTGGGCCTATGCATAAATTGTTCTGTCAACTCCTCTTCTTCGTCTTCTTCAATTTCAGATATATCATAGTTCATCGCGCCAGGTGTTTTATATTGCGGCTGCCTCATTCCTGCATTTTCATATGGTCTGGGCCTATTCATAAATTGCCCTGTGAAGTCATACTCTTCTTCTTCAATTTCATGCAAATCATAGTTCGTCGCACTAGGTCCTTTAAATTGAGGCTGCCCCATTCCTGCATTTTTATATGGTCCAGCCCTATTTATAAATTGCCCTTGAAACTCCTCCTCTTCTTCTTCGTCAATTTCATTTATTTCATAGTTCCTCCCGTGAGGTGGTTTATACTGCTGCCCCCCTCCAAATTCATCACGATTAAATTGGGGACCTTTCTTTTGTGCTGGAAATTGCACGCCGTGACTTTGGAAATCATTGGGTTGATACCGATATCCTCCTCTGCCTGGTACATATTGTGGCTCCACATATTCCCCACTTAATGTAGACTCGTAACCCTCTAAATCATATGGTAAATACTCATTCGAGTTATCAATGCCGTATTTAGTTCTTTCATAGTCCGCATCGTCACCTTGCATACGTGGTCTGCCACTTCCTTGCATTGTAGGACCCCAACCAGCAGACGAGCTATCGGAAGATGTATGTTCAATATCATATGGTGGAGGTCTGTGTGGTACCAACATATGCAGCTTTAAATGAGGGTTGTTTCGCAACAGCGTTAAAATCTGCTCTAACGAATAACCCGCTTCTACGAACCGATTCAACATATCCCTAACGGAGTCCACACCGCATTCCGAATCTAGAAAATAAATGTAAATTTAAATTACATCAAGGTTACATAAACTAAGTAGTACTATATAGATGGTTTCGGAGCTACTCAATTATCAATGTAATCACTCTACTAGTATTTTTTACTATAATCATAATCTAATTGTTTAGGTGATTAAAATAAAGTGTTTTATGGGATGAAAATGTATGGGATCAATTGTTAGAGCAATCATCCTACTAGGGTAATCAGTATCAAACTAATTGGTTCATGTGATCAAAAGTGATTTAAATAACTATAATAAATATTGTTATAGTTATCACTGTATACAATAGCATTACCTTCTATATCCTCTTCATCATCATATTCGGCTTCAGGTGGTGGCCTAAATGGTCGCATCCACGGTCTCTGAACCGGCCGTGGAGTTGTTACTTGCATTAACTCATGTGGTAGAATAATTTCTTCTTCAACCTCTTCGTCAACCTCTTCTGAATATTCGGGCTCAATCATTGATGTCGTCTCCGGGTGCCTAATCGGAGCTTTCCATTGCGGCCTGAATGGTTCATAACGAGGTACATTTCTAGGCTGGTACGGTTGTGGTCGCCACATAGGACGCGGCGGTGGGCTTGACCAAATAGGCGGTGGTGGTGTCCAAACTGGAGGTTGAGTAGTTTCCATAATTTCTGCTAGTGGTTCGGGTTCTGGTCGCCACCATGGGCGTGGTCTTGGTGGTGGTTGTGGCCAACTTGGTGGCGGCTGAGTAGTTTCCAACAATTCCTCTTCTTCTTCTTCTTCTTCTTCTTCTTCAGAGTACTCCATTATCGGCCATGGCTGTTGTGTTTGTGGTGGTCGTGACCAAGTAGGTGGCGGCTGAGTAATTTCCAACAATTCATCTTCTTGTTCTTCAGGGTACTCCATTATCGGCCATGGCTGTTGTTTTTGTGGTGGTTGTGACCAAATTGGTGGCGGTTGTGACCAAACTGGCGGCAGTTGTGTAGTTTCTTCTTCTTCATAGTATTCTGGTATCGGTTCAGTTGGTCGTGGAAGCGGTCGTGGCCGTGGACGTTGTGCTGGTCGCGCCCAAATTGGTGGTGGTTGAGTGATTTCCAACATTTCTTCCTCGTACTCGTCTACTTCATATTCTTCTTCAGGGTACTCCGATATCGGTTTGGTTGTTCGTACGGGCGGTTGTAGTCGCCTAGTTGTGGTAGGTTGAGTTACTGGTATTATTTCTTCCTCCGCATCGAACTGCGGTGGCCGTGTTCTTCTATGTGGTTGTCCAGACAAATCTGGTGGAGGTTCAGTAATTTCCAATATTTTTTCTTGGTCTTCTTCAGGGTACTCCATTATCGGCCTTGGCTGTTGTCTTTGTGGTGGTGGTGACCAAATTGGTGGCGGCTGAGTTGTTTCCAATAATTCCTCTTCGTATTCTTCAGGGTACTCCATTTTCGGTCTTGGCCGTTGTCTTTGTGGTGGTTGTGACCATATTGGTGGCGGCTGGGTAATTTCCAACGATTCCTCCTCTTCAGAGTACTCATATATCGGCGATGGTTGTTGTCTTTGTGGTGGTGGTGACCAAATTGGTGGCGGCTGAGTTGTTTCCAATAATTCCTCTTCGTATTCTTCAGGGTACACCATTGTCGGCCTTGGCTGTTGTCTTTGTGGTGGTTGTGACGAAATTGGTGGCGGCTGGGTAATTTCCAACGATTCCTCCTCTTGAGAGTACTCATATATAGGCCATGGCTGTGGTCTTTGTGGTGGTTGTGACCAAATTGGTGGCGGCTGAGTTGTTTCCAATAATTCCTTTTCGTATTCTTCAGGGTACTCCATTATTGGCCTTGGCAGTTGTCTTTGTGGTGATTGTGACCAAATTGGTGGCGGCTGGGTAACTTCCAACAATTCCTCCTCTTCAGAGTACTCGTATATAGGCCATGGCCGTTGTCTTTGTGGTGGTTGTGGCCAAATTGGTGGCGGCTGAGTTGTTTCCTCTTCGTATTCTTCAGGGTACTCCATTATAGGCCTTGGTTGTTGTCTTTGTGGTGGTTGCAACCAAATTGGTGACGGCTGAGTAGTTTCCAACGATTCCTCCTCTTCAGAGTACTCATATATCGGCCATGGCTCTTGTCTTTGTGGTGGTTGTGCCCAAATTGGTGGCGGCTGGGTAGTTTCCAATATTTCCTCTTGGTAATCTGGCATCGGTACCCGGAGAGGTGATCGTGGCCGTGGTCTAAATGAAGGCAAGGACCAGATTGGTGGTGGTTGAGTCGTATGCACAATTTCCTTCTCTTCTGGCATTTGTGGGGGCGGTCGCGATTGCGGCCATGGTCTTGGCCAACTAGGCGGCTGTTGTGGCCATATTGGAGGCGGTTGTGTAACTTCCACCGTTTCTTCCTCTTCATAATCCTCTATTATTGGTTCCGGTAATCGTGGCGGTGATTGTGGTTGTTGCCATGGTTGTGGCCACGGCTCCGATTTATACTGTGGAGGAGACCAAATTTGAGGGGGCGGTGACCAACTTTGTTGTGGTACTGCCCACTCCTTTATCGGTTCAGGTGGCATTTCCATGTATTCATACTCTTCTTCTGACGATATTTCTTCTTCAACTTCGATCGGTTCCGTTATAGGCGGCGGTGTTTGCAAACGAGGTTGTTGAGGCGGGGGCCTTAATCGTGGTGTAGGTGACCACATTGGTCGTTGGTATGACCAAATTGGCCTTTGTAATGGCCACACTGGTGGAGCTGGTTGCCAAAACGGAGGCGATTCTGTTATACCCAGTGGTTTGTATTCAACTGGTTGGGTGACTTCTATCGTCTCTTCTTCTTCGTAGTCGTACTCCTCTATTGATTGTGTAACAGGTGGAATCGGTCGTGGTATAAATACAGGCCGTTGTGGAGGTGGCTGAGTTACTACTAATTCATCCTCTTCTTCATAAGAATACTCCTGTATTTGTTCCGTTACTGGTGGTGATGGTCGTGGTGGTTTTGGCGTATCTTCATAAGAATATTCCACTATTGGTTGCATTGCTCTTGGGAATGGTGATTTGGACCAATTTGGTGTAGGTTGGGTTACTTCCACCACTTCATCATCTTCTTCTTCATAACTAGACTCCCCTATTAGTTCAGTTACTGGAGGGAGTGGTTGGGGAGATACAGTTACCTCTTCATCATACTCCTCTACTATTTGCGTTGTGGGTGGCAGCAGTCGTTGCCTTGGCCGAGGTCTAATTGGCTGTTGTGGCCATAATGGTGGTCGAGGTCTAATTGGCTGTTGTGGCCACAATGGTGGTCGAGGTCTAATTGGCTGTTGTAGCCACAATGGAGGTCGAGTTTCCAAAAATTCATCATCTATATAATACTGCTCAATTGACTCTAATTTAGGTGTGACTGGACGTGGTTGTGGGAACCAAATTGGGATAGGCGGAGTTAATTTCAAGATATCCTCTTCTTCATAATCATATTCGAAAATTGGTTGACGTGTAGGTGGGAACCATCGTTGTTGAGGACGAGGTCTAGGTTGTTGCGGTGACCAAATTGCAGGTTGTTGAGTCACTTCCAGCATTTCCTCTTCTTCTTCATAACTGTACTCTTCTATTGATTCCGTTATGGATGGGAATGGTCGTGGTCGAGGCTTTGGCCAATTTTGCGCAGGAGGTTGAGGTTCTTCTTCAACGTAGTCATGTGTAGTTGTTTCAGGTTGGGGAGGTTGAGTTACTTCCAACATTTCATCTTCTTCATACGTTTCTGTTTGTTCTATTGGAATTGTCGATTGTGTGCGTGGACGTGGACGTGTCCGTTGTGTGGGTTGGAGCGGATAAGTCTGAGTTGGTGGTATCCAAATAGCTGGGGGTTGTGTCACCTCTAGCATCTCTTCTTCATCACTATACTCAATTATTTCCTGTTGTGGTGGTTGCTGCCACTTGGGAGGTGGTGAAGACCAAATGGGTGGTGGCATAGTAATCTCCAGTGTTTCTTCTTCTTCGTCAGGCTGGTCCATCAGTTGCGTTGTACGTCGTTTGTCTGGCGGCGTTGATAAAAGGCCCGGTGTGTTAGTTACTTCTTCGCTTATTGGGGGTTGTGTAACCTCTTGGATTATAGGTGGAATTGGACGTATCCGCGGCGGCCTCGATGACCATATGGGAGGCTGTTGTGATACTTCCAACATATCTTCTTCCTCAACTAGTGGTGTGGGTGGAGGCCCGCGTGTTTGTATCCTCAACTTTGGCAATGGAGTCGGCGTCCAAATATATCGCGGTTGTGTAATCTCGAAGGACTCTTCCTCCTCTTCTTCAATGTATGTTGTATACCTCGGACGGAACCGACCAGGTGGTTGTTGTCTAGGAGGTGGTGTCCACTGCTCATCGGGCTGTTGGAGGCCAGATCGGGGCCTGTTATTGGATTGAATCCAATAAGGATGTGCCTCTGTTGTAAATTCCATAGGTGTTGCGGAGTAATCCATTTCGTCTTAACAACAATTATTTATTATAATGAATTTTTCTATTGTAATAAGTTGACTCACCAGTTTCTTCCAGAATAAATGAATTCACTTCTTCAAATGATTCATCGCTAAATTCTTCTGCAATATAACTTGAATTAGGTTAAACTTTACGATTTGGATTATAGTAAAATACCACTGTCTTCAAATTGTTGGACGCATATTCGCGGTATTTCCTTGTAGGCGTTCCAAATTGCAGGATGCCGTCCTGTAATCACAAAGTAACTTCTGAAGATTTGAATTGAGTGCCGAACGATGCGAGTCCTGACACCACTCTTTCCGAATGTGTACTCCTTCTAAACGTGTGATGTCAGGAAACACACCCCTGAATACATAATTGGCACGAACGTTCAAAATTTAGACAATAGACACCTTGAACCTTAGATTTTATGTAAACTTTCTACCTCTAATATTCTTCTGTACTGCTAGGTGTTCTATGTACGTTCTCCACGCGTGGTAAAAATCTGTAAAATATAAAATTTGTTTATAATATTATTTTTATTCAGGCAAGTCTGTAAATGTATTCAGCATAAAACTTACCGTCGCAATTTGGCCCTTCTTCTTCCTCGGACTGTCCAGGATGGTGACCTGTTAAATTGAACGCGATTAGCTGTATGTCGCTTTACACATGTGTGCCAGCAGTATGTCAATCTGTTACGTGTTAGTGTTGTCAATGTGTACCTTGTGAAAAGCATTCAGGGTTCTTGAAATCGGAGAAATCTGAAAATAAATATGGTTGCTTGGTAAATGAGTGTTTGGTTGTCAATATGCAAGGAGACTTTGAACTCGTGTCCATACTATTTTGTCAAATTTTACGCGTGTTATCTCGGAAATATTATTACTTGTGAGATCAGTATAAGTTCACGCCTGAAACTGTTGTTTAATATGGTTGAAATGGAATTTCGACCGATCCCAATAATATTTGTCGTTATATAATAAACTTTTTGGTTGTAATCTTAATGAATATCTTTTTTCTTCAATTTGAACTCAATTAATTCCCGTGTAGTTCACCCTTTCAGCCCTGGATTTTTAAATTCAAAAAATATTTTTTCTTTGTTAATTATTATTACCATTTCATCATCTCATGCACATCTATGGCAACCTCGCATTATGTGTCAAAGTTGTTAAAAGTGACTTTTGAATCACGTATTGGAAATTAAAAGTTGTTTTATACAACCGAGTCTTTTTTAAATTTTCACTACGATTATTTATCATCCCGAGCACACGCACTTTATCAGAAGGACATGAATTAAAAATCACCCTGTATATAAAAGTTAGTAGTATGTAGGGATAGTTGAAGATTTGTTTGTTTGATTTTTAAATAGTTTTACCTGGTACTTCTGGATGCCACGGTACTGTGATGACTTTGTAATCTAAAAGCAGAATATTTCACGCTTTAAAATGAATTATACTCTTTTATAATAGTATTGAAATTTACCGAATGGCAGCTTCATAGGGTATGACTCCAATAAGATTAGAACATTTTGGTATAGCGGCTCTTCGACTTTTCCAGTTCTGTAGAGGTTGCCCATGTCTGGGTACATTCTCATAATCTCTGGTTGTAGTGTATTTTTTAATTTATTGAATTTAGTTTCTAAAAAAAAATATTTAACACAACAATTAGTAGTTTGAAAAATTTATTTTTTCATGTCCATACTCGTTATGAGATCTTTGATGTTGGAGCGTGGTTGTTTTTCCAGTGTCCGTTCGATGGCGTAGCCCAAGTGTGTCAATACGCCGTAGTCTTAAAAGTAAATGCGAAAATGTGAATTAAAAATTTAAAAAAATGTACTTTGCTGCTTCTTCTTCTCCGTAGCGCTACAACCGCGGGTGGGTTTTGGCTGCTTTCGCCACTTTGCTTGTTGGTACTCAATTATTTCTCAATGGCAGTCGGTTACAACTAGCCCATTTTCAAAACTTGTTTGATACATTGATTTAAAATACCGAACAGTTAGCAATAGCTTAATATAATTTACCTGTAATGAATTGGGATTCTGGCTCGTCCATTCGATTGGCTTTAATTCTGCCGATTTGCCTGGCACCCTGTTTTGTGAGCACACCGCTTTCTGGCAATTAATTAAAAATAATGTATTTAAATGTTATATTCCACTTAATACTTAATGCTGACAGATTGCCATCGGCATATGTAACATGTGGATTGTTATTTCCTTACTAATACAGTTTTATCTCAAAATATCATTGATACGATATAGATTTATTTTTATGTAAAATTGAATAATATCTATAATACCGAAATACTGGCATTTATCCAAGAATTCCGGTATTTAAATAACGTCGAAATACGTTCGGGATCGCACTATTTAATATTATTTATTAATCTCTAAGTGAAATCGAGGATAAATCCGTTTTAAATTTATTGAGTAATAAATAATTACTCACGGGTTGTAATCCGCATGTTACTAATTCGATTCTAGTATATATAATATTTATTGTAAATACCGTCTGTCAATTTGAGCACTTTCTTTCCGTTCATTTGGTCCAAATGTCTTTCGAGAGCTTGTTTCATGGCTATGGCATACTCAGCAGCTGTAATCATTTTATTATTTTCTTACATTTATCTTTTTGTTCTTTCCATTTTTATAATACTAAATAATTTTGGAACATCATACCTGAGTAGAGATCTCCAATATTTCCTTCTACGTTTTGTTCTAACAGCTTCAACATGAAGTAGCCTTTGGGGGTAGCAACGCTCATATCTAAAAGCAACAAAACAAATGAAAGTAAGCATAATAATAATAATAAAAAATATAAAAAAGACCTTTATTTGGCATACCTCTCAAGAAATACAAACATCCCCCAATACACAATGCTCATAAATAATAAGAATAATAATATAAATGCTAATAATATTTATTTTTATTTGTACTCTTATAATTCCTCAGATGTAATGCTAACATTTTTAAAGAGGTAAGAGAGTAAAAAACGTTAGAAAACAAAAATTAAATTATAAACCAACGAAACAAATACAGGATCTTAGATGTTTTTTAAAATACTAGATTATTGGCATATTGGTATTTATCAATATTTTAGAACTTTGGAGATTATATTATTATTTTATTATATTTCCCATATTTTTATTTTCTATTATTCTATTATTTTCGTTGTTGCTGTAAACATGTGTTGATATAGTTTTTATATGTATAGAATTATGTATTTCATGGGAAATAAAAGTCATTATTATTATTATTATATTAATTTTATATTTTAAATTAATATAATTCACAAATTTCCGAAATATTAATAAATACTAATGTGCCAATAATCTAGTATTTTGAAAAACAATTAAAATCTTTATTACAGCTTTTTTGTTGTTGTTTTACTTACTGAATAAATACAGCACTGCTGTATAAAGAAGGTATTGTTCTTTTTGTTATCGAATTTACTATACACGTAGAGTTATAAGCTAAATGATTCATAGGGTAGTTTTGTTAATCAATCGTTTTTGTTTTCTCTCTTCACATACGTTCTTACATTCTTCGTCATACAAGGGTTTATTTCTTGTGGGTGTCGTGAACGCTACCGATTATTTCTCTGCTGTTTGCTGACGTTATTTGGTTAGAAGTTAATTAGTGAGAAAATTAAAAATACAATTACCTGTCAGTAAAGCCCCTTGTGGTATTTCCGGCTGGTCATTTAGTAGCTTCAACAACTTGTAGCCTTTTTCCGTTGGAGCATACTTTTCTATAAAAGAACGGACCAGTTCATGTATATAAATAATGATAAATAAAAAGCCCCCGCGAAAAACGATTTGAGTCATCCTATGCGCATTTTGATTACTAATTAAATATAATTGAAAGTCTATATTTTCTTCAAAATTGTATTTATTCACTACTATATCGTTAATTTTTAATGCTATTTGAAGTATAATAGGTGTACGTTGTGCTTGCATTGGTACCGAATTTTATGGTGGCAACACTGGCTACTTCCCGCACTAGTGTGGGAAGTAGTATTTCTCGCACCCAAATCAATGCGGAAAATGACTTGCCTTAGGACATGAGTACAAAAAAATTATTTACCAATGAGCTGCGCTTCACCAGAATTGAGTATCGATTGCAGAAATTGCTGCGTCAAATGGCTCTTATCAGACTCTGAAAAGTTAATACAAATTACAATTAGAAATTTATTTTTATTGTTGCACTTTAGTATACCAGCTAGCAGCGAATCGATGTTTGTATTTTGCTCATTTTGAATCATCTGCAGCACAGTTTTGCCTCTCTCTGTGGGTGTCCCTGATTCTAAAATAATATAAAGTACCTCTGATGTAGTAGCTTCATTTTGAAACTATTCAGCTTTAGCTTTTACATATTACCTATGTTTTACTACGTGTTTGCAAATGTTTGCAAACCCACTGAAGATCGTATAAAATAAAATATTTTTTTTAATCGTGTACACTACCTGTCATAAAGTCTGTTGTATTTACGCCAGGAGCTCTTGCTACAATTCTAATTATTGCTCTGCCCATCGGTGTTAATTGCTCTGAACTATCTATTTAAAAAAAGAAGAAGAAATAATGCGATAGTGTTTTTGCATATCCACAGTGTTACAAAAAAGTGGCACACTCCAGGTTTTCGCTCATCATGATGTTATTTTTTTATAATATATATATATATATATATATATATATATATATATATATATATATATATTATAAAAAAATAACATCATGATATTGCGTGATGTTTAAATATTTATTTTATAACTTAATAGTTTTAATAACATGTAGAACTAAAAGTTGTACATGTTATTAAAACATTTTTTTAAATTTCTTATTTGTGGACTATAAAAGTAATAAAGCAAAAAATATTAGTTTTCTATAAATTAAACTAGTGATACTTCCGATTTAGTTAGTGCGCCACTATTTTTAATTATTTACCAAAAAGTTTCAACTGCTCCTGCGAGCGCATTCCATTGATTATTGAGTCTACGGACGGTGTCTGAGATTCTGCAAAAAGCAAACTTCTAAATATCTGAGTGATATATTATCCATTTGTTAATTACTTACGTGAAAGTAGTTGCTCATATGGAGTTTGTGGATTCTGTGTTAGTAGTTGGAGTATCATATAGCCACCATTTGTAGGGAAAGCATCAGCTATAATCAGATTCTCAGTTATTTTCTTGTTATTTTGGCATATCAGATTTTATTTACTGTACTTTAAAATTATTTAACAGACATTTGTTAAATAATTTTAAAGTACAGTGAAAGTGTAATTTATTGATTATTATATACCTGAAATGAACATTGTGTTTGTTAGCCGTTCTAAAATCCTTAATAAAGCCTTTCCTTCTCGAGTTGGTAGACCAGAATCTAAACAACGATGAATAACAATTAAAACATGATCCAAAAAAATTCAATAAAACATATATAAGTGTGAACACACCTCTTAGCAATCCACATATCTAGATTTTGATATTATTAGTTTTCATTAGTGTAACTCAGTTAGAGAGGATGAATTCACATGGTTATATACAAAAAAGATACAACTAACCCCCTACGAGTGCTGCCAGATGGCGTTTAACTTTCCTCCTAGGAGGTTAGTTGTACCTTTATTCAATAAAACTATTATATTTACCTAAAAGTCTCTGCACGTGTAATATTGAACGAATTGCATTGAATATTTGAGGTGGTGCTCTTGCTACAAATAAGTTGTTTTCATAAGACTTTAAAATTATAATTTATAAAATTAAAATACCAGTAGTTATCGTATTAATTGGTGCTTGCGGATTTATTTCAAGTGCCCATAGTACTGTATATCCCTTTGGTGTGGCTCCATTAGCTGAATAGAAAAAGAATCAAATTTATAGAATTCTATAAGGTCACTAAAACAGCTAAAAACGCGAATAGAAACCTAAACAAAGTTAATTTATGTTCACACGCAGTACTATATGTTATTTTTTTCGTATCAAATGGGTTAGTTTAAGACGCTTTCGTTTACCGCCGTTTATCATTGCTAGTCGCCCCGTGGCGCACAGTATCGCTCAAATCTTGCGGTCCTGCGGTCGTGCGCCACCGGTTGTAAGGGCCGAGGTAGAATTATGCGCATCGGAAGCAGCAAATAGAACAGGATACAATAAGCCCGTGCCAGCCCAGAGTGATAAACGAAAGGCACTTTAGCTATTTGAATTCGTGAAAGCGTGTTGCATGTAGTGGTTTGTAAATTATATCTCCAAAAGAGCCAATATTCTCAAACATTGTGTTCGCATGAAAATCTTATAAAAATAAATGCGTTCACCTGTGAATAAATCCCCTCCCGGCAGTTCTCTGAGTTTGGTAATTCCCTTTGGGGTGGGTTGATCTTTATCTGCAATCATTGTTTATATTTGTAGAGAGTTAACGCATATTAACTTTTATTACCTATATATTTATATGAGCCTGTGAGAATGAAAATGATATAAGTCCTATTTGAATGTTTGTAAATATGAGAAGATTTTCGTTTGGTATTTATGTAAATAGACGTACGCAGTTACATTTTTAATTATGAATAAATTAATTTCAGGTCTGTAACTGCGCACGTCGATTTACATAAATACCAAACGTGTACTCTTCCCCTTTTCAAATCAATTTAAATGTGTCTACGCCACTTTCATGCTTACAGGCTTATATTACCTCACGTTTAAAAAAACCAATCTTTTATTTTGCTGAAAGTAAATCGGCCACCTGATGACTTGTGCAGGTAGTAAAATCGGAAAACGTCAGCGGATGGTATATAGGAGGCATTCAGAGTAGAAGTAGACCACTTTTACTCTGAATGCCTCCTATATACCATCCGCTGACCCTCAAATTTTAAAAATCTAGTTTTATGTTTTTATTATCATTATTATTATTAATACTAACATAAAAATAGATTTTATATTTTTTTAAATAAAATTTTTAATTTTAAATATCTAGTTTTATGTTTTTATTATCATTATTAATATTAATACTAACATAAAAATAGATTTTATATTTTTTTAAATAAATTTGATGGTTAGTCCAGTTTTGCCCTCAATGTCTTTCTTATATTTTCTGGGACAGCGCTGTATTTTATGATTGCATGTATTTTTTTCTTTCTTTAAAAAAATTGCATTCTTATACAGCATCATTAAAAACTATTTTCCTATGGTTTAGAACTTCTCCAACTGTTGCCGAACGCTCTAAATTAGCGAGAGTGGATATGCATAATTACCTGTTGATATAAAGTTTCCCCATAAAACTGCATTCTGACTCTCTGTAGTACCATCTAACTCTAAAAAATATCAGAACAATTAAATAGGAATAATTAATCTTTATAAGTATGGTTACTGATAGTTTTATCAGTGTTTGAAGCTTATTTTTTGATAGGCTGGGTTCGTATAATACAACTAAATAAATATTATTAAGTTAAAAACAATTTATGCAACATCTAAAAATATAATCACGGATTAAACTTACTTCTTCTTTATTCAACCGAGTCTGAGAGTGTTTTGTTAGAGTGTTTTGTTGTTACCTGCCCCAGTTGTCAGTGGCAATGCCACAGGAATATCGTTTTGGGTATTTTCTTCTTGATAATTTTCTGGGATATGTTGAGATGGATTCCAATTACCACTTGCTCCAAACATTTGCGGCCGCTTCGGATTTTGCCTGATTTGAGGGTTAGACCTCAACCCACTTCTCGGCGCCCATCCTGGTAACCCAAACATTTGTGGTCTCTGTCCCATATTGCCAAAGTTATTCCCTCCCGTTGCAAAACTGTCTCCATCATCATTGTATGTATTATACCTGTTTCCAAACTGGCCCCATCTTGGATTGTGATTTACCCCATACATTTCAGCACTCGTACTTTGTTGCTCTCCATATTGGTATTGATCATAATTATTACTATTTACATGATTATTATAGGGATTTTGTTGCCCCGGCCAAAATTCTACACTTTCTTCTTCACTGCTTGAGCTATAGTCGTCATAAGTTGAGGGATCATAGTAACGGTAATTTTGTGGGTAGCTTTGAGGTTCAAACGGGTTACTAATTGGTGGCTGGCCATTGTATTGGTATGGACTTGCTGACAATTTTCCTCCTGCTGGTCCGTTAAATTGGTACGGCTGATTCCAATCTGTAGCGTAATAGATTTATTAGATTTTGCAATTATTATTTGGGGTAATACAAAACATTTGAAAATTAAACTCTAAGGTATTATGTTTGTATTCTTAGTATGTGGAAATGTAGCTCAAACGTGTAGGTTATCATCGAGACAGAAGCGTATTTTGAAGAGTTTAACAATTCGTTTTATTTTTTTGAGGGGTTAAGGAACTGGGTGAAATGTTGTATTGTACTAAAAGGAGATTACGTTGAAAAATAGAAAAAAAGTTGTAAAAAAATTGCTTCTTTATTCCTAACACGAGTATTTATTGATGTAGCTCTTCTTCTATCTGATAGAGGAGGCTTTAGCCCACATACATAACCGAAAAACCTCTAAAATACAAGGCCGTTTTGGCACAAAACGTGAAAATCTGTGTACCGGCCTTATTTGACGAGTTCGTAAAAAAAAACCCTTTCTTATATTGGATAGAGAAGGCTTGGCAAAACTTGGCCAACACACATGACCAGAAAAACTTCCAAAATATTAGGGGTTTTGGCACAAAACGTGCAAAATCGTGTACCCTCCCTATTTATAGAGTTAGATAAAAATCCCTTCTTCTACCGTACAGATGAAGTTATTTTAAAAAAATGTCTGTATGTTTGTATGTATGTATGTATGTATATGTGTGTGTATGTGTGTATGTATATGTGTGTATGTATATGTGTGTATGTGTGTATGTGTGTATGTGTGTATGTGTGTATGTGTGTATGTGTGTATGTGTGTATGTGTGTATGTGTGTATGTGTGTATGTGTGTATGTGTGTATGTGTGTATGTGTGATGTGTGTATGTGTGTATGTGTGTATGTGTGTATCTGTGTATGTGTGTATGTGTGTGTATGTAACGAACTCGCGAGAATTTGAGAAAAATTTGAAGGTTGTGGACAGATTAGCCGAAACAAAAATGTTTTGCGTATAATTTTGTAACGACCCAATTGTACGTGTGTGTATGTGTTATGTATGTGTGCATGGGTGTATATGTGTGAATATGTGTATGTGTCAATGTGTGTAACGAACTCGCGAAAATCTGAAGGTTGTGGACATGTCTGTATGTGTGTATGTATGTATGTATGTATGCTTGTGTGTGTGTATGTGTGTATGTATGTATGTATGTATGCTTGTGTGTGTATGTGTGTATGTATATGTGTTGTGTATGCATGTATGTATGCATGTATGTATGTGTGTATGGGTGTATGTGCATGTGTGTATGTGTGTGTATGTATGTAACGAACTCGCGAGAATTTGAGCAAAATTTGAAGATTGTGGACAGATTAGCCGAAACAAAAATGTTTTGCGTATAATTTTGTAACGACCCAATTGTACGAACAATTAATGGATTCATTATACAATATAATTTGATTCTGTAAATTTTAGTATATAATCTAACTCAGTGTATAACTTTTTGGTCCGCGACCCCCCTTTGCTATTGAAAACCCCACGAAGAATGGGTATGTGTAGTAAAACATCGTGAATGATCTGTAATTAATTCTCTGCGACCCCCCAGATATTTTTCCTGAACCCCAGGGAGTCGCCACCCCGACGTTGAGTATCTCTGATCTAATTAATACTCGCAACTTATTTAAAATTAATGATTTTTAAGAAATATTATAAATATTTATTTATTATTAATTAGGTAATTAATTTGGAAAGTCATACGATGTTGCCCACATTAGATATTTTTTAAATGCTACATCTTAAGCCGCTTTCGTTTATTGTTCAGGAACTGTTTCGGGCTGTTATAAGGCCAGCCCAGAACGATAAACGAAATCGGCATTAAATACATTATTAACTTAACCTCTTGGGCTATTATTACTATTATTATTATTATTATCTAATTTCTTCAGGCCATATCCTGTTATAATTATATTTATTACTTGTTGTAAATCAAAGTCTAATCAATCTAAATATATAATAGCAGTGGGAGATAACAACGTTACCACTTGAATATTTTTTGAACTGTTTTTGTCTACTCACTTGGTGTCTGGAACGGTTGTCCTGGTTTAAAATTGCGCCTAAAATTATTTCCGTATATATCATCACCCTAAAAAAATAAAATCAATTTATAAAACTATATAAAAAATGTATTATTAATCGCGCGTAATAATGGTTATTACTCATGAGAATGAATTTTACTCACGACGGCGTTGGAGGCGGCCAAGCAGGCCGCCGCGATTAAGAGCGCTCTCATAAATTGTCCTTTCGGTAGCGCGCCAGCTTAGCGGTCCGGTTGGCCCACCGCGCTGACCGCCGTCAGTTTTTATACGATAACCGCGGGGGGGCCGCAATTGCGCATCGGTAATGGGCCGCGAAATTGAAATTCATAAATTGTCGATAGCCGGCCGCACGGACGCCCAGCGATACCTCAGATGATTTACGACCGGTACCCACTTGGTGCGCGCGGTTTTAATTGTTTCCAGTTTCAATGGGGACAGCCGGATTAATCATTTCGTGCCCCCGCCGTCGCCGCAGCCGCCGCCGCCGCCGCTGTTGCCGTCGCGTCGCTCCACTAAGTGCGCCGGGCGATTGTGTTATAATTGGTTGAGGAGAGCGATTCGACGTGCCGCTCGTGCGCGTGCTAACGTGGGGGCGGCGAGCGCGAGTAGGACTTTGTTTTTGTTTGGTTTTCTTCTCGGGCGCAATTAAAACGCGATAAACGATTGCACGATTCGTTAGCGGCCGCTTCAATATTTTAAGTTTCTTTATTATTCATCAAAATTATACATTGTTTTGATTAATTTTATGCATTATATTGATAAATACTGTTGATTGAAGTATTTATATACAATAATTCAATCAACGATAAAACCAGTATGCAATCCGCCTCCTCTCAGTAATTATAAATTAATGAACCATACATAAATGTACCACCCACGTCGATATATTTTAATGAAACTTTCTCAGAAAACGTGTATTTTATTCCTATTAAGAAACAATGAACATTTCAGCAAGATACAAACCGTCGCCCTAAGCAGCAACACCACACATCTAAAATTTTCTTTGAGGTTGACAGGAGAGAGAAAAACTGATTATAAAGTGCGTATTGGATGGAGTTATTTTACTCTGATAACAAGTTATCATTCTTTATTTTATTGCTGTTTTACCCGATCAGTTGTCAAGGTTGATTTGTTTCGATTCTTCCCTATCCCCATTGTTTATAGATGTTCAACTATTGTAATCTCTGTTGCTTATGCTTTGGTTTCTCTTATTATGTCATCCATTATTATTATAAATAATAGAAGACTCAAAATTCCTTCATGCGCTTTGTTTTATTCTGAATTCTCTCTGTTATGAGTTCTTATGTAGTTTCTAGTTTCATTGTGTACTGCTTTCATTGCTTCTATTATTCCACTGCCTTTGCCTCTAGACTCTTCCATATTTACCTTCTAGGAATGCTATCAAATGCCTATTTTTTAACCCTAAAATGCATGATTTTTTTAAATTGATATTAAATAATAGTAGAGGCGGTCCGTGGCGCAGTGGCCTAAGCCATTGCGTACGGAACGTTGGTGGTTCGAATCCACCGCTAGCCGGGAATTTTTCCACAAAGAATTAACCCGGCTAGCATATCATGGATGTTGTATGAGGCCCAATAGGTCCGTGAAGGGCCGCAGTGCACACAGCCCAGGGGCGGGGGCTGTACTCACCGTAAAAAAATAAAATAAAATAATAATAGTTAGTCGTCCAATTGCTACAATACATAAGAATCGCCATTTATTAGCAAAATCATTAATATTATGTATGCAGATATCCATACCGAATTACAGTTTTTAAAATAGCGCTGAACATTTTAAAAAGTAATGTTTCAGTTCCGCAACAATATGCATTTAAGGGTTAAGCAACAAAAAAATCAATTTTATTACCTGAAAACATGAAGAATAACAATATAATTTCGTACATATAACCTTTTATTGATTACATTTTTTATAGTACTATTATTAATTATTATTACATTCTCTTTTTATTATATATAAATAGTTTATAACCTGACGGTTTAAAGATTGTCGTAAGTCTCATATTGAATGCACGAATACGAAATATGTTTATGTTTGTCTAATGCCGGTATACATCAAGCCGCTTTCGTTTATCGTTCTAGAGCTGTTCCGGGTTGATCTTCTCTTGTAGCAACAGTCCCGAACAGCTCTGTAAGGATGGACGAATGCTGCTATAAATGTCTATTAAAAATAAAACTCCGTTAAACCGTTGATTGAAGTATTAATAGTAAAGTATAAATACTTCAATCAACGGTTGAACGCATAATGGACAACTTATTTTTGGTTATTCTAACACGGGCTGTTTAATATTATTACAACCGTTCTCACCTTGTCGCTAATCGCTGGTTATTTATTTGAACCATTATTTAAATCGGTTAAAAATTGATTTTGAACGGTTAAGGATTCAACCTATGACTTTGGCTCGGTTGTATAAAGTCTAGGTAACTATAACCTACGATTATATTGTTAGAAGTTGCATACAACTATTCATATATATATATATATATATATATATATATATGTGTGTGTGTTTGTGTGTTTGTGTGTGTGTGTGTGTGTGTGTGTGTGTGTGTGTGTTTATATATGGCAACGTCGCATTATGTGTCAAAATTGTCAAAAGTGAGGTTAGAATCACGGATTGGAAATTAACACGAGAGTTATTTGTTTTATATAACGGAGTCTACTTTATATAAAGGCGAGTTACCTAAAGTCCGTGATTATATTATTAGATGTTGCATAAATTGTTGCTAACATGTCATTTCTTAGCCTTCTCTACTTATTTATATATGGCAACAAGTATCAAAGTTGTCAAGAGAGACGTTTGAATCACGGATTGGAAATTAAATCGAGAGTTATCTGTTTTATACAACTGAGCCTTAGACTCGTTTATATAAAGACGAGTTAACTATAGCATTGATTAATTATCACCTAGATGTTCAACGTCTGTTAACGCCATGGAGTTTGCGTCACCGACCTACCCACAGAACATCATAATAGACCTACCTATGGCTCTGCTAGTCAACTTTTACCCATTTCTATATATGCTTAAATAGACAAGACGTATAAATAATACTACACAAGGGTCCTGTCCGTTTGACTACTACTAGTGACATGTAGTCGCTCATACTAATAGTATAGGATGACGTCAGAATGTGTCACTACTAGTCACTAGTAGTAGCCAAACGGACAGGGCCCAGGTAGCAGTAGCAATTGCACATGGACATTAAATCTATTAGGAGTGTATTATTTTATTAAAATAAGGCTTAAAAAATAGCAGTAATCTGTAATTTTTGTTTATCATGGCGACAATGATATTGCAATTACAATATAAAATTGTGGAACTCGCCCGCAGAATGTTCTTTAGTAATTAGTTTCACACTCCTACACGTCTTGCCCGTTTTATTATCAATTATAATAGGTAGGACAGAAGTTGACTGGCAGAGCCATCGGTAGGTCGCTGACCCAAACACCATGACGTTGACAGATATTGAACATCTACGTGATGATTAATCAATGACTATAGCTCGTGATTATATTGTTAGATGTTGCAGAAATTGTTATTAACATGTCAACATGTCATAGCACATTATAAACCAAGAAATGGCAACGTCGCATTATGTGTCAAAGTTGTCAAAGTTGTCAAAGTTGTCAAAACTAAGGTTTGCATCACGAATTAACTCAAGAGTTATCTGCTTAATACAACCTAGCCTTCGCCTTCAAATCAGTTGTCAAACATTTAATCATATAATGGAGTGTTATATTTTAACTGACATTTACGAATACGGGCACTAATATAATAATATGATACATTAGTATACAATAAAAACCATCTCAAAAGTATCCTTCTATTTCTAACATTATTAGGAGGCGCCCATATAACACAACGTTCCTATTTTAAACAGCCAAACAAACACTTATAAATCGCTTTCGTTTATCGTTCGGGAGGTGTTCTAGGCTGGTCTTAGCTGGCTTAGAACAGCTCTCGAACTACTACTACTACTTTACCGACAAGACCGTTATTTAAAAAAAAAGAAACTAAATCTAAATTATATTTTTTATTAACAATATATCAAGATCTCTACAAAGTTTCATACACATACATGGAATTTTATAGTAAATAGAATTTTAAAGGATTTAATTATGATTGATAATATTTGAGTGTCGGTTAAGTTCAAGAGTAAAAAAATCAAATGTGTTACTAAAAGAATTTGTCATTTCTAAATAAAAATGGGCTCTTGCAAAGTTAACATTATATGCACTCATGTATTATGAAATATATTAAGTGAAATAATAAATTTAAAATTTTGTTCTAGTTGGATTTGAACGTATATCCTTGATGGTCTATTCTATAAGCTCAGACGGTTTTATAAAAAAAAGCAGACTGGTCTGTTACCCATGGCAACCGAATACACAACTGTTTCAGTGATATGCCCCACGCTTCGCGAATACAGTATAATACTGCTTTACCTCAGCTGTTACAAGTTTGACATTAAGATAGTAAAATAGGTTATTATCCTTTGTATTTCACAACTTGTGACAATTTGCGTCAGACACAACTTTAATTGCTAGAAAAGGACCAGGGGCTCTATAAGGCACCTTACACGGTCAATAATACTGTCAATCCTAGTACTGTCAGTATTTGCTTTAATCCTCCTTTCATATTTGTCAAGTAATCAATTATCCGGGTAAACATCAGTATTCTCTTGATTCCATCATTACTATACCTTACACGATCAGTAATACTGGCTATATTTTAGAATAATGAATATATTATTGTACAGTAATACTGTCATTATTCTAAAATATTGACAGTAATATTGATCGTGTAAGGTGCCTTTACTCTGTAAGTTCAGATTGGTTTGTTACCTATGGCAACCAACTAAATAACTGTTTAGTTGTATTGGTTTGTCCCACCCTTTGTGAATGCTAGCGTAATACTGTCTTATGTCAATGTCATAATTTTGTCAAGAGTAACAGGATATTAAACTAGTTCACTATATTTGCGTCACTTTTGATAAATTTGTGACATTTGACATAAGACAGTATTACACTAGCATTCACAAAGGGTGAGACAAATCAATGCAAATCAACATTATTTAGTTGGTTGTCATGGGTAACCGACCAATCTGAACTTACAGAATAGACCGCTTGGTCCTTTTCTAGTAATTAAAGTAATTCTATTGAATATTGATGCAATCGGGACAGATCGGGTTTATATATTGGGTAGTACTACACGAGTGCTTATGCAAGTACAATGTCCTCTGATATAGTCATTGGTTCTTGTATATTAGCAACACTAGGGCAGATTTAAATTTTCCGCTAATTCCCCACCGGATCGTGGCGTGCTGCCCAATATACAAGCCCGATCTCCGATCGTAATGGTATTTAAATATCCCCGCCTGATCATAGTCTGATGACGGTAAATGTTTTCCTTTGTCGCATTGGTCGACAGAACATCCTAGGTCTTCTTGTGACTGTATACATGAGGACCTTGCATGTTCTGTCGACCAATGCGATCATGGATGGCAAATCCTACATTTCTAGAGTTCTGATAATGTAAATTGACACAAGTTAACTATAATAGAGGGGGTGGAAAATACAATGATTTCTGGTTAATTAGGACATCGGTATAATAGGACAAATATCATAGCCCTGATGCCAAGCAATACAAATAAATAACTTTGAATATGTGGGACAGCAGCTTATTGGAGGTTAAATGCTTTGGTCCCAATAAAGCTGAATCTGCTGTAGTTTAAAACATCTCTATTGACCTGAATAGCCTCAGAAATGATACACCCTGTATCTTTTTTTAAAGCGAATAGTTTTATTGTTACAGTAAATATTATAGAATAAATTTGGGCGTGAAGTGAATATTTTCTGAACATATGAGGTATGTACATTAAAAACGAGCCACAGTGTTTGACTCGTTTTGTAAAGAATTGACCAAGTTCTTCCTGTAATAAGTCCTTTAGTATGAAAATTTATAGCGCTTATGTCTTAAAATCGCGGCTAACTTAGAAATAAACCATACAGAGTTACATAAATATCTAGCACATATAAAATTGGTGTGAACACAGCATTATTTATATTTATATATCTATTTTTTTTAAATACATACAGGGTGATTTTAAACTTCCTTTTGGTACATGTTTATTTGTATAAATTAGTTTTAATTGTTTTTTAATGCAAATCATTAAGTATAAAATATAAAAATATAAGCAATCTACATATCTAGATTTAGATCTTATTAAATCTCATCAATG
The DNA here is from genome assembly GCA_963942505.1 of Lordithon lunulatus. Taxonomy (NCBI): domain Eukaryota; kingdom Metazoa; phylum Arthropoda; class Insecta; order Coleoptera; family Staphylinidae; genus Lordithon; species Lordithon lunulatus. The sequence continues at coordinate 71,476,002 of OZ012666.1, forward strand.
TAGCTCAGATAGTGAGGATGAATGCAATCTACATATCTAGATTTAGATCATATTGAATCTCATCAATGTAGCTCAGCTAGTGAGGATGAATTCACACAATATCTCGAGTGGCTATATAAAAAATAATGCAACTTTCTCTTTATAGAGAAAGTTTAACGCCATCTGGCGACACCACATCAATTAGCAATGCACACACTTACGCTTTGTACTGGGGGGTGTATTCTGTAAGTGCAGATTGGTCATGAAAACCAAATGTTGGTATGCCATACACTCTGTGAACACTAGTGTAATACTGCCTTATGTCAAATGTCACAATTTTGTCAAAAGTGACGTTATATTAGTGAAATTGGTTATTATTCTATCACTCTTGATAAATTAGTGTCATTTGACATAAGGCAGTATTACACTAGTGTTCACAGAGTGTATGACATACCAACACATACCAATAGTTGATTATTTGGTTGCTATTGGTAATGAACCAGTCTGAACTTACAGAATAGACCGCCGATATCACTTTCTCGGAATATTATTCCAATAGACCCAGCTCAGTGGCCGAGTGGTTAGAGGCGTCGTCCGTCTCGTACTGAGCATTTGGGAGCCTGAGTTCGATCCCCAGTGGGGAACGAATTTTCGCGAATCACCTTCCACAGTTTTTCAGAGGTTTTCTGTGAAGTTAAGGGTAAATACCGGGTGATTAAACTCCTCTGAGCTTCTCCCTTGACCGGCGGAAAAGCCTCACGGCCGATAGCCCTATAAAGATTGAAGTTTTTTTTATTCCAATAGAGGGTAGTACTCGGTGATCTTGATGGCATAAACATGTAGACGAATATTATCATATAGATTGATGTGGTGTCGCCAGATGGCGTTAAGCTTTCTCTATCGAGAGAAAGTTGCATTACTTTAAAATTTCATATTTTTAATATTTTTGTAGTTTTAGTTTACGATTTGTATTCAAAAACAATCAAAATAATAATTAAAATCCTGAAGCTCTACAGGTACAAATACAATTGAATTAAAAAATATAATTAACAGGTGATATATAATTTTTTAAACTGTACCCAGGTAAATGGTAGTTTTTTTTTATCAAGTTAATTACTTTGAATGCAATCCAAAATTTAACAGAATGAAGAGAAATTCTAAATCACCCTGTATGTATGTATGTACAGTGTGTTTTCGGATTGAATTAACCATAAGAAAATTTTTTTTATAACTTTGAATTGAAAGAAATATTCATAAAAGTATTTGCTTACTACAAAACTACTTGTTTTAAAACAAACTGATATTATTTTTAGTTTAGTATGAAAATTGATAAATAAGGAAAGTGTATTGAAAAACAACGTATACGATTTGCACCTGGAAATTGTGCAACTGAGGTTCAGTTCATGTAGAACCTCTGTATTGAAAAGTACTTCTATTTGTAAACCATCTTAGTCTCAGTTGTATAAAAGCGAGGTGTCTAGAACCCGTGATTATATTGTTAGATGTTGCATACATTGTTATTAACTTTCAATTTCATGGCATCATGTATCTCTGTTTATATAAAGGCACCTTACACGGTCAATAATACTATCAGTCCTAGTACTGTCAGTATTTGCTTCAATGTTTATCAAGTAATCAATTATCCGGATAAACATCAATATTCTCTTCATTCCATCATTACTATACCTTACACGATTAGTAATACTGGCAATATTTTAGAATAATAAACATTTTAAACATGATATCGTACGGTACCAAAAATATCTAATATCTAAAATATTGACAGTATTATTGATCGTGTAAGGTGCCTTATAAGGTAATTTCGCATTATGTGTCAAAGTGATCAAAAGTGACAATTGAATCAGGGACTGGAAATTAACTCTATAAGGCACCTTAGACGATCAATATTACTGTCAATATTTTAGAATAGTGACAGTATTACTGTACGAGAACCTGTTTAATATTTTCATTATTCTAAAATATTGCCACTATTACTCATCGTGTAAGGTATACTAATGATGTAATGAAGAGAATACTGATCTTTATCCGGATAATTGATTACTTGATAAATATAAAAAGAGGATTGAAGGAAATGTTGACAGTACTAGGATTGATAGTATTATTGAACGTGTAAGGTGCCTTTATAACGCACCTTACACGGTCAATAATACTGTTAATATTTTAGAACAATGACATTATTACTGTACGATAATATGCTTAAAATTTTCATTATTCTAAAATATTGACAGTATTTCTGATGTGTAAGGTATAGTAATGATGGAATGAATAGAATACTGATGTTTATCCGGATAATTGATTACTTGATAAATATTGAAGGAGGATTCAAGCAAATACTGACAATACTAGGATTGACAGTATTATTGACCGTGTAAGGTGCCTTTTAGGTTATGTGCTAAAACCTTAGGCTCGGTTGTATAAAGCTCTATAAAGCCTCGATTTAATTTTGACACGTAATGCGACGTTGCCATATATAAACGGAGGCATATGAGTCTATGAAATGGAAAGTTACAAACAATTTATGCAACATCTAGCAATATAATCACGGGTTATTAGTTACCTCACCTATATACAACCGAGTCTTAAATTGTTTTCGTTTATTACTGTGTGCTGCTCCGAGCTTATTATCTCTTTTTTTTATTTGTCGTGCTCTCAACGGGTTATAGTAACCTCGCCTATATACAACCGAGTCTTAAGTAAGTTTTTTTCGTATATCACTGTGTGCCGCTCCGAGCTTATTATCTCTTGTTCTATTTGTCGTAATCTCGATGCACACACTTTTATCTCGTCCCTAACAATCGGCTCACGACCGTAAAACTTGGAGCAATACAGCACGCCACGGGGCCGACTAGTAATATTAAAAATTTAATATAGTAATTTTATAACAAGCAAAATATTTATAAATAAAAAAAGTATTTTTTACGTAAAATTATAACTATAAAATTGTTTTCCTATTGTTCCGTTCATTCGGGCACACACTGTATATATATATAGACTTTTATTGGTTTGATATTTTGTTATTACAGAGCAGCGTACTAGAATATTGTTTTTGAACAGACGTTAAGTTTGAAAACTATGCGAAAAACAGCAGGATTGACAACACACGTACCGTTGTGAGATCCGATGGCAACAATTGCGCGTCAGGGGTCTACAATGTGCTTATGCAATTTAGATGTTCTCGTGTATAGTCATTGGTTAAATCGTTCATTTCTAGAGTTCTGATCATTTAAATAGACAAAAGTTAACTATAATTGAGGAGAAAAAAACAATATAATGGATTCCGGTATAGTATAACGCATTAAAATCAATCCGTCAGTTTTCAATCCTAACGCCGTATCTTTTTATTTATTCAAGACTATATATCTATATTTATATCTTACAACCCGTCCGTCCCCCGTTGCTAATTTTGGCCTTAAGATATGGAACACGAGTTTCTCTTGCCGTGCCGGTCGCGGATCTGCTGCAGGTGCTGCAACTGGACGGCGGACGGGATGACGGCGGCGGACGGGTTGTGCGTGGGCGTCCCGTTCGGTGGGCCCGCATGCGAGGGCAGCGATTGCCGACGGCGGCGACGCAGCGCCGGGCTCAGGTTGTATTTGACTTTAGCTTGCACTAGCAGCTCCTTGAAAACCTTGGAGACGTTGATGTTGTCTTTGGCGGACGCTTCAACGAACCCATTCTCCCAGTCGACCGTTACGACACTCTCCGTCGTCGCAGTGTCAACCTAAACATACAAATACTAAAGAATTACACAAACCGGCACACCAACTAAATGTAAGGAACATGAGTTGTGTGAGCAAGATGGTTTGTTTTGGATGCAACAATTGTTTGCCGGTTTAAACTAATATATCAACCTATATTTTCCAATAACTAAATGTATATAGTAAGTTTTATATTCTATTATTATTCACATAGTCCTGCATATTGACGGAATGCAGAAGACAAATTGAATAAACTACTACAGGCACAATGCCGGTACTCCAAAAGTTCTCTTTCAAGTACATGCTATTATCGAACAAACACGCTTGTCCAACGAGCAATCACAAAAATCTCAGAGCACGCAAACAGTGTCCACGAACAGGATACACAAAGGACGCGAGCAGTGTTTACGTTTGCCGGACATTGGAAAGGGGATAGCGGTGTTGACCCATGAGTAGCTGAAGTGCAAACACATAAAACAGTATGATGCATGTAGAGTTTATCTTAAATTTAAATATACCATGGTAATATGTAAAAGGCACGTAATACACACTAATGCTCCATAAATTTATCACTAGTTAACTGTTAAGTATCAGTAATTATAACAACTATCCCCATAGTAATTTTATTCATCTCCTTTATTGAAAACTATCCCTATAATATAAATACGAGGACAATGCTTTGAAGCCAACGATCTGTCATTTATGACTAAAATGAATCTGAACTGTGTTGATTAGGGTGGGTCAAACAACCGACTTTTATTTTTTCACTTCCGATACTGAATAATTGCTTGCTAGGCACCTCTAAAAAATTCTCTCCAAAGATGAGCTTTTAATATTAATAGGAACCTTCTCCCCATCACAGTTTTTCAATTTTAGGTCAGTCCAAAACGAAAAATTCATATCTCGCCATTTATTGAACGTACAGCAATTCTCCACACATATTCTTGTAGGAAATTGAATACTAAATTTGAAAATAATTTCGTCGAGAATCACTTTTATGAACATTAATTCATAGAAAATGAATGCTTTTATTGTTTATACCTCATCAACTTATATATTTATAGATAATAATTCACTTGAGTTTATTTGAACTGGAAGTACTCGAGCAATGTTTAAGAAACACTTATTCAAATAATCTTTATTATACGGTGACAATTGTTTCGCTGTACAACAGACGGATAAATTAGTTATGGATTTGTATTTTTTATTAAATGTTGAAAGATAACGAGATTCATTATTGTACCCAATTATTTTTAAGTAATACATTATTATTTTTTTGTTATTTCGTTATCCAATAATTGCCAATTAACTAAACGCGCCCTCATTACACAACTTTTCCGAACAACACAATATTTTTTGTGTGTATGTCGCCTGTCGACAACGGGGTTAAAATGCGACGAACACGAAAAGTTGCTCGAACTCGTTGCGGCATCACTTGTTACCCGGCCACCCCCGGGGGAATTCCATTAAAGTTTATCCACCGACCGCCGCCGCGCAATTACCGGCCCACGGGGAGCGGCAGCGACGACACCTGCGGCGTGCCCGCGCTACTCTCGTTATTTTTCTTTTTACAAGCCGAACAAATGGATATGGTCTGCGGATTATGACCGCCCGCGTCGAGCGTTTAGGTTTCGAGGGGTCCTCGTTTTTGCTTTGCTTCCCGCCAAAAAGTAATATCCTGTGGGGGCGGCGGCTCAATTGATGCCTGTCATCAAAGCGGGGCAAAGATGAATGAACGCGTATTTTGGTTGGGATGGCGGTGAAGCCCTTTGAAATTTATTACGTAATTTGGAATGAATTGTTGGGGGGAGTGGTTGGATTTTATTTACCGAGCTCGAATGTTTTTATTGACGGTATACAATTCTGAATTTTAGAAAATAATTAATAGAGTATTTAGTTATATTTTCTGGTAACGAAACACTCACTGGCAAAAATAATCCAAGTGCTTTGTTAGATTATTTAGATGAGTACAATCAAAGAAATCACTGGTTATTTAGTTAGTAAACTTTTATTTTCGGAAGCTGAGATATTATTACTTAATTAACCTATTTGAAAAGCATGAAGTATAATTTTATTACAATAATAATTTTTTATACCCAGCTCAGTGGCCGAGTGGTTAGAGGCGTCGTCCGTCTCGTACTGAGCATTGGGGAGCCCGAGTTCGATCCCCAGCGGGGAACGAATTTGCGCGAATCACCTTTCACAGTTTTTCAGAGGTTTTCTGTGAAGTTAAGGTAAATACCGGGTGATTAAACTCCTCTGAGCTTCTCCCTTGACCGGCGGAAAAGCCTCACGGCTAATAGCCCTATAAAGATAGAAGTTATTTTTTTTTTTAAATTTTTTATCACACAAAATAGTTATAATATTATATACATACTAGATGAAATACCCGTTGTTCGACGGGGTGTGACGAATTTATTATCTCGCCACCTCCACCAATAGGTACAGGTGCGATATTATATTTTCCCCTGTATTTTTGTTTGCTGGGGCTGGAATGGATATATCTATAAGAAATACCTTGTTTTTTTGTCTTATTGTGTAGCATAATGTTGGAGCGGTTGTGATTTATGTTGTGGTCGGTCTGTATCTCTATACCAATAAATTTTATGAAATTAATAAAGTTCTTGGGAATTTTAGTAATTTCATAAAATCCCAACGTTCCGAAATATTGATATGCCAAATCTTTATATTCTTTCATACTATATTCCGTTTAGAAACTTGCCGTAGTTATTGGCGCCCTTCTTCTAGTTGTGCCTGATCTCATCTTCCAAATCAAAATTTACGAACAATTTGCAATAAAAACAATGCATAAAAAAAGTATATAAAATAATCTGTTGACATGTCACTGATTCTCATTTTTTTTTTCTTTCAAAACACTTAATACTTGGCTGATTCTGATACTAGATGATTTGCGAAATATGGCCCACAGCGGAGTTTGAACTCTTGCTCCTGAATGCTATTTACAAAACATACTGTGCCTTTGACTACTAGGCCAATGAAGTATGTGTAAAATGTTAGATAATTAAAACGTGTATTATAAATTTTTCGAAACAAATGAATCCAAATTACACTACCCAGTGAATATATTTTGAATCATATTCAGAATAATCTCCCTTATTGTTTTCTCTTTAAAGACAAGTGTTTATTTTATTAAAACGAACCGTATTAACTAAACAAATAACCCCCGACTATATTATAAAATTAACTTGTGCGCTGAAATTTGTTTGCTGTGTTACATAGAGTGTGGTAGGCACTCATTCAATTTGCCCCGGCGCTGCCGCCATAATTGAAACAATATCAATTCCCCGCGCATACAAAGGTTAATGGGGTATGCTCACCTCCCGGTTGCCGACGAGGTCGACTTTGTTGCCGACGACGACGATGGGCACCGCGGTGCCTCCTTTCGTTTCATGTATCTGGTCGCGAAGAGCACGCGCCTCCTCGAAAGTGCTAACATCAGTCACATCATACACGAGGATGAAAGCGTCCGCGGATGAGATTGAAAGGGCGCGCATCGCTGGAAACTCGTACGCACCGGACGTGTCGAGGATGTCCAGCATGAGGTGCACGCCGGATACGTTGAAGTCGCTATGGTGCATCTCTTCAATTGTGCGTTTGTATTTGGGGGAGAAGGTGCTGTAGAGGAACTGCGTGATGAGGGAAGATTTGCCCACTTTCGCCGCCCCCATGACGACGATTTTGTGCCGCACATTGGCGGCAGCGTCGGCTTTCTCTAGCGTTTCCGCGTCCTCACTGCGCTGCGACCTGAGAAGCCTGATTTTATTAAAACTAACAGGTGATTGAAAGTTCTAAATTAAATTGAGGTGTCACGGGGAGAATCTAAGTTTTGATTCATATTGCATACAAGAATAATGGATGGTGGGTTTATACATATACAGTTAGGATGTGGGAAACATGCATTCGATATTTCCGACAAAATAATTTTGTACCCTGCACGCATCGTGGGTGGGCATCGAGTATATTAATCACGGTGTATGAATGTTTGCACCCTATTAACTCTTGGCGGTCCTATTTGATTTCCACAAAAATATACCCTAGGTACAATTTATTTAAAAAAACTGAAACACATTTTTCTATATATTTAATGCAATCAATTCCATTTTTTTTACTAAAATAGAAACATATATTTTAACATACGTTGACTTGCATATGAAGTACATATTACTCCTATACTGTAGTTAATAATGAGATAATAAGAAAAAATATTTCTCCAAATTGAGTCTCATAGATGCAGAAAAAAAATCCATTGCCCATACGTCATTTCTAAACTTACTCATTCTCCTTCGTGTGAAATGAAGCCTCGTCGGTCGCCAAAACACGTCTTGTAAAATTTACATTGGCATTTTTTTTCTTCTAATAATACTTAAGTATTACAAAAACACACTCTCGCTGAATATTCTTGGGGCTGTAATGATTAAACGCGATAGTAGTGCAATGGTTAAAGTTGGGTTTCTTGCAATGTACGCCACATTGAAGTGCCAAGAGTTTTTACTTCATTGGAAATTTACTTGATACTAATGATCGGGTCCTCCTGAACAACGTTCAAGACTACCTCTGCCGTACGAGCTGCTGTAGGTCGACCACCATGTCTTCCTTGATGTCTTTTTCAATTTCCAGTTTCGCTGAATGAATTGTTCAGAGCGGGCGGACCTTCATAGAAAACGTTGCGCGTAACGGGGAGACCAAACATTAACATCATATCAACAAATTCATCCATTAATGGATGTTTGCGACCCACAATTTCGTCTCGTTCCCTTAATGTATGAATCAAACTCCCTATATCGCATATTTGTGTCCACTGCTTGATGTAACGCAACCATGACATTCTTTTTCTACCCAGTTCTCTTTTTTTGCCCTCGATTAGCCATTGGATAAACTGGTACTTTTGGTTATGAACCACATGAACCAAATGGGCCGACTCACATCTCTTTATTGTAGTCATCACAGCTCGATCTTTACACGGTCTTCCAAAACTCTTTCTTTCTTCAAACTTCCGATTCAATTATTTATCAGTGTTGTGAAATTGGTTCAAATTCTCGAGGGATGCTGGGACGTAGTGATTAGGTAATAATTAATACACTGCACTGTTCTTAACATACGTCTGTATAATATAAAATCCAGCAACACACTGGCGACAAATAGACCGTTTTTGGGGGTCGTAAAACGGCGCTGCGTAAACACATGGCTGTTCCGTACCCACTTAAGAATATATGCGATGGCTTGGAATGTACAGCTGAGTAAAATAAAATATATATACAATTTTAAACAATCAGTGTTTCTTCAGTTTGAGAGTTGTTTAAGTTTAAAGTTTTTGTCTTTAACTAAGCTGTATTAAATTGTTAGTTAAAAATTGCATAAATGTATGGATTATGCTGGATTGTATTAAAGCAGAGTAATTTCGTGAATGCGAGTTACGTGAGGCCATGATATGCAAAGTTAGTAATAGTTTATGCAACATCTATCAGTGCATTACTTAAAATCATAAGCTTTATACAATCTAGCCTTAGATTTGTGTCGAAGATATTAACACAAATAACGTCTACAGCTATGGCTGTATTTTTTCTATATACTTCTCGGTATATTCGATTTGCAGTTAATATGTTTCCGATTTCCTAATAAAATATTTGCCAATTCAATTATCAGTTAATTGGTACGTCCCCCTTCCGTACGTATGCGTTCAATTTTGCGTTGTTGGAAATTAGGGCCGCGGGCGTCTGCTGCGAAAACCGATTAAGTCTCGATCGGTTGAGGGGCGGCGGTGGCAGGTGACGGGGTCGGGTGTGCTGCCCCTGCTGCCGCACCATCGGAAACGGATCCGCAATTACAGCGCCAGTTTCCTGCCAGCTATTTATAGAGACGGCCGCCAGTTTTTTTTATATCGGTAGCACATTTGAAATTAGACTAGACTTTGCAACTTGTGAAATGTTCCACTGTTAGTCCAGCAAGTACATTATATCTGGACAAAATTCCAAAGTAGAAGAATATATATATATATATATATATATATATATATATATATATATAGAAGAATATTATTAAGGGTTGTTGTGGGGTGGGGGCAATTTTCGGATTTTTTCAGATTGTTGTTTATATCTTCTTAACATGTTCATGGTTTAAAAGATAACACTGAAAAAAATCCGTACATTTCGAGGTTTTTTGCCTCTCCCCAAGTTTTCACAGGTCCACAGAAAAAAACTCAAAAAATCCGAAAATTTCGGGTTCAGTATTTTGCTTATATCTTGTTAACAACCCCATGGTTTAGAAAATAACACTGAAAAAAATAAACGTAAATTTCGAGGTTTTATGCCCCTCCACAAGTTTCCACAGGTCCACAGAAAAAAACTCAAAAAATCCGAAAATTTCCGATTCAAATTTTTGCTTATATCTTGTAAACAACCCCATGGTTTAGAAGATAACACTGAAAAAAATCCGTAAAATTCGAGGTTTTTTGCCCCTCACCAAGTTTCCACAGGTCCACAGCAAAAAACTGAAAAACTTCGAAAATTTCGGATTCAGATTTTTGCGTATATCTTCAAAACAACCCCATGCTTTAGAAGATAACAATGAAAAGAAACCCGAAAATTTCGAGGTTTTTTATCCCTCCCCAAATTTCCACAGGTCCCTTGAGATTAATTTCAGATTGGATACCCCACACCAACCCCGAACAATATCCCGAAATTTCATTAAATTCGGAATTTTGTCCCCATTTTTCTGACTTGCCGGCTGAACTGTGCAATTTATGAAATAATAATACATCTTTTTTGCTACATTTTCGTTCTTATCTCCTAAGAAAATTTGGATCTAAATATAGCTGGCTAATCAAGTCAAGAGCACATTTATAATACTTTGATGGTACACAAAATTTATAGCGTTCAATATTAATTTTTGACGAATTTGATCTTACTCTCTGGTGAAGTTATTTATTTCAACTATAGGTTTAAGGTATTTGTTGTGTACAATCTACTCGGGTTGTGGTTACGTGCTGATTTGTATTAAACCTCTTTCATTACTTACACCGTCCGCCTAGGTGAACCCCTTGGGGAACCTCTTGGTGAAGCCTTGGGCTTCTTAGGTACCACCGGTGGTACCGTTGGCACCGTTTCCCTTTCCGGTATACTCGAGCAACGCGAATTCATATCCAAACTAAACACAATAATAATAAACAATACCCCCAAAACAACATCGAAATCTAGATATATAAATTGCTAAGAGGTAGATTCACACTTATAAATTCCATTAGAAAAAAAGTTGTGATAAGGTGACCAATTGCAACTGCTAAAATTAGGAGTTTTTTTTGCTTTTTCCCGAAAATATTAAAATGTAAAAATAGTACAACTAACCCCCTAGGAGGAAAGTTAAACGTTATCTGGCGGTACCACATCAATTAGCAATGCACATATATGTATTAAAATGTAGTTCTCTGACAGGAGCAACATGTTGTAGGTAATTAATTGCCTAAAATGTAAGCTGAGTAATATTAGGCCCAATTCACACTTAAGCGGCGTCGGGCACAGTGTGGGCGAGGCGGAGGCGCGACGTCGCACATGCGATTGTGATGTTCATATGCACTGAAGGGGTGGACATTGCACCTTAGGCCCAATTCACACATAAGCGGCGTCGAGAGCATGAGAGGCGCAGGCGCGACGTTGCACAAGCGATTGTGATGTTCATATGCAGTGAAGGGGTGGACATTGCACCTTATGTTTACGTAGAGGCGGCGTGGAAGAGTTATGCCTTTCGCCTCTTCGCCTACCGTGTCTTAGGCGAAGACGCGGTGCCGGCGCGGCGAGAAAAACAAGGCAAATGTCCGCCCCTCGTCACCTAAGTGGGCATTGCACCACAGGTTTATATAGAGGGGGCTTGAAGTGTCCTGCCTCTGGCAGCGCCGGTACTGCGTCCTTGCCTCTTCGCCTAAGACAAGGTACGCGAAGAGGCGAAAGGCATAACTCTTCCACGCCGCCTCTACGTAAACATAAGGTGCAATGTCCACCTCTTCACTGCATATGGACATCACAATCGCCTGTGCAACGTTGCGCCTGCGCCCGACGCCGCTTATGTGTGAATTGGGCCTTAGATTGCGAATATGAATGAGAAAATGAATGAAAGTCACGAAAAAGTACATTTTAGAAAATATTGCATGTAAGTGTTAGGACTTAGCTACTTCAGAAAATCGTCCTTTGATTGATTTTTGAAGTGTCGTTAATTCAATCCCAACGACAAATGCTACCGAGTACCAGGGCCGCGTTATAGTTAAGCGCGCGTACTAACTACTGTACTACATCACCTTCTTAATAATAATAATAATTATTACTTTTTAAATATTTTTTATTAGAAAATATATTCTCTATCCAGTATATTAGTAGCCCGATATTCAATTATGGTGAATGCGCCGGGTGGGCGGCTCTGTTGGTTCAACTACTTTATTTCTTCCTGCGGGCCGCGTTTTAATTTTACGCCTCGCAACTTTTCTATTTTCAGTAAACCCGGCCCGGTCCCCCCGCTCATTGTTCGCGCCCTACCCTCTCCTCGTACTGTGTCCTTTTGTGTAACAGGCCAAATCGATATAGCCATTGTTTACCTGTGCGGATGGTGGTGTCTGTCATCCTCAGGCTCCTCTTTGAGGAACGACGGCTGCAGACTGAACCTCCTCCGGAACTGGTGGCGGCCCTTCATCTGACTACGCTGGCCGGAACCCGCCGCCACGGCGCTCGACCTGCAGAGCGAATTAGAAACTCATCATTAATCTATTTCAAACGGCACTCGCCGCGCGAGCGTCCCCCCACGTCGTCCCCCCTCGCCTTTCTTAATACGCAATTAATTAACAGCTCCGCGACGAGGCGGCAATTTGCATCTCGCATTTGCGAGATATAAATATGTATGAAATGGAGGAAATGAGAAAAAATAAAACTGGGTTTTAATTACTGTAGCTTGATGTGCCTTGACTTGAAAAAGTGTATGCGATTGTAATTGATGAGTCTTTGCTGAAAGTTATATGGTAGCACTTTAGAAATTATTTTTCATTCCTGTAATGTAAAAATTAAGACAATGTTTTGAAGCCCACCAACCTGTCATGTGTCATGTGTCATTTGTCTTGTGTCATGTAAAATTTACCAACCAAACTATGCCCGTCCACTATTTCACAAGGCTTGAACTCTTCACTACACTGTTATCTGCAACTTTTTGACTTTATTTATAGAAATTTGCAAAAAAATACGACATGAAACCAGAATTACTTAATAATGAAATTGAGTACATAATAAAAAGTTGCATATAAGAGTGTAGTGAAGGGTTCAAGTCATATGAAATAGTGTACGGCCATAGTTTGGTTGGTATGGGTCGCCCAACCACCCCACCTTCGCTCGCATAGTTTTTTTATTGGATACAGATGTTTTATATTGTTTAAACTATTCCAAGAAGAGTGTTATCCTATGGAAAAACGATGCGAACAAAGGTGGGGTGGGCGGGCGGCCCCTACCAACCTGACTATACCCGTCCACTATTTCAAACGGCTTGAACTATGCATTACATTATTTTTCACATATATTTTTTTAATTAGTCTTACATTCATAAATGGCATTAATTTAATTATAGAAAATAATGGATAATAGTGTAGTGCATAGTTCAAGTCGTTTGAAATAGTGGACGGGCATAGTTTGGTTGGTAGGGGAAACCCGCCCACCCAACCTTTGTTTGAATTATATTTTCCATCTGATAACACTCTTTCTTGTAATGTTTAAACAATGTAAAACATCTATATCCATTGAAAAAAACTATGCGAACAAAGGTGGAGTGGGCGGGTATCCCCTACCAACCAAACTATGCCCGTTTGATTAGATACAAATGATACGATTTTGGACAGTAATACGCGGCTGTTAATAAACTTTTAATATAACTAGACAAACATTGCACATATTGTCACATGTATGATGAGAAAATACATTGTATATGTTGATATTACCCACTAGATTTTAGTTCATGCCACCAGATAAGAGTACCGACAAACTTGAATTGCCCATATTGTTTCTAAAAGGCTATAAGTTAATGATGAGTATTAAATTGTTTGAATTACAACATTATTTAAACACACCCTATAAAAACATTACAAATATTTCAACCCATTACATGATGATGCTCTCCCTACACACATCAACCCGATTTTTTTATTCTGAATCATAAACGTGTCCTTGTTATGAAACGAGGAGCGAACGAAAAAATAAAGTAGCCAATTATTCACACACACGCACGCAACTTTTTTTTGCACGCTCCTCTCCCGCCAATCGACGTATTCAAATGTAGATCGGGCATCGCATCTCATGAAATATTCGCGAGCGCCGTTGTAATACCATCGGAATATATTTTAGGTGTGTGGCGAACGATTGGGGGGGAAAGTTTTTTTTTTGCGCGCTCGACTGTGTGTGCATTTCGCCCGACCCTCCGGGGACGGTGACGGCAACGGTGTGCGAAATGAAATCTTTTTGAGTGATTAGATTAAGGACGGCACGGGGCTCTAGTGGAGCAGCGCCCCAGCACGCTGAGGGGAAAGAGATTTCTAATTTAGGAACTCTTGCCACGCGAGAAATGGTAATCCGGAACGGACGTAATATTGGGGATTTTTTTGCTCTTTCTCGTGAAAGCTTCAACATGCGGGGGTTTTGTAGGGTTCAATCTAGTGGACGTGTAATATACTGAAAATTCCAAAAAAAAACATATAAGTGTGAAACCACCGCTTAGCAATCTACATATCTAGATTTCGATCTTATTAGATCTCATCAGTGTAGCTTAACTAGTGAGGATGAATTCACACAGTATCTCGAGTGGTTATATATAAAAATGATACAACTAACCCCCTAGGAGGAAAGTTAAACGCCATCTGGCGACACTACTTTAAATTCGTTCTATTGGAAACACTGAAAAATTAAACAAAACGTGTCTTCAAAGCTCCAATCCAAACGCTATTCAAGGCTTTTAACATTTGTCTTAATGACATTTTACATTTATTCATTCAATAGCTTATGGGATTTATAAAGTTTATGGGATCTTGGTGCATAAGTCCTTTAAATCAGGTTGGACCTTTTGTAAGACGTTTTGTGATTTGAATTAACTTGTAATCCTTAACATACTGATTTGTTATTTTTTGTAATGAAAATCATATCCCGTCGAACGAGGGGAATTTCACCTAGTTATTAAGAGGGCTAGAACAATGTAAAATTTAACATTTGTGCACATGACAGTTTTTTTCATCTATTGTATATATTTTATTGGAAATGATGATGCCATAAGTGCTCCATTTCGCGAACTTTTCAAAGAACCCTCGTATATGAGCCAGTAATAACTGCTCATGAGTAATGATTGATATTACCTTATTTATGAAGTCAAACATAATATAGTAATAACTAAATCGACCGTTTTATAGGTAACGAACTTTGCTGTTAATTATATTGAAGAAATGTAATAACGCAATTTTACTTCTTCAATATAAATTGATTCCTATCATTGTTGCCCCCATTTTATATACAAACCTCGTATTTTATTTATTTATTTATTTATTGTAGCTTCAAACTTTATTATTTAGTGCTTTTATATTCAGTGCTTTCTAATGAATATTTTATTATACCACAATAGAGAATTAATTGTATATGTACTACTGAAACAACGAAACATCTAAGCATCCAGTAAATGCAATTATTCGTATTTATAAATGTAAATTAATTAAACTGGAGCTCTTGCAGCACACCACCGCGGTATCAATTACTAGAACATTCTAAAGTACAAATAAGTCCATCTTATTTGCCCGCACAACACAGCGGAACTCCTGTGTGAATAATTAATTACTAAGTTTAATCCGACCCGGCATTATCCGAGCTCTAGGAAACACGAACCGTCGCCGATAATCCAATCCCCGCTCCTGGGGCCCGCGGCGCGGCGCTGGCGGTATTTGGGAATGCCCCCGGAATCGCATTGTTCGAGCATCGATTTAAGATTTCCGGAAGTGGGTGGCTATTCGCGCGTAAAAACTGCAAACACAGCAACAGCAGCAAATCGCTACTATGACTATATCAGCGAATATCGGGTCTTAAACTTAATCTGAGTATTAAATTTGGTTATAAATTAAAAAGAGCATTATTACTTTCCGAATACAACATATAAGACAGGAATTGTTATCGCGAACAATTTAGAATGGTTAAATTTGACAGTTTTTCCAGAATTTTATTCACTTACATGCCTTGCGACACACGCAGGCATTTTCAAAAAATAGTTTATTTCGACTATTATTAATATAGTCGAAATAGACTATTTTTTGAAAATGTCTGCGTGTGTATGTATACCAACCAAACTATGCCCGTCCACTATTTCAAACGACTTGAACTATGCACTACACTATCATCCGTTATTTTCTATGATTAAATTAATGTCATTTATTAATTTAAGACTAAATTAAAAAAATATATGTGAAAAATAATGTAATGCATAGTTCAAGTCGTTTGAAATAGTGGACGGGCATAGTTTGGTTGGTAGGGGCCGCCCGCCCACCCCACCTTTGTACGCATAGTTTTTTCCATTGAATATAGATGTTTTATTTTGGTTAAATTATTCCAAGAAGAGTGTTATCCTATGGAAGAACTATGCGAGCAAAGGTGGGGTGGGCGGGTGGCCCCTACCAACCAAACTATACCCGTCCACTATTTCAAACGACTTGAACTATGCACTTCACTATTATCCGTTATTTTCTATGATTAAATTAATGTCATTTATTAATTTAAGACTAAATTAAAAAAATATATGTGAAAAATAATGTAATGCATAGTTCAAGTCGTTTGAAATAGTGGACGGGCATAGTTTGGTTGGTAGGGGCCACCCGAACACCCCACCTACGCTCGCATAGTTCTTCCATAGGATAACACTCTTCTTGGAATAATTTAAACAAAATATAACATCTATATCCAATGGAAAAACTATGCGAGCGAAGGTGGGTTGGGCGGGTGGCCCCTACCAACCAAACTATGCCCGTCCACTATTTCAAACGACTTGAACTATGCATTACATTATTTTTCACATATATTTTTTTAATTTAGTCTTAAATTAATAAATGACATTAATTTAATCATAGAAAATAACGGATGATAGTGTAGTGCATAGTTCAAGTCGTTTGAAATAGTGGACGGGCATAGTTTGGTTGGTAGAGGCCACCCGCCGACCCCACCTTCGCTCGCATAGTTTTTCCATAGAATAACACTCTTCTAGGAATAGTTTAAACAATAGTGATTTAACAAGAAATATCTGGTGTGGACACACAACACGACTTTCTTAATTGCCGATTTTGCTCAAATGTTCACGGAATCGTCCCGGGTAAATTCCAAATTTGGTCGCAATTCGTTGTGTCGTTTTTCCGGAATTTTTTTTCACAAACAGATGTACATACATACATACAGATATCGCAAAAATCGGGTTTATTTCGACTATTTTAGGCATATAACGTAATGATTTTTTTTAAACCTCCCCATTATTTTTGTTCAAATTATTATATAGACTTAATTATATTTATATTATTCATTGATATCACTATGCAATGTATAGTGATATCAATGAATAATATAAATATAAAATATTATATTTATATTATTCATTGATACCACTATACATTTTATAGTGATATCAATGAATAATATAAATATAATTAATTTTATATAATAATTTGAACAAAAATAATGTGGGAGGTGGTAAAAAAAATATCATTACGTTATATACCTAAAATAGTGGAAATAAACCCGATTTCATTACAATGATTTTATATTAAATACAACTGCAGTATTATTTGCTAGCATCGAGACTCATTTATTGATAAGCGCGTAAAAATAGCCCGTTTTTTTGCGTGACTAAACCGGCCAGCGTGCAGCAAAAAGTAGTTTTGTTCAACTCGGCAACAACAAGCGATGTGAGTCAGTCTTGAGTGGTCCGTCGCGTTCGGTTGTTGCTGTTTAATTCTAGTTTGTGTGCTTGTGCAATGTTAACTATTTTGTGCGTGAAATATTAAAGAACTTTTATAAAACGTGCTACCAATTAACGGGGTGTGAGATGTCCATACAATTCACTACCAGCAACGGGCAATAAGGTAGATTTATTTTATATTACCTATATTTTCTTCTAAAACAACTATTTGTGTTACGAATGCATTGATAATTATATTGATTTTGGTGTTTTTAAATATATTATATTTTCCCGATATACTATATTGATTTTGAAGATATTATTAATTCTGGGTTTTCTGTGAAGTTAAGGTAAATACCGGATGATTAAACTCCTATGAGCTTCTCCCTTGATCGGCGAAAAAGCCTCACGGCTGATAGCCCTATATGTCTGTGAAGAAAATTCTGGGAAAACTGTCCAATGGGTTGCTACCAAATTTGGAAATCTAGCCGAAATACGGGAAATACTACTTCCCGCACCCAAATCATTGCGGGAATTGACTTGTCTTAAGTCATACAAAACATATTTTATATGTCAATTTTATTCTGTAAATTTGTATCTTTTTCCGAGCGCCAAGGTGGTGTAACCCCTTAATTTGTATATAGAAGTTAATTTAAGTTATTAATTCAAACTCGATGATAAGCTTGATTTCGAACTTATTCTGTTAAAAAGTGTTTCTTTTGTTTTCGAAATAAATTCCGTACCGTATATTTTCTATCTAAAATGATTCGTATTACAAACTCAAGAGAACGGAAAGAGACTGTACTGAAACTTTAAGATATTATTGAATCCGTTTGGTAGCATCGCATATAAATCTGTCGGATACGCGGATAAATAAAAATGAAATACTACCCCCGCTTTTACTCCGGAGGCGACAGCCCGCGGGTACGTGCGGAAAATAAAACATAATTCCACACGCTCGCTCCTCGAGAGCGTCCCGGGATAATTGGATTATCTTGTGCCTGGAACAACTGTTCATCGTCCATCCGCGGGCGAAATCGATCCCGTTATGATCATCACCTGTCGGCGGGTGGGTGACTCCCGTTTGGACCATTTGCATGACCGACATTGTCATACTTGTAAGCGCGCGCGAATCGATACAGTGTTGGGACGCGTTTATTTCTCACACAAAAAAAAGTATACAAATATGTTATAAAAGGTGGCAAAAAGTTTTTAAAATACATCTATCTTTTTGAGGATATCAGTTGTGAGGCTTTTCAACCGATAAAGACTCAGAAGAGTTTAATCACTTCTTGAAATAGGCTTACAGCCTGTTTTTCCGGCTTTAAGGAGTTGCTTGTGATGTCGAACACCCAGCTATTCCTCCATCTCTTTGGTGGTCTGCCTGGGGTCCTTTTAGAGTGTGGATTTCCGTCTCTTGCGATTTTTGCAATTCTGATGTCTTCCATTCTGTTAATGTGTTGGTTCCATTCTTGTCGTCTGTGCCTCATCCACCTTACTATGTCCTGTACGTCGCACATTTGTCTTATGTCTTGGTTGGGTATTCTTTCTAGTCTAATCACCCACTATTTAAATAAACTTATTATAAACCTATTAAAAAAATATAATAGATAATTAATTTTCGCAAATCATCCCGATGTCATTTGAACTCTCGCTCTTCAATTCTTAATCCGAGACACACGACGGTACTAACCACTAGACCACTGAGCTGGGTTGTTTCCTATAAAGGGTTTTTCAATAAGGCCGAGTCGATGTTGAAATGGGATAAAACAAGCTGTGTGTGAGGTATTAATGAAATTATTTTTTTATTTGAAAGGCCCATGTATGGCATGTATTATGTTCAAATGTTTGTCGCGGCTTTCCACGGTGTAAAGACAAGACAATTTTTTAGCTCTAAAGTTGTTCATGAAATGAATTCATATATCCTCCTCCCATACAATTTGTCCTTAACAAATACAACGCGTTATATTTCCCATTCGATCTACCATCCAATTAAAATAAAAAAATAAAAAATATAACATATAATATTATCATAGCTCGCTAACTATTAATTTAATTAATATTTTCTGCTGTATATTGAATTCATCAACATTTAAGATATTCTTGATTTTATTATTATTTTAAATTTGCTTGGTATACCATCCTAATAATATGATATTAAAGAAAATGGAAAGAAGGAACAGAAAAACATTTGTGACACGTACGTTTTTAATTAAATTTTTCGAGCGTAGCGCACATCGGATCGGAACGGGGCATGTATTTGCACAAGTACACAATAAGGGGATATTATTAAATCCCGTGCTTGAGAGCAAGATTACGAATTATGGGAGAGTTGCGTTTCTCCGCATTCCTCGGATATACACGCTAGAATTGAATTAATGGAGCGTTTGCATTGTAAATGCCGATTATACTTCTTCGGATGTATGCGGAAAAGCTATTTATATTAAGAATTTTGGTATTAATAGTAAATTCCACCTTTAATAGGCTTCTCAGAGAAGTTCAAGTTGTTTAAATTTCTTAAATGAATACAATTTTAATGAAATATGTTACATATTTGTTCAGTGAAATTATATTCCTTTAAGAAATTAAATAACTTGAACTACTTTCAGAAGATTATTAAAGCTGAAATTTACTATTAATACCAAAATTATATAATATATATGTGTGTATGGGGGTTTGTGTATATAAATGTACTCTAACCATGAAATTTGGTTTTCTAGAGTTACACTGACGGGGGAATCTTCCTGCCTTGTACTCTTGAATTATTAAATAAGAAAAAGATGCCTGATAGAGAAACTATGTATACCATCAGCAAGGATTTTCAAAAGACGGTCTTACTTGATGTCACATACATCCATATCATTTTTTAATCCTTTTTTAATTATTCACAAAATTACTCTGTTTATGTGTAAAATAAAAATAATTTACAATATTGAATTTCTGCGCCTAGCTCAGTGGCTAGAGGCGTCGTCCTTCTCGTACTGAGCATTGGGGAGCCTGAGTTCGAACCCCAGCGGAGCGAATTTTCGCGAATCACATTTCACAGTTTTTCAGAGGTTTTCTGTGAAGTTAAGGTTAAATACCGGGTGATTAAACTCCTTTGAGCTGACGCCTGACGGCTGATAGCCTAATAAAGATAGAAGTTTCTTTTTTAAATTTCTGCGTCAATATTATTTTTTATTTTTATACTTTTCATCGAACGCCAAAGTGGTATAACCCCTTATGACTTTTTGGTCTCTAATACAACGCATGGGCGCCTTTTTTCGAGAATATTCGGAATGTTTCATAGGAAATATTTTTTAAAAACAATTTTACTACTATTGCCAATTTTTAAAATATTAATGTTGATAACTATTTACAGAAAATCGGGAAATTTTGCAAGAAATGTTTGCAAGAAATGTTTGTGAGAAATTTGTGTGCATCGCTAATGCTAAGCGATGCACACAAATCTGTCACAAACATTTCTTGCAAAATTTCCCGATTTTCTGTAAATATTTATCAACATTAATATTTTAAAAATTGGCAATAGTAGTAAAATTGTTTTTAGAAAATATTTCCTATGAAACATTCCGAATATTCTCGAAACTGGACAATGTTTCTATTTGAATATGTAGAGAGAGAAATGTTAAATCATCTTTAATATTAGTATGTCTTCCAAATTTGAAAAATGAAGAGTCACAGTATCAATGCGTTTACCACAACTTTTGGGAAATATTTATAATTTTAAAAATCTTCTGTCTTCATAGGGCTCGCTGGATAGCCCTAAAAGCGTGAATTACATTGTATTAGATTTGCCAAGAAACTTATACAAGTTTCAATTATTCATTTGCTATATTCAACTCTGTCAATGACCAATCACTCATGTCTCTTATACAACACGTGCTTGGTCATAGAAGGGAGGGAGAGTCCAACTGCGTGAAATCATTCAGTATGAGCTGAATATAGCACATTAATAATTGAAACTAGTTCAAGTTTCAAATATAGTACAATGTAATTCAAGCTTAAGAACACTACGTTCCTTATTTACCGTTAAATCTATAACTACTAACACCTCTCCTAGAAATCTGTCTGCGTTGCACGTCCAATCAATCTGCCGATCGCGCTTCAGTTAATCAATTAGTCGCTTGTAATTAAATCTTTGCGTGCGCTTGCGATTTGCTGGAGGTAGCGGGCGAAAAGGTCAGATTTGCACAAACGAACGCTAGTCAGCCTCCAACCCGTTTAACCCCCGTCGCCCGCGCGCCGCACGCTCGTCGCCCTTAATTAAACTAGAGCTGCTTTAACGCTTAATTAATTAGGACACGCTGCCCGGCATCCGAGCGAACGGACCGATTATGATTATCAGGAATTGTGTTGCAAATAAAAAAATGTGTAACCCAAATGCGGTTGGTAATTAAGTTCGCGGTAATTAGATGCAAATACATGTAAATGTCTGTCGATTGATTGCGTTTTGTATGGTAATTGGTGCGATTGTGTGACTATTGTACGTTTTCATTTATACTAATATCTATGTAAAGATTCCTATTTAAACTAGTGTCGCATTAATAATAATAATACTACAAATGGTAGATGGCAAAGGTAGAAAACATATGACAAAAGTCTATATAATTACATATTATATACAGGGTGTACGTAAAGTATGGAATAAATTATAAATACAATGGCAGAAGACATATGAAGAGTACAAGGCAGAAAGGAGGAATGTCAGTGTAACTCTAGAAAACCAAATTTCATGCTTAGAGCACATTTATATATATATCATCGGTCGTAAACAATTATAGAGGTATTACCGTTATGAGTGCGGAGTATAAAGCTATGATGACAATTGTGAAAAATAGACTAGAGCGGGAAGTGTATAGAAAAGGGCTTTCAGAAATGGACGAGGGAGCAGATTTTCACGCTTGCGAGAATGGTGGAGGAAGCGTTGGAGTGCAAAGGGAGAGTGTATGCGGTGTTTGTGGATTTGAAAGCGGCGTATGATTCAGTTCCTAGAGGAAAGCTCGTGGAGTGTATGGATAGATTGGGCATGGAAGATGAAAGTGTGGAGTGGGTGAGAAGTATGTATAAAGAGGCGTGGGCAAAAGCGAGAGTGAATGGAGAAGTGTCTGAGAAGTTTAGGGTGAATGTGGGTGTAAGGCAAGGGTGCCCGCAAGGTGCCTCCTGTTCAATCTATACACAAGCGAGTTGGAGGCGGTACTGAGGAGAGGACAGGCTGGGGGGGTCGTGGTGGGGAGAACCATGGTGTGGATGTTGGCATATGCGGATGACATAGTATTAGTAGCCAAGAGAGTGGAAGAGATGCAAGAGATGTTGGAAATAATGGGAAGGTACCTGGATAGGAGAGGGCTAGTGGTTAATGTGGAGAAGACCAAATTGATGATGTTTAGGAATAGGGGTAGAAGGGGTAGAGTGGAAGAGCTGAAATGGAAGGGAAGGATGATTGAGAGAGTGAATGTCTTTAAATATTTGGGTTTTTGGTTTGACAGTGGAGGAGGATTTAGAGTGCATGTGGAATGTATGCAAGCGAAAGCGAGAATGGCTTGGGGGATAGCGAGAAGGAAATGGGAGAGGTTGTGAGGCGGTAACCTCGTAATGGCGTACAAGATCTGGGATGCATGTGTAAAACCTATTCTGTTTTATGGAGTGGAAGTGTGGGGATTGCGTGAGTGGGATGTATAGAGAGAGAGAGCAATGCTTCCTCCTGAAGAGTCTTGGATATTGAGTCTCGAAAGGTCGACACCGAGAGCAGTGCTATTGCAGGAAACGAATCGTATGAGTATGTGGTGGGTAAGGGTTGTGAAGTTTGAAGAAAGATTGCAGGAATTGGGCGAGGAAAGACTCGTCCGGGAGGTATGGATGAGGTGTAAGAGTAGGACGGAGAGTGGTTGAAGAAAGGATAGAGGAAGGATGTATAAAAGAGTGGGTATGTCTGAGGTGTGGGTAGAGGAGAAGCTGAGAGAAATAGGAAGCCTAGGAACTGAGGTGAGAGAGAGATTGAGAGATATTGAGTGGCAAGAACGGCAGACTAGAATGAATGAGAGCTCTTACAACCCTGGCTACGTAGAGTGGCAAGTGCGTGGGAAACTCCCGAGTTACTTAGCCAGGGGTGAGTGGAGCAGGGAGGACAAGGTATGCATGGCAAGAGTGAGGTGTGGGTCAGACGAGAGAGGGAGGAAAGTGTGGATGGGTCTGGGGTACACCGCGTGTGCGCTGTGTAGTAAGGGAAGCGACACGTGGTGGCACCTTAGCGAAGAATGTGAGGGTATGAAAGCAGAGTCGGTGGGAGACTGCAGAAAGCTGAATGAATGGTTAAGCGAGGATGAAGAAGGCGTGAAAATCTGCAGGAGGCTGACGTGGGAGAGGAAAGTGGCGAGGGCACAGGGAGCGGTGATAGATGAGGGTAATTTGTAATTTTTTGCGGAGTATTACTTTTATTTATATTTGTATTTTCATTTATATTTTTGTATATTTTTGTTGTGGTTTGTGATGTGGAAGGGCAGTGAGGGAAATGCCAATAAAGGTCAACATCTATAACCATTTTAGCTGGCATTTTCAAAATTGATTTAAATAATATGAGATAATTTTGTCCATGAGTGTTATATAACACATGGTATATTATATTAAAACATTTCATTCAAGTTCAATTAACAAATTTTCAAATATGTTTGAGCCCTGATTGCCGTTTCCATGTGATACAATTATTAGTTTGCAACATATAATAATATATTACAAGAGGGAAAACTCCAGTCGTATTTCCCTAAAGTTGGAAATTCACAAAGGTCGGGCCGCTTGTAAACTTTATTGGCTACAACATGCGGGACAGCAAATTGAATTCGAAATCCTTTGAGGGACGGCGACGCCGGGCATCGATACGCATCACCGGAAGAGGCAAAAAGAAAATTGATAATTCCAACCGCCCACAAATCCCTTCCAGCAAATGTCAAAAGTCGATGCTACGGCGTAATTATTTTCAAGTCCTGTCTGGGCGAGTCGAGGGATTATTTCTTGTACATTTTTGATCCGTGCAAATCTTTATTACGGGAATTATTGCCGAGCGCGCGCGCTCCAGTCAAGTTCCGTTTTAAGGCGAATAGCCCACGCAACAACGCCAACGGTTGGGTATTGAGCGTCGCGACGGCGGAATAAGACGCTGAGGAAAATGGTATTACGGTGCGTTTGGTTTTATGGGTGGAATTTTATGAGCTGTTATCCGGGTGTTTACTTGCGACCCAAACCGACGTTAAGAGTCACAGTGGGAACAATAGGAACAGCAATTAGAAAGTATTGGGGCTGTAAAACTGTTGCAAATGTTAACAAAGTGACATCATTGTAAATCTCAAATAGTTTATAAAAAAAATATTTCATACTAGATTTAGCATGTTGGTATTCATCAATATTTTAAAACTTTGAGGATTTTATTAATTTTTATATTTTACCTCTTGAAACATGTGAGTAAACATTTGAAGAATTATTATATTTCATTAATTAATGCATTCACAAGCATTAATTAATAAAGTTCTGAAAATATAATTTATTTATTTATTTATTTATTTTCTCAACAGACATTAATCTAGTTACAGAGAAAAGGAAACAGAGAATTGTTAAATAATGAATATATAGTACTTTTGGTTACAGCACTAATGTTGGATTTGCTGGATTTTCCAGTTTTAACATGTAAAGAAATCTAATAACATTTGAAATACAAATTTAAAACTTTGTAGTCATTAAATATCATTATTTATGAATATATTAGAGATATTTTTATAAAAATCTAAAGACTATAACGGTTTTTAAAGTGCTTTTGTCATCACACGAATGCTGTGTTTGTAATTTTCGAGTTCAATATACCAACAAGTCTAAAACCAGTTAGGATACTAATTTTAAACTTTGTAGTCTTTAAATATGAGTATTTATGAATTTTATTTAAAATATTTTTTATAAAATTCTATATACTATTCTACCTGGAATAATATTTTTTGTCGACCGAGTAAATTGGATTCATAGTTAGCGAGTTTAACATACAACTAATTCCAAAATCAATTAAGATACTAATTTTTGTTTTTAATTCTACTTCTACTACAAAGTCTAAAATGAGATTCGGATTTAGAATTGTTCGAAAGTAATTATTTGATTATTTTTGAATACATTTGAGACAATTTTATAAAAAGTCCGTAGTCAATAACGGGCCAAATATTTCATTTTGAGTTATTCAATGTTTAAACTTTTGTCAAGATAATTGTTGATTAAAACACCAGAAACATTTTTTTGTTTATTATCTAGAAAAATAAAAGAATAGAGGAAAATTCAAACCTTTACACCACACTGTGGTAGAAAAGGCCAGCGGATATACATATATCTAGAGTGGGTTCAATACTACTATTGCAATTTTATTTTGATTCTCTTCATCTTTTCAATGAAAAGTAAAAATTTAATCAGAAAAACGTGCCATATATTTATAGTGAAAAACAAGTGCAAATGAAAGAAAGATTTTTTGAAAAACCTTCTTTTTACTTTTAAAAACCACAAAACTAATTATTGATTAATTCTTCGACGAACTCTCTATCATCTTCAATTATGGTAGCATCTATTGCAGATCCTTCTTCTTCTCAGATGACAAGTTGTTTGTACACGGTTGTGCTGGTAAAACATAGTCCTTGATCTTTTTACTGGTAACCCCTTTCTTGAGACCCTTACAAGTGTATTATATTATTTCTACTAACATTTGCCTTAAATTTATTTCAGCAGTCCTCCCAAGGTTCAACTCGTGACATCAATAGGTAAGACATTATTATATAGCACACCCGCGCTACGCATGGAGGACCCTTTTCCATCGCATGCAAAATTTAAGGGACACTTTCCCGTCGTTTCCGTGGCACTTAAATGCATGTAAATGGCGGGGCGGTTGAATTGGTCGCCACCACCGGTTCCGAGGGGGGCTCTTTTATGGACCATTCCGCTTGCCCGTTATGTTTTCGGAAACTTGGAACTCGAGGGGGCGCAGCATAATGAACGTTGGGGCCGCTTGGAGAATTCTATTACCGTCAGAATATTAATCAATCATAAATGAATTAGATTGGAAACTTTCCTGCGACTATAACACGATAAAAACAAAACAACAGTTATTCATTTTGGTGTATTAAGGAAAATTTAGCGAGTTGAAATTAAATAGTAATTAGGGAGAGGTATTATAACTATTCTATATCTTTTACAAATATTTAGAGTAAATAACGCCGTTAAAAATGTTTACCGGGTGATTCTGTTTTAATGTTGAATATTTTAACACAATATTCTCAGAAGAACTACGAGGTTCTGATTCGAAACTACAAATTAAAATACTGATAATATCTTTTATTAACTTTTTATATCGTACCCTATATATTCTAGCCATTTTCAAGTTAGATTTATGTCATTCAAAATGGCTAGAATATATATGCATTATCGTTACAAAGAAAAATGAATTGCAGGTATTATGCGCAATCAATACTCTGCTCTGTCTATAATTATCAAAGCTGTTTATTAACGTGATTAATGCAGGCGCGCGCGGCTGGCTCGCAGATAACCGTGTTATTATCCGCTTAAATGGGATTAATCAGACGCCGAATTTGCCTAATAATGGCTACGATGCCGCGGCCGCAGAGAGATTGTTATACGCTCGCAATTGGATTTTCTGCGATAATTATCAAGGCGACACCGGTGCCGCCTCCGGGAAGCCTGCTGCACGTGGCGTGTATAAAATATAATACATCCTGCTTCGTATAAAATTGCAATTGCGTCGTTAAAAGCATTGTGTCATTACGAGTAATAGTTGGGAAATTCTGACAGAGCTTTTAACTAACAAGCTTTTATAAATTATTTTTATTGAGTACTTAGTTACTGTATTTGGTACAATTCAGAATGACCTGAAGATCAATAGTAAGATTATTGATCTTCGGGTCATTCTGTCGTAAGGAAAAAAAAAGACCTTTATTGGCATTTCCCTCACTGCCCTTCCACATCACAAACCACAACAAAAATATACAAAAATAAAAATAAAAATACAAATATAAATAAAAGTAATACTCCGCAAAAAATTACAAATTACCCTCATCTATCACCAGCAGGAGGCTGACGTGGGAGAGGAAAGTGGCGAGGGCTACCTCTACCCTCGCCACTTTCCTTTCCCACGTCAGCCTCCTGCAGATTTTCACGCCTTCCCCATCCTCGCTTAACCATTCATTCAGCTTTCTGCAGTCTCCCACCGACTCTGCTTTCATACCCTCATATTCTTCGCTAAGGTGCCACCACGTGTCGCTTCCCTTACAACACAACGCACACGCGGTGTACACCAGACCCATCCACACTTTCCTCCCTCTCTCGTCTAACCCACACCTCGCTCTTGCCATGCATACCTTATTCTCCCTGCTCCACTCACCCCTGGCTAAGTAACTCGGGAGTTTCCCATGCACTTACCACTCTGCGTAGCCAGGGTTGTAAGAGCTCTCATTCATTCTAGTCTGTCGTTCTTGCCACTCAATATCCCTCAATCTCTCTCTTACACCTCAGTTTCTAGGCTTCCCATTTCTCTCCTCTACCCACACCTCAGATATACCCACTCTTTCATACATCCTTTCTCAAACCACTCTATGTCCTACTCTTACATCACATCCGTAGCTCCCGGACCAGTCTTTCCTCGCCGAATTCCTGCAATGTTTCTTCAAACTTCACAACCCTTACACACGCCTCTTACCACATACTCATACTTTCACGTGTATTTACATTACATTACGTTATTCACGTGTATTTACATGTCAAAGTCTACAAAACGTCAAAACAGTAATCACTCCTGCAACAGCACTGCTCTCGGTGTCTATCTTTCGAGACCTAGCAGTCTTCCGGAGAAAACATTGCTCTCTCTCTCTCTCTCTATCACATCCCACTCACGCAATCCTCACACTTCCACTCCATAAAACAGAATAGGTTTTACACACGCATCCCAGATCTTGCACGCCATTACGAGGATACCGCCTCACAACATCTCCCATTTCCTTCTCGCTATCCCCCAAGCCATTCTCGCTTTCGCTTGCATACATTCCACATGCACCCTAAATCTTCCTCCACTGTCAAACCAAAAGCCCAAATATTTAAAGACATTAACTCTCTCAATCATCCTTCACTTCCATTTCAGCTCTTCCACTCTACCCTTTCTACCCCTATTCTTAAACATCATCCATTTAGTCTTCTCCACATTCACCACTAGCCCTCTCCTATCCAGGTACTATCACATTTCTTTTTAACATCTTTTGCATCTCTTCCACTCTCTTGGCTGCGAATACTATGTCATTTGCATATGCCAACATTCACACCTTGGTTCTCCCCACCACGACCCCTCCAGCCTGTCCTCTCCTCAGCACCGCCTCCAACTCGCTTGTCGTAATATGAACTTATATATTCTTAGACTTATAGAAAATCATCCCCGAGTGTCGTTAACAACAAATCAACTGTTTTAAAATAGAAACAAATGAAGTGTCATCAGTAGTTAAACTATATATTAGAGGATTCAATTTGACATCTCTATTACTTCATTATTTGTAAGAAATCAAAATCAGTGAAGATTCAAAACTTATTTATTTACGTGAAATGTAATAGAAACAAAAGAATTATTATTAGATGTTAAAAAATATATCTGCAACTTCAATTTTATGCATAACATGCGTCCGTTCCTTCAATATTTATAAGAAATCAAATGGTTTGAAGGTTAAAAACTCTTTTGTTATATATATATATATATATATATATATATATATATATATATATATATATATATTTATAAGCAATCAAAAGGTTTTAAAGTTCAAAACCTTGGGTGAATCAAAATAGAAACAAAATCAGTATAAATGAATATATTAGTAGCTAGAATTTGTCACATAACATAGAGGCATGTTTTTATTTTGGTTCCCTCTATTATGAATCTGAAAACGTAAGGTTTGAATCATCATAACTGACATTTTTGTAGGAAAACAAAAGAAAATCAAAAGAAGTATCATTCTATGTTAAAGCATATATCAGAAGCTTCAATTTGGTAGATAGCATGCCTTCATTTCTTCAATATTCATAGGAAATCTAATGGTTTGAAGGTTAAAAACTCATTTATTCGTTAAACAAAATAGAAACAAAAGTCATTCGATATTAAAGAATATATCAGTAGTTTCAGTTTGATGGACAGTATGCCTCTATTACATCATTATTTATAAACAACCAAAAGGTTTGAAGGTTCAAAACCTAGAGTGAAACAAAATAGAAACAAAATCAGTATAAATGAATATATTAGTAGGTTCACTTTATCACCTAACATAGAGGCATGTTTCTATTTTGATTCACTTCATTATTAATCTAAAAATGTAAGGTTGGAATCATCAGATCTGATATTTTTATAGGAAAACAAAATAAAAACAAAAGAAGTATTATTCTATGCTAAAGCATATATCTGAAGATTCAATTTGATAGATAACATGCCTCCAATTAGTCAATATGTATAAGAAATCTAATGGTTTGAAGGCTAAAAACTCATTTATTCGGGTGAAACAAAAGAAAAGTCATTAGACATTAAAGAATATAGTCAGTTTGATGGACAGTATGCCTCCATTACTTCATTATTTATAAGCAACCATAGGGTTTGAAGGTTCAAAATCTTGGCTGAAACAAAATAGAAACAAAATCAGTATAAATGAATATATTAGTAGCTTCAATTTGTCACATAATATAGACGCATGTTTCTATTTCGGTTCAGTACATTATTTATCTGAAAACGTAAGGTTTGAATCTTCAAAACTGACATTTTTCTAGGAAAACAAAATAAAAACAAAAGAAGTATCATTCTATGTTAAAGTATACATCAGAAGCTTCAATTTGTTAGATAACATGCCTCCATTTCTTCAATATTTATAGAAAATCTATTGGTTTGAAGGTTAAATTTATGAGGATGAAACAAAATAGAAAGAAAAGCAAAAAAGAATATATTAGTAGCTTCAATCTGTCACATAAAATGCTTCTATTTTTTCATTATATATATATATATATATATATATATATATATATATATATATATGAAAACACAAGGTTTGAGCTCCAAAATTGATGTATTTGAGGGAAAAACATATAGAAACAAAAGAAGTATTATTCGATGTTATAGAATATATCAGTAGCTTCAATTTGAGATATGACATGCCTCCATTACTTCATTACTTATATGAAGTTGCAAGGTTTGAACCCCTAACATGACTCACTAAATTCTAAAAATGTCAGTTGATTTGTTCTTCCCAAGCTAGTTTTCGTTCAATCAATTGAATTCGTTATTTTAGGAATTTTTTGTTTTGTCCTATCGGTTCTGAGGCATATTTTTGTCTAGTGATCTAATTGCTCTACTTCTGTTTCCCCACATACTCTGCATGTTTTTGTTCATTACTTCTCCAGCACCCTGATACATTAATGGACGAATTATTATTTTAGTATATTACTAAATAAAAAAGATGTTCTGATTGCAATTTTAAATATTAATAAGACTGATAATACTGATCTCAGAATTTGGTTCACAATTTTACATTTTGAATTTATGATTATTTTGAGATTAATAATTTTGATTTTCAAAGAAAAAAGATTATTTTTGTTTATTTCAACCTATAGATTCGTTAAAATTAAACTTTTTTTTCTTTTATTTGATAACGATGTTTTTTTCCAACGTTATTTATATTTGACATAACGTTGGAAAAAAACTAACATTGTTATCAAATAAAAGAAAAAATAGTTTAATTTTAACTAATCTATAGATTGATATAAACATAAATAATCTTTCTTTTTTGAAAATCAAAATAATTAATCTCAAAATAATCATAAATTCAAAAACTGAACGGGGTTTTGAAGAGCTTTGATCTTGGTTAGTGATTTGAGAGATGGCAACCCCACCTCGGGTTGATAGCTATAAAGATAGAAACTTCTATTTTTATAGCTATCAATATATTTGTTGTAAAATCTAAAAATATAAATATTACTTGTATACCATTCAGAAATAATCTCTCAATCGAACATAATTACAAAATTGCAATTACGTCGTAATTTATCATTATAACAAACGACGCAATTACAATTTTGCATGAGCGAGCATCGTATAATGTATTAATGAAATTACAACTGTTGCTCTCAATTAAACACGACAAAAGGGTAATTATTCGATATGCGCTCTCTGCAGCTATTAACTGTTTTTATGTGCCAATTTGTGATTCGTTCCGGAAAAAATTGTACAATATTAAATATGTATTTGATTCCAAAACCCGTATCGATTGTCTGTTTTGATGATTCAGCGTCCCGTCAATCATACGCGACCATAACCGAATTAATATCCTGCACTATCGCTGTTTATTGTGCCTATCTGGCTTTATTATCAGTGCCCCCCATCAGAGCTAATGCTGGCCGAAGGTAAATATTAATAAAAAAACGAGTACGAGCAATTAAATCGTGCATGAATATAAATTGTGCTGAGTTAGGGTGTGGTTACGTTTAGAGCTTTTAAAAACATTAATAAAAAAAACTTCTATTCAGCTGTGAAACTTTTCCGCCGGTCAAGGAAGAAGCTCAGAGAAGTTTAATCGGCCGGTATCAGCCTGAGTTCGATGCCCAGCAGGGAACGAATTTTCGCGAATCACCTTTCACAGTTTTTCAGTGAAAACCTGTGAAAGGTGATTACACCTTACAATACATCACGTTGATAAGGTAATTACCTTAATTTCACAGAATGCCACTGAAAAACTGTGAAAGGTGATTCGCGAAAATTCGTTCCCTGCCGGGCATCGAACTCAGGCTCCCCAATACTCTGTACGAGACAGACGACGCCTCTAACCACTCGGCCACAGAGCTGGGTAAACATTAATATTTTGAGAATTTTCCAATTTTTATGCGATATTATATTTATATCATTTTGTAGTTGCAACCGTATGAAATGTTTATTACTTTTTCTAAATGGCCTATTTATACTAATAACTAATTTGAAGAAGATTGATCTTTTGATCAATTGATTTTATTTGATTGATTTGATTACATTGATTTGAAGAAGATCTTGAAATTAAACGTACGTTTTAAAAAAGCTGTTTCTATTCTTATGAAAATTGCTATAAATAGTTTTGCAGCTGCTATACATGTATGTAAAAGTTCGTTAATTTTCAAAATATCTTCTTCAAAAAAATATTTTCTAGTTATAGCAATTGTATGTATCTTTCCATACAATTGCAATAACTAGAAAATATTTTTTTTTAGCAATTTTTGAAAGAATATTTTGCCGTTGTATGAGTTCAGTTCATCTATATTCGTCCCATACATGGGTCTTTCCGTCTTAATTAATTTATATTGATACAAATTTGAAGAAGATATTTTGAAAATATACGAACTTTTTAAACGGTTGAAAATTACATACATATATAGCAGCTGCAAAACGATTTATAGCAATTTTCAATTTTCAAAATATCTTCTTCAAATATTGGATTGTTAAGGCGTCTACTTTGTGATAATTCATTTTAAAGGATAAATAAAACGATTTTTTACTTTGTTTTTTATCACACTTCAGTTACACTTTGCAACTAGTTTCGTCTAAGCTCTAGCCATTTTCGAGCTCATCGGAGGAGCTCGAAAATGGCTAGAGCTTAGCCGAAACTAGTTGCAAAGTGTAACTGAAGTGTGATAAAAAACAAAGTAAAAAATCGTTTTATTTATGCTATCTTCTTCAAATTTGTAACAACATAAATGAAGAACTAAGGCGGAAAGACCCATGTATGGGATGAATATAGATGAACTGAACTCATACAACGAAAAAATATTCTTTCAAAAATTGCTAAAAAAAATATTTTCTAGTTATTGCAATTGTATGTAATGTTCAGTACTTATTCTAGAATAATTCATTTATATTGATGCGAAATTTGAAGAAAATATCTTGAAAATAAACAAAGCTTGAATACCAATAGCTGTTTTTTTTTTAAATAAATATGGCTATAAATCGATTTTAATTACTAAAACCGTATGAAATGTTTGGTATCTATGAATTTGATTGGCGATTTTATTATTTTACGTATTATCTATAAAAATTGCTAAACTTGCATCTAAAAATAGACATGCATGAGAATATAGGTGTGTAGGAAAACACGAAAACTATTAAAAATATACCTACAAAAGTAGTAATCAAAATAAACTAAATAGAAACAACCTTCATAAAAATGCTTGTTTTCTGTTTGTACAAATATTTTTACCACGAACATGATATGTATCATAAAGTTATGTATGTACTAATGGCAATATCAATATTTTTCCGTGTTGAGAATTGTAGCGGAAGGTATTGACCCGAAGCGACGCCCGGCCGCAGTATCGTCCGCGGGAACTGCGGACGCCGCAGGATTACTATCAGGCCGCCGCCGCCGCCGCTGGTGAATAATTCAATCGGACGCTCATTACGCGTCCGCGGCGTCAGCCAGTTTTCCGCAAAACCACTGCATACTTCATAAAAGCAATTTCTGTATGAAAAATGTAATAGCAAACGTACTGCATACTGTCACCGAACAAATGAAAATTTTTGATTTAAAACCAGTTTGCAAAACAATTTGTACCAAACAGAGGGAATTGATGTGTCGTAATGTTGGACTGATGGACGGACATTCAATTTTATAAGATTGGCCATGTGCTGATATCTCAAGCACTTTGTTGGAATATTATTCCATAGAGGGCACCCGGTGATCCTGATGGCATGTGCATGTTGAAAGAATAACTTTTTTCAGATTGGACTTTGTTTAGGAAAATCTCAATTATAGCGTTGATTGAAGTATTTATACTTCAATCAACGATTATAGGCAAAAATGCTTTATTATTTTAATAGTAGGTTTTTAAACATACCACCATTTGCATTTATACACGCCTGGCAACGCACAATTAGTGAATTATAAACTTCTGCTAAATTTATATTGTTTTGAATATTATTTATATATAATATAATGTACAAAAAAATATTTGAAATATGGCTGACAGGAATAAAAATTGTAAATTGTTCTCTGCGTTGTATTATGAAAATTATCATTAAGCCTAAGTTGATATAAGGGTAAAAAAACATGAAGTGAACTTAATAAGTCAATACAGTCAATATCATTATTAATATGGGAACCATAAACAGATATAGATGGACAAATTAAAAAAAAAGTTCAGTGTGAATTTAATAGTTTTAAGCCTTGAACTAAGGGCTTGGTTTGATAAATCTGAGCCCGGCTGCAAAACAACGTAATACAAAAATAAACATTACAACCCCGACAGCCGCCTTCTCTTTGTGTCTTGTCGCCATATTTCATCCCCCAGCGGGCCCTGAAGCGCCGGCCGGCCACCGGCCCGACTAATGCGAATTAGGGAACGGCCCGGCAATCTAACAACCCGGCCGTGCGCCTTTAAATTAACAAATGGAAATTATTCATTTTCGCATATTTCAACGCGCAAAAGACACAAAGGGGCACGCTCAAAGGGGGGAAAGAGCCAAGGCTCTAAATCTTAACGAGGTAGTTTTATTCATGCGAAATTTTAATGGCAATTATTCGAGGGAAGATAAAAGTTAATGCGGTGCATTTTAAACGAGTTAAACGAGGTCATTTTGTAAAGAGTTTTCATTGTAAAAATAGGTGTTCATATTAAATCGTGTGTCCATTATTTAAAGATCTTTTTGAATTAGTAAATGTTTGCATTGTTAAATTGATCTAATAATGTATCTGCAATTTCTTATATTATTACAAATTTAACTTGCACTATATAATCCTCACACAATAAGAAATTTAAAATGTAGTTCGATGCTCTACATTTTAAATTTCTTATTGTGTGAGGATTATATAGTGCAAGTTAAATTTGTACCGTGGCCGAAAGGCCTTTTAAAACAATTTAAGACATTTATTTGTTTTTGTCTATATTACACTAATAATACACTATGAAAAATATAAAATAAAAGCAATTCTCGCTTTTATGTGAGTAACAATAAATAAACAGAGCTATTTTGAGGTTGGAGTAAGAATTGTAACTGGTTGCTGCGTGTTTGTTGATCATTCTTAACAAGAGATAAGCTGTACCTACCTAGCTTATCTCTTGTTGTAGAGAAACCCAAAAATTGTACCGTTTTGGCGGTAAGGTCGAAGAAGTGAATAAAATAAAATATGAATTATCCAATCAAGATGAGCTTTAGCCTGTTGGATATACAATTTTGAACCAAATGAAAAATCTTAATACATTTTTTCCCTAAGATAAAAGACAAACCCGTCACAAATATAAAAGTAATAGAAATCGGTAAAAATCAGAATCCCTGAAGTGGCATGGTCCTGAAATCTATGACGTTTGATTGGAAATATAGTTTAGATGGCGGGGAAAACTGTCAAGATTGTTTAAAATTGAATCGGGAAAGCTACAGGGCTTGGCAAATTTTCGAAACTTTGAAAATTTTATATCATGATAGAAAGTGGTTTTTGGTCTTATTTTGTAGGTCTTTCATTTCCAAGGAGAAAAAGATAGAAATATTATTATGAAAAGTATACCCTTTTCACGGTAAAGTCGAAGAAGTGATGAAAAATAAAATAAAAATTGTCCAATCAAGATAAACTTTAAGGTCGTTTTAGACAAGACAATTTCTTAGCTCAAAAGTTGTTCAAGTAATGAATTCATATATCCTCCTCCCATACAAATTGTCCTTAACAAATATAAGACATTATATTTTTCCATTCGATCTAACATCTAACAATTCAATATTTCAAATAATTTGCTGTATGATACAAGATAATTTAGATTGTCTCGCATATTGACTAACTTTTGAGTCAAGACGCGAGACAATCTAGATTATCTCGTTTCATACAGCAAATTATTTGAAATATTGAATTGGATGGTAGATGAAATGGAAAAATATAACGCGTTCTATTTGTCAAGGACAAATTGTATGGGAGGAGGATATATGAATTCACTTCTTGCACAACTTTTGAGTTAAGAAATTGTCTTGTCTAAAACGACCTTTAGGTTATTGGATAGACAATTTTGAACCAAAGGAAAATCTTAATAATAGTTTTTCGTTCTTAGTATAGTATTGGTTTCCTAAGACCTACAGTGAATTTTATCAATGTACTCAAACGAGTAGACTGGGAGATAATGGGTTAAACAGGCTTCTATAAATGAAATAATTATTGAAAAATGTTTATCCAGCTCTCATGAAAGTTGGACAAAAAATGAGATACGTTGTGTTGTTCTGTAAGCAACGATTTCTATTAGCATTCTTTTACATTCAAGCAATATTCCTCAGAATACTACTCATGCATCTAATATTTCGTAGATTATTCTTGTTCGTGAGTTTTTGCGTTTAAAATCGAGGTCGATTTTAAACGCAAAAACGAAAAAAATATCGGTAATATTAGATGCATTAGTGGTATTATTATTGATAAAACATTGTTCAACAATTTTAATTGAAACAACACAAAATAATATTATGACACAACACAAAACCGAGAAACTCGAGTACTTTTTCACTTTTTCAAATTCAAATAGTTTACATTAAGAATTTTTCAATAAAGGAGATGAATAAAACTACTATGTTGTAAAAAACATAGTAGTTTTATTCATCTCCTTTATTGAAAATGAATTACCACGTAGTAGACGCCAAAACCATTCAATTTCTGAAAGAATTTTTCACTTTTTCAAATAGTTTACATTCAGAAAAAAAAAACAGTCAATGTATTTGTATTTTGTTTTCAAAATTAAATATCATCGTGTGTGGAAGGGTGGCGTGTAATGTGTTTTTTTTTTTAATTTCGCCACTTACAAAAATTAAACTGCCTCCTGTTGCTGCGAACGAAAGACACCGCCGTCTCGGGGAGCGGTGGTCTCTGTGTGCGTTTTAGAGGGATACACCGTTCACTGGGCGGCACAGTAACCAACAGGTAGACCGGAATGTCAGTGACTGTTCCCGGAGCGGCAGCGGTCGGGCTCCGGGCCCGCGCTTGCGCCCACCCCCGACATGTGCTACACACATACAGATATACACTCGCCGCCGCGGCAGCTTTGGCGGCGGCGACGGGATCATTGCCTTTTCCGATTAATTAATTTCCTTCCGGACAGTGTCGTATACGAAGTAATTGATTTTTTTTCTTCGGTTGCTTTATTACTACTACTATAGATAGCAGCGTGTTATAGATTGACTGTCGTCTCTGAACAAAACATCATACGATTCTTCAATTTCAATTTCTTATTAGCGAATGATCTTGAATGATTACATCAGTTGGTTTAACTGAATTATAAAAAAAATACCATATAAAATGCTACACCCGGAGATCTACTAGAGCTATGACAAACTCTGACAGGTGAAAGCTGATGTGATTCTAAAATTCTAAGATCTCAGATTCTGAAAAATTATATGAACATAGTTTTACTTAACGATAAAATGTGCTATAACTCGATAACTGAAACGAATAGGAGCTATGTTGACAGACAGACAAACAGACAGACTGACAGACAGACAGACAGACAAACACATAGATAGATAGATAGATAGATAGATAGATAGATAGATAGATAGATAGATAGACAGATAGACAGATAGACAGATAGACAGATAGACAGATAGACAGATAGACAGATAGACAGATAGACAGATAGACAGATAGATAGATAGACAGATAGATAGACAGATAGATAGATAGACAGATAGATAGACAGATAGATAGACAGATAGATAGACAGATAGATAGACAGATAGATAGATAGATAGATAGACAGATAGATAGACAGATAGATAGACAAATAGATAGACAGATAGATAGACAGATAGATAGACAGATAGATATATAGACAGATAGACAGATAAATAAGACAGATAGATAGACAGATAGACAGATAGACAGATAGACAGATAGACAGATAGACAGATAGACAGATAGACAGATAGACAGATAGACAGATAGACAGATAGACAGATAGACAGATAGACATATAGACAGATAGACAGATAGACAGATAGACAGATAGACAGATAGACAGATAGACAGATAGACAGATAGACAGATAGATAGACAGATAGATAGACAGATAGATAGACAGATAGATAGACAGATAGATAGACAGATAGATAGACAAATAGATAGACAGATAGATAGACAGATAGATAGACAGATAGATATATAGACAGATAGACAGATAAATAAGACAGATAGATAGACAGATAGACAGATAGACAGATAGACAGATAGACAGATAGACAGATAGACAGATAGACAGATAGACAGATAGACAGATAGACAGATAGACATATAGACAGATAGACAGATAGACAGATAGACAGATAGACAGATAGACAGATAGACAGATAGATAGACAGATAGATAGACAGATAGATAGACAGATAGATAGACAGATAGATAGACAGATAGATAGACAGATAGATAGACAGATAGATAGACAGATAGATAGACAAATAGATAGACAGATAGATAGACAGATAGATAGACAGATAGATATATAGACAGATAGACAGATAAATAAGACAGATAGATAGACAGATAGACAGATAGACAGATAGACAGATAGACAGATAGACAGATAGACAGATAGACAGATAGACAGATAGACAGATAGACAGATAGACAGATAGACAGATAGACAGATAGACAGATAGACAGATAGACAGATAGACAGATAGACAGATAGACAGATAGACAGATAGACAGATAGACAGATAGACAGATAGACAGATAGACAGATAGACAGATAGACAGATAGACAGATAGACAGATAGACAGATAGACAGATAGACAGATAGACAGATAGACAGATAGACAGATAGACAGATAGACAGATAGACAGATAGACAGATAGACAGATAGACAGATAGATAGACAGATAGATAGACAGATAGATAGACAGATAGATAGACAGATAGATAGACAGATAGATAGACAGATAGATAGACAGATAGATAGACAGATAGATAGACAGATAGATAGACAGATAGATAGACATATAGATAGACAGATAGATAGACAGATAGATAGACAGATAGATAGACAGATAGATAGACAGATAGATAGACAGATAGATAGACAGATAGATAGACAGATAGAGAGATAGATAGAGAGATAGATAGAGAGATAGATAGAGAGATAGATAGAGACATAGATAGAGAGATAGATAGAGAGATAGATAGAGAGATAGATAGATAGATAGACAGATAGACAGATAGACAGATAGAGAGATAGACAGATAGACAGATAGACAGATATACAGATATACAGATATACAGATATACAGATATACAGATATACAGATATACAGATATACAGATATACAGATATACAGATATACAGATATACAGATAGACAGATAGACAGATAGATAGACAGAAACATAGACAGATAGATAGACAGATAGAGAGATAGATAGAGAGATAGATAGAGAGATAGATAGAGAGATAGATAGAGAGATAGACAGATAGACAGATAGAGAGATAGACAGATAGACAGATAGACAGATATACAGATATACAGATATACAGATATACAGATATACAGATAGACAGATAGACAGATAGATAGACAGAAACATAGACAGATAGATAGACAGATAGATAGACAGATAGATAGACAGATAGATAGACAGATAGATAGACAGATAGATAGACAGATAGATAGACAGATAGATAGACAGATAGATAGACAGATAGATAGACAGATAGACAGATAGATAGATAGACAGATAGACAGATAGACAGATAGACAGATAGACAGATAGACAGATAGATAGATAGACAGATAGACAGATAGACAGATAGATAGACAGATAGACAGATAGACAGATAGACAGATAGACAGATAGACAGATAGACAGATAGACAGATAGACAGATAGACAGATAGACAGATAGACAGATAGACAGATAGACAGATAGACAGATAGACAGATACATAGACAGATAGACAGATAGATAGACAGATAGATAGACAGATAGATAGACAGATAGATAGACAGATAGATAGACAGATAGATAGACAGATAGATAGACAGATAGATAGATAGATAGATAGACAGATAGATAGACAGATAGATAGACAGATAGATAGACAGATAGATAGACAGACAGACAGACAGACAGACATACAAATATTTTTCTAAAGTAGTCCATTTCGACTATATTAGTCATGAAGCACAAGTCCATTATAGCCGAATGTCCGTTATATTAAAATAAATGTTGTGAATAAGTTATTTATTAACTATCATACAGAAATATATTATAAGCGATTTTATTTAAATTGCACTTTATTCGTCTTCAGATATTTCACTATACGCCCTGTTGAGGAGAGTCGTCAATGTTTGTTTTTGAACTTCAAAAATCCGGTTTCGGAAACTTCAAAAATCCAAACAAAAAAGATAAATTTTTCGAACCAATGTCAGGTTCGAAAAATTTATCTTTTTTGTTTGGATTTTTAAAGTTTGTTGTTTCTTAATTATTATCTTTCTAAAATTGCGAAAGTGCGTGTAATATTCCTTTCGATATCTGCCGAATCATAAATAAATGATATTACATCGTCAAGATATTATCTGACCAATGATAATTTTATTTTTGGGAGTAGTGATTCCTACTTTTCGCTATCTTCGCTTTCATTTTACGTTTACGATCGCTTACATGTTGTCCGTTATATCCGGAGTCCGTTGTTTATATCGA
The DNA here is from genome assembly GCA_963942505.1 of Lordithon lunulatus. Taxonomy (NCBI): domain Eukaryota; kingdom Metazoa; phylum Arthropoda; class Insecta; order Coleoptera; family Staphylinidae; genus Lordithon; species Lordithon lunulatus. Next base: position 71,517,371 of record OZ012666.1, read on the forward strand.
GGTTTTACTGTATAAAGAAAAGTAATAATAGCATCTTTTAGAAATCGAGGAGGCAACTAAAACTTCTTTTATTATGAATTAATATTTCGCTCTATTAAAAAAATCTTTATAGGACTGTGAGGCTTTTCCGCCGGTAAAGGGAGAACCTCAGAGGAGTTTAATCACCCGGTATTTACCTTTAACTTCATAGAAAACCTCTGAAAACTGTGAAAGGTGATTCGCGAAAATTCGCCCCGCTGGGGTTCGAACTCAGGCTCCCCAATCCTCAGTACGAGACGGACGACGCGTCCCACCACTGTCACTCTATTATATTTCGAAATTCATCAGGATAATCCACACTGTGTACATATTTCATTCATCGAAATATCCAATTCTCCCCTTAGGACACAATTGAATTGCAAATTTACTGTCAAACATATTGATACAGGTCAGCGATGCGAGTTTTCACATTCCAAACACTCTGTCTGGGGATGGGGACTGGTGGGACGAGTGATTGAACTACCAAGCGAATTTTACAAAAGAGTCGCCCCCACACGTAGCGCAATGGAGGGTTTTCTCGCAAAAACTTGTTGCTTGGGAAACAAACTTTCGGCGGGGTTTGAAAATTCCGTCTCGGAACGAAATGTCGAAGGGTGTGGGTTCACATTTCGCGGAGACCGCAACCAACAATCCTCTCTCTCTCGCTTGTGTATGTGTGTAGCCGTTTGATTTTCTTGTCGGTTCACGAATAAATTGTCCAATACTTGTGGTTGCTTGTAACTTTCCTGCTGTATTGAACTTGTATTTTGATTTAATAATTTTGGAGTTGTAGTTGTTTTAATGAGTTACTTCAATTTTTATTTATAAACTCATTTTTAGAAGCCGATGAAATTAAATTTATAATTTCCGTTTTCTATTATAGTGTTTCTCCATGAGTATTATGTTTTCATCCAGTATAATGGTTTGTTGATTTATCGCAACATTTATATCAATTGAGGCTTTGAACGCAAAAGTGGACTAATATTTTTTATGTATTTACTTATTTACATTTATTACTTTTTTTTACTTCTCCCTTGACCGGCTGAAAAGCCTCACGGCAAGTTTTTTTTTTACTTTTACATGATTACATTTATTAATTTAGTTATTAATATTAGCCCTGTTAATGCATCACAAATTCTGAAAGTGATTATTTTTAATTTTTTAATTTCACTCTGACTTTTGATATGATCTTTCTCGGAAATTTCCTTATGTAACCTATTGGCGATTCAAGCCGGCTGATACTCCATCTGGTGGTACGAAATTAACTACATTTACTAGGGAACATAACATTTGTTTTTTCATCTTATACATGACTATAGAGTCAAAGTTATACTATTTATACCTTAAAAGTACATAAACAATCGCGCATTATCGTAGAAGTGGCTGGAATCATATGATTTTAATGCAATCAGCTGATCAAGCAATAACAAAGATCAGCTGTTTACCTACTACTTTGAAAAAAACCGTTTGAATCGCGAATATCATAATATACATCTCTGATCGCAGAAAAATAATTCCTTTCAGAATCAGATATTAAAAAATAGGTTTGTCATTTGAAAAAAATTATCGATGGTGTCATTGCACATTCAAAAATGTTCGAAAAATCATTAAAAATTGGCAATTTAAAATTAAAAATCGACGTGTCCCAGCAATTATTGCAAAAATAATAAATAAAGGTTTTATCGAATTTATTCCGTACTTTAGGGACACCCTGTATAAAGCGTTCTAATATTAGGGATGCTAATACTATATAATTATAATAATAATAATGGGCAAGGCAGTCGCTTTCAGGCTGAAGGGCCTGACAACCCCTCCCTCCTGAGTCTTTGACCCCTGTATTCACCAACCCTAATTTTTTATTACGAATTTTGAACGGGATTATTTTTTATGATTTTTAATAGACTAAATGCTAAATTTTTCCAAAATCTTGTAAATATAGAAATTAATAAATAGTTAATTTATAAATATGAACGCACATATTTATAAATTAACTATTCATTAATTTCTATATTTAAAAGATTTTTGATACATTTAGCATTTAGTCTAATTAGAAAATAAAAAATAATCCCTTTCAGAATTCGTAATAAAAAAAATAGGGTTACATAAGGAAATGTCTTAGAAACACATTTCAAAAGTCAGAGTGAAAAAACAAGAAATTTAAAACAAAATTAATTTAAAGGATAAATAAAACGATTTTTTACTTTGTTTTTTATCACACTTCAGTTACACTTTGCAACTAGTTTCGGCTAAGCTCTAGCCATTTTCGAGCTCCTCCGATGTCATCAGAGGAGCTCGAAAATGGCTAGAGCTTAGCCGAAACTAGTTGCAAAGTGTAACTGAAGTGTGATAAAAAACAAAGTAAAAAATCGTTTTATTTATCCTTTAAAATGAATTATCACAAAGTAGACGCCTTAACAATCCAAAATTAATTTGTTGAAAACGAATTTGTTCTTCGATTAGCTGATTGTCAGACTGTAAATGGTACACAGTTTGAGCATTTACTTTAGCTTTTTATTGTTTAATTAAATATTATTTCGCGTTTCATGTTTTGACTTTTGATATGATTTTTCTCGGAAATTTCCTTATGTAACCTATATAATATACATCTCTGATCCCTGAAATAATCCCTTTCAGCATTCGTAATACAAAATAGGGTTGTTATTTGAAACAAAAATGTCGATTACGTCATTGTTCATTCAAAAATGGTCGAAAGAAACCATTAAAAATTGGCAATTTAAAATTAAAAACGTCGATTTTTAATTTTAAATTGTTTAATTGTTAAATTGTTAATTGTTTTTTAATGATAGTGTACATTTATTTCGAGTATAAGCATTTTTTGCAAAAATTATAAACAAAGATTTTATCGAATTTTTTCCATACTTTAGGAACATCCTAAATGTATACATGTATAAAAACAAAAATATGCAAGAACGCATCTCTCATAAATATGAGACCAAAAGTAAATTAAATGCATATATCAAAATTCCAACATGTACAGAAACAAAAACATGCAATTATTATTTAATTTAGTTTTGGTCTCATATTTATGAGTGATGTGTTATCACTCATAAATATGAGACCAAAACTAAATTAAATGCAAATTAAATCGAAATTCCAACTGCCAAACGCACCATTAATTTTATCGCTTTCCACTATATGGCACTAAAATGCTACAATTGTTTGCCAACAAAAATTAATAATACAAAACATAATTAATTATTTAAAATAAAATACAGAGAATTTATTGATCAACATTTAATCATGTATGAAAAATTAATTGGGTAATCGATAAATATTTTAGACAAAACAATTATCGATTACCCATTAATAATTTTTCATACATGATTAAATTTTGATTAATAAATTCGTTGCATTTTATTTCAAATAATTAATTATGTTTTTTATTATTAATTTTTGTTTGGCAAACAATTGTAGAATTTCGCGACATATAGTGGAAAGCACCAAATTAATGTTGTGTTTGTCAGTTTGCAGATTTAATTTGCATTTAATTTACTTTTGGTTTCATATTTATGAGTGATATGTTCTTGCATGTTTTTATTTCTGTACATGAAAAACTACACTACTTATAGTGTACTTCTTATAGTGTAGTGTAGTTCTAAACTATGCTTCCCTTAGAAGGCACAATTTAGAACAATAAATCTTTTTACAATTTATTTACGTTTTATGCTTAAAATAGCCGAAATAAACCTGAATTTTTGTTTTGTCTGTATGTTAGTATGTATGTCCATCTGTCTGTCTGTTTGTAAACAATTTATTCTATACTTTAGGGACATCCTGTATAAAAATGTATGTATAATTTTTATACAGGGTGTCCCTTAAGTATAGAATAAATGAAAAAACAGTACAACTTACCCTCGTAGAGGGAAGTTAAACGCCATCTGGCGGTACCACATCAATTAGCAATGCACACCCATATGGTAATAACCGTCAACATGCTCATGTTATCAGGATCACCGGGTAGTGCCCTCTGGAGAATAATATTCCAACAGATGGCGTTTAACTTCCCTCTACGTGGGTTGTACTATTTTTGTATATAACCACTCGAGATATTGTGTGAATTCATCCTCCACTAGCTGAGCTACACTGACGAGATCTAATAAGATCGAAATCTAGATATGTAGATTGCTAAGAGGTGGGTTCACACTTATATATATATATATATATATAGAATAAATGGTTTACAGACAGACAGATGGACATACATACTAACATACAGACAAAACAAAAATTCAGGTTTATTTCGGGTATTTTAAGCATAAAATATAAATAAATTGTGAAAAGTTTTATTGTTCTAAATTGTGCCTTCTAAGGAAGGCATAGTTTAGAACTACACTACACTATAAGAAGTACACTATAAGTAGTGTAGTTTTTCCCTTAGATTTTTAAAATTATCAAAATGTAGAGTATTGCATGCCTTACAAATTGAGGCTTAGGCACTTTTCTCTGAAGGTTAGTCCACTTCTCAATGCCTCATTTATAGTATTGATTCACGACTTCATGCTGCTAGTAGATTAATTCTAGTCATGATAAACGTTCAGATAGACCCTCGTTAGACATTAAAAAATCCTAAAGGTCAGCAGTAACTCTCTGCAAGTCGATTTTATATTGCATTACCATTTACTTCGCTGGCCACCGGCTCCAAAGTGGATTTTATTGCCCGCCCGGATTGCACGCTCTCCGCATCCCGAGCATGGAAATTTCATCCCGTTTGCACTCGCGAACTTGTCGTTCATTAGTTTTATGGAAAATGTGGGATGGGGGTGGTGCGAGGTGCAGCTGAGCTGAGTGTTTTAATGTAATTAAAATCAGTAACAACAACTAAAACGAAGACTGCAATTTAGCGATTGCCTTGCATCGGACACGGATTATTAGATTAAAACAACAACAACAAAAAATGTTAATCAAATAGAAATCGTATCACGCTGCGCGCCGGGGTAATTAGTTCAGTCAACTCGGAATACGAGACTAATTAAATATGTAGAAATTAAATTTATTATAAATTTCAAGATAGTAAACTTGTGTCTACACTTAGCACTATATTGTGCTGAGGATTAAGTCAAATTAAATCAAAATTATTTATGTATATGAACAGATTTTTTTATGCAAAGAATACAAATAAATGCGCGTGGGTAAGACTTTTTTAAGCCTAGTGTACACCTACCAACATTTGCCGGCAAACATATAAACAACTTTGTTTTTTATCACACTTCAGTTACACTTTGCAACTAGTTTCGGCTAAGCTCTAGCCATTTCCGAGCTCCTCCGATGACTCGAGCTCGAAAATGGCTAGAGTTTAGCCGAAACTAGTTGCAAAGTGTAATTGAAGTGTGATAAAAAACAAAGTAAAATATCGTTTTATTTATCCTTTAAAATGAATTATCACAAAGTAGACGCCTTAACAATCCAATATATAAACAACTGTATAAAAACTGTATGAAAAAAAAACAACCTTAACAAGCATAACCCTTACAAAAAAAAATCCAGCAATTTGCCATTTGAATATTACAGTACATAGTTTTTTCGAAAGGAAACAAAAACTTTTTGTAATTGATAGGACTCTATAAGTCATTATAGAGTCCTATCAATTACAAAAAGTGTTTGTTTTCTTTCAAGAAAACTGTGTACTGTAATATTCAAATCGCAAATTGTTATAAAACTAGCAGGCATTATACATAAATCCAGTCTCATAAAGGACAGTTTTATGCTATTTTACGTATATCTGATTTGAATGGCTTGTGTCGTATATTTACCAACAGCAACTTTTGTTAAAAGCAAATGTTTGTGTTTGTAAAACATAATAATATTTTAAGTGACTAATGATACAAGTCTTTACCTATCTATGGTAAAGAACTATGACTTAGGTATTTTTGCCAGAAACCTTCTTTTGGGATAAGGGTAGTAGACATATTGACTTGACTCAAATCTAACAAAATCTGACTTACACCACTTTGGCTTTAACCCATTTATATAATAGCTTATGTATCCTGCAGTAGATTGAAAATGATCGCAGTACACTTCAATTTAAGATTATTAAATTTTTTAAAAACCACTAAATATTTCAGTGAAATAGTAACATTTCATGACTATTAATTTTACATTCCACCAACGACATTTTCTACGTTAAATTCTCTATAATTTGCTGTCTGGAAACTGCGTCGGTGTTAAATGCGGTGTGCCAAGTTTTTAATTCCTCTCTGCGGTCTGAAAAGGTGCCAACTGTTCGCCTAGCCCTCCACCCCGTAACAGGGTGGCATCCCCTGCATGCGCAATTAGCCTGTGTAAATTATTTTACGAGGTGCGGTTCGTGTATATTATTTATGATCCTGCGCCGGGGCCTATGTCACGGACGTTTTGCGGGTTTTACCCCCACACTCACATAGACACACATATACACAAACACAAACACACACACATACACACACATACACACACATACACACACATACACACACATACACACATACACACATACACACATACACACACACACACCCACACACACACACACACACACACACACACACACACACACACACACACACACACACATATATATACACACACATATATAGCATTGAATAAGGAATTATTCCTTCGCTCAACGCACAATAATGCGACGGAATGCGCTCCTCAAATCTCGGACATTATTCACGTGACGACCCCTAAGAGATTCGAATATCTGGGAATGGGATGATGCGCATACATTCCTACACTACTAAACTGATAAATTAATCGATGCGGAATGGTGTCGAGACTGGACGACAAAATATTTCAACATCCATTCAACAAATAATCCAGATCCTTCAGCACCAGTCCCAGTTTTTCTCGACTCATTCTCCTTCCTCCTTTCTTTGGCAAACTAGCTTTGCAAATATCTTTTTTTCTACATCGAGTTTTCTATGACTAAAGAAACCGTAATTTTCATTAGTCCATCATGCCTTTTGTTTCTGTTACTTTCCGAATACATCACTGATGTAAAGGAAGGTAATTGTTTTACCGAAAACGCCTTCACGTTTTCTAACTAAGATTGTGGGAATATGCGATAGCTTTCCGGGAAAAAATTTACACCAGAAGGAAGGTATTGTTGTCGCGAGCCATTTAGAAATATTTCAGTTTTATTTACGTTTTATACCCAAAATTGTCGAAATAAACCAGATTTTTACGATGTGTCTGTATGTCTGTATGTCTGTATGTCTGTATGTCTGTATGTCTGTATGTCTGTCTTTGAACAAAATTCTGGGAAAACGGCACAACAGATTGCGACCAAATTGAGCAAATATCTGCGGACACTATCTGGGACGATAGTGAAAATGTGAGCTCAATCGGTTCACTAATAGCAAAGGAATCACATAATAGGGCGCGGCACATCGGATTGCAACTAAATTTGGAAATCAGCCCGCGCTCGGACGACCCTGTGAAAATTTGAGCAACATCGGTTCACTAAAACAGAAGATCTAGGAACTTTATCATTATCTGCACTGGTATTTAGTCTAGTCCAGTTATTCTGTTATTGTTGGTGGATTTGATGACTTCTTCGATCTCTTCCTTTGTGATTTATGTACCTGTGGCACAGGTTCCGGATTCTCTATGATATACTGACCTATTGTTTTCTAATAGCTATAATTTTTCCACGTGGCTTTCTTTTCTGGTGGTTCTGTTATTGGTATGTCTTGCTAGTTCATCAGTATTTATGGTCTTGCTTTATGTTGTATTCCTGCTGTCTCCTTTAGCTTCTTATGTAGGTTTAAATTGTCGAAAATGGTGTGAATTGTTTCCATTTCTTGGCATTGTTGTTACAGCCAGTTGTTATTTGCTACAAATCCGTATAAATACCTACATATGGAAACTCGATGTATAATGTTGCTTGGTGGACAATACTGTCTGCGCCTCCAATTACTAATTATTACGATGTATACATAGCATTAATTAGTATTTGGAAGTGCAGTCAGTATAATTATATACATACAATTATAAATTGATTTATTAATTTCAAATACAAATCGGTGGAAAAGAACAATAATATAATTTAATAAAAACAACTTATTAGATCATTCTCCAATTCAAGCAATCGAGTATGATCTATTAAATATATAACTGTCCTTTCTAACTGGTAATGTTTTTTCACTTGGTGTCACTTCGTCCTCCAAACTAGTGGCATCTGTTACATTCCAATTTGGCGACACGTCTGAATTCATTACTCGTTCAAAATCCTGAAAATCGACTTTATTATATGCAATCGTTGATATAAAATCGTAATTCAGTTATTATTTATAATTATCTATTATACTAATGCTATAAATCTATCTGCAGACATTATATTAATGTCTGTAGATAGATTTATACTATTAGAATAATAGATAATTATAAATTATAGAAAAAGTGTTTTGTTGTTACTACAAGCACATTTTTTGTTTGTTTGTATCTTTACTAATTATTCCTTTTGTCATATATTTGTAGTAAATATGGTTCTACAATGTAACATATTTATTACAAATATATAACAAAAGTTTTGTTCATACTTTCTTGGTCTTAATTGGCCCATCCTCAACCTGTTGGTGTTTTGAAAATTATTCAAAATTTAAAATTTAATTATCTTTCATATTTTTTTAAATTGTAACTTTGGTTCATACTTTTTTCGTCTTAATTGGTCCATTCTGAACCTGTTGGTGTTTTGAAAATTATTCAAAATTTAAATTTTAATTATCTTTCATATTTTTTTAAATTGTAACTTTGGTTCGTACTTTTTTGGTCTTAATTGGCCCATCATGAACTCGTTGGTGTTTTTAAAAGTATTCAAAATTTAGATTTTAATTATCTTTCATATTTTTGTATATTTTAACTTTGGTTCATACTTTTTTGATTTTAATTGGCCCAACCTCAACTCATTGGTGTTTTGAAAATTGGTCAAAATTTAGATTTTAATTATCTTTCATATTATTTAATATTTTAACTTTTGTTCATACTTTTTTGGTCTTAATTGCCCCATCCTGAACCCGTTGGTGTTTTGAAAAGTATTCAAAATTTAGATTTTAATTATCTTTCATATTTTTGTATATTTTAACTTTGGTTCATACTTTTCTGGTCTTAATTGGCCCATTCTGAACCTGTTGGTGTTTTGAAAATTATTCAAAATTTAGATTTTAATTATCTTTCATATTTTTTAATATTTTAACTTTTGTTCATACTTTTTTGGTCTTAATTGCCCCATCCTGAACCCGTTGGTGTTTTGAAAATTATTCAAAATTTAGATTTTAATTATCTTTCATATTTTTTAATATTTTAACTTTTGTTCATACTTTTTTGATTTTAATTGGCCCAACCTCAACTCATTGGTGTTTTGAAAATTGTTCAAAATTTAGATTTTAATCATCTTTCATATTTTTTTTATATTTTAACTTTGGTTCATACTTTTCTGGTCTTAATTGGCCCATTCTGAACCTGTTGGTGTTTTGAAAATTATTCAAAATTTAGATTTTAATTATCTTTTATATTTTTTAATTTATAATAATAATAATAATAATAGGCTTTATTGTCCAAAAGAAACAAAATCCAATGACTGGACAACAAAAATATACAAAAAGTTAATCATAAATATTGTAATATATATATATATATATATATATATATATATATATATATATATATATATATATCAACAATCTTTATTGGGCTATCGACCCTTCCCGGGTCTTTCCGCCTGTGTGTTTAGTTTAGTTTTAGTTATAAATTGAAACAAATATTATAATTTCTGCAAAAAAAATATATATATATATATATATATATATATATATATATATATATATATATGTGGGGGTTAATTGCAACTTTATATTGAACTACTAGCACAAATTCCATTCGCCGCACATAAACAATTTTCTATTTACATTTCACTTGAATATTTACCAATAAATTGATGCGTTTTTAGCGCCGCGGTGCGGCTGTTCAATATCGCTCCGTGCCTCGGTCTGCTTTTGTGGAATATTAATAAAATTCAAACACGCGCGCGCCCGTCTCGCTTGGTAATCGAGCCAGGTGAACACAAACCTTTTGCATATTTCCATAACTTACAGCCATTAGCAAAACAAACACGCGGCGCCTTTTAAATAGACGCTCGCCGCCGCCGTCTCCTGTTGCCCACTAGTAGCACCTTTCACAGAGATATTTGATTGCGCTCTTTGGGAATTTCATTAATCCGCCGACGACACGACACGCGGATCTTTAATTAAAACAACATTTCACACGTGCGACTTAATGACATGGGGCATGCAATTAAAGAGACGGGTCAAATACGGCTTTGTGAGTGTATAATAAGAGGAATAGCGTTGATTGAAGTATATGTATTGTATAAATACTTCAATCAACGGTAATAGGCACCATCGAATGAATTGTACTGTTGATATAGTATAGTGGTATCAAATTATTATAACACAAAGTATTCATGTACGAGGGGAGTTTTTTATGCTATCAACCTAGCTATGAAAACAATGAGTTAAAAGACAATATTGTTTATTGTTTTCAATGAAAGAATCATTAACATTAACAACACTTATAGTACAGTCAATGAGTGCTCAAAAATATTTCATACACTCTATAGTGTATGAAATATACAAGAGTTTTTGACTTCAGGACTTCATTAAGCCCGTATGACATTATCTAGTTTCCTATATAGTTTTATATATATATATATATATATATATATATATATATATATATATATATAAGAATTGATATATTAAACTATTTCTAAATGGAAAATTAACATTGTGTATTACGGTGTTGTTATTGTTAAGTGAATTTATTATTATATCACCGCTATATAATTTTCTACATGTGTGTATGACTATGTAGTTTGTGTCTGCATCGAAAACGATATAAGAAACTACATAATGTCATACGGGCTTTAGGAGTAGATAACATACTAAAAGTCCCCGCCCCTGGGAGGTGAGCATAAGATGGAAGGGGAAAGAAAAGATCCCATTTTTGGGGTTTTTCGATTATATTTCGGAAACGGTGGACTTTATTTTAAGAACTTTTTCAGAATTCTTTGGGTAATTTGCGAAATATGCGTTTTCCAAGTTGTCAAGTGTTCTTTGAGTTTTGGTTAGAGACAATCAGGTGGCGAGACTCTAAGGTGGATGTTTGTGTAATTTCTTAAATCCGCATTTTTTGACTACTTCAAGAAGTAACTCAGAAAACGAACTGTTCAAGAACAGTTCGTTCTTTATTCGCCTTGTAATTTTCGCGTAGAAGCAGGGTTTTATGAGCATAATTGTGTGGTATTTAACACAAAAAGCAATGTTGCCAGAGGTTGATATGGGTATGAAAAACATGGGAGGGCAGGGAGTTAATAACAGCACCAAAGGGCAACAGTACTTTTATTTTCTGGACATGCCTCGTATAACGGTTGACAAAATAAAAAGTAATTTTAGTTTATATATTTTATACGCGTGCAAAATTTCCAATAAAAGGAAGATGCACTAAAATCTTAATAGTATTATAATAACCGATACAAAACACACGGTTTTTAGTCTGATAAATTGAATCAAATTGATTTGATTAGTATTTCATATGTTCTTGGGATAGCTTGTGACTTTCGTAAATAACCTATCGGTAGATAGCTGTGTGGGGGTGGCTAATCTGGCGAAAATGCGTTCGAAACGCTCACGTCCCTTTTCCGGTTAGTTAACCCACCACTCGTGCCGACTACGTGGGCAGAATTGAAAGATATATCGCTGGCAATCAACGTGATGCTTGTTGTAAACCGTACTGGCAATGAATTTATGTAAGACAAAAAAAACTGTCTGGCAGCAAATCATATTCCGAATGAATTATTATTCAATAATTATATTTATTACATTTATCTCGACACCCGAAAGGGTATAAAGAGATTTTAAAAGATTATAGCTATAATCTTTTAAAATCTCTTTATACCCTTTCAGGTGTCGAGATATATATAAGGGGTTTTGATAAATTCATATATTGGATCTAATTTTAAATATAATTACCCGCATCGTTTTATGTTTGTACTGCTTTGAAGCGTAGAGTATCCATAGAATATAGATGAACATTATAAGGGCAGGCGCGAAGAGTGCAGCATACTCAGGAGTACCTCTAGTGACCGCTTGATAAACCCCTAGAAGAGATAGAAAAATTGCAGCTCCTACAGCAATGTATCTGCCAGTTCTTCTATTTTCTTCCTTAAAATTAAAATTAATTAAAATAACAATATATACTCAGATTAGTAATTATTATTGCCACCTAATCACACCCACCCTATTAGCTATTGAAATTATATAGTTAATAAGCTAGGAATTCTGCGTTAGTTTTTGTAGATTATAGCTAAAATATTAATTCAAGTATAAGTTAATTGAAAAAAATTCGTATTTTTAGACAATACATCTGCTGTTCCTAGTTCTTCACTACACCTTCAGGATCTGTAGATTTCGCAATTCATTTCTATATCATAATGGTTCATCTAGAATGGTTACAAAAATATCTATGCATAGGTAAACGACACAGTTTAACAACAAAAATGTTACGCCCCTGCAAACGGCTATCTATTTTAGCCACATACAGCGCAGTAAAATTTTCATTGACAACGCATCCCACGTTGCTGTTATTCACCCGGAATTAAATCCACCATTTTACGGCCGTAAACTTTTTTCTCTTTCTTGTTGTGTCCGCGTGCTATTTCCGTCGTGCGAACGGCAATAAAAGCGCATTTTATGTGGGCGCGAAGGCGCGAGCGATAAGCGACTGAAATGGACATGCAAATTAGCAAAAACAATGAATGCCCTTCCTTATACAGCAGTGCTGTATTCGGAAAGAGAAATGTCACAGGAAAATATTCACGATTTGGATTCGTTCAATGATGGAATTCCGGGTTATTAGTGTTTTTATGAAACTAAAATTCTATCATTTACCTAGCATTGTTAATTGTTCGAATTTTGCGGAGCGATTTCATAGTTATACGAATACATTCGGAACGAGTGGTGTTGAAGAATAGCAAAAAAAGTAATGATTAAAATAAAAACTGAGTCTTTTCACAATTACTAATTCGTACGTGCAATTGAATTTTTATAATAATTCGAAGACAATCTGAAAAACTTGTTGGTACTATTTGACAATATTTTAAGCTAAACTTCTATTTGCATACCAAATATAGTTTTTATAAAACATAAGTGTTAATCCACCTCTTAGCAATCTACATATCTAGATTTCGATCTTATTAGATCTCATCAGTGTAGCTCAGCTAGTGAGGATGGATGAACTCACACAATATCTCGAGTGGTTATATACAAATATGATACAACTAACCCCCTAGGAGGAAAGTTTAACTCCATCTGGCGGCACCACATCAATTAGTAATGCACACCCATATGGTAATAACCGTCAACATGCTCATGCCATCAGGATCACCGGGTAGTGGACACACATTCATGAAAACACATGTTAAATTGGTAATAAAACAAGTTACTTACTCTAAGCGAAATTTTCTCATTAGACACATCAATCACTAGATTTTCGTTTTGTACATCTATCACTGCCATTTTTCTGTTTTTCCCTACTTATTTATATATAATTCTTTTCTCGCGTATTTCTTTAATCAAGTTGACGCTTCTTTTGAATGCCACAGTCGACGGTGTATTGGCGCCGCGACGCTCTCCCCTGCTAACATGAGTTATATCGTAAACACTGCCATTTCTTCCAGAATTAATCCAGGCGCATAAACCGGGCGTGCGGTAATTGATCGCGCGTTGAAACGCCGCTCGTAAATCAAATCGCAGGCGGCGGGTTTCAATTATTTTTCTCGCACCTGTGTGAGATATCAAAGTGAATTCTAAGCGACTGAGCGAGGCCGGCGCAGGGGGAACTTGGCCTACAAAATTTGCCGGTATAAATATTTTTGTTTATAGATTAAAGGTCGTTTTAGACAAGACAATTTCTTAACTCAAAAGTTAGTCAAGATGCGAGACAAATCTAAATTGTCTCGTAGCATACAACAAATTGTTTGAAATATTGAATTGGATGGTAGATCGAATGGAAAAATATAACTGTCAGGCACAAATTGTATGGGGGGAGGATATATGAATTTATTTCTTGAACAACTTTTGAGCTAAGAAATTGTCTTGTCTAAAACGTCCTTAAGAGTCCGTTCTACAATTGACATTTAACTGGAGAATAAGGCTATTCGTGGAATAAGTTTGAGATGTTAATGCCAATATGTCAAATTTGTTCCACGAATAGCCTTATTCTTCAGTTAAATGTTAATTGTAGAACCGGCCCTTAAACAGACATGATTTAATTATTGGGGAAGCCTGGTCAACCAAATATGTTCGTACAAATTCGTGATGAAAGAATAATTTTTCAATCTTACTATAGAAAATTCTATCAATTTTTCAATTTTTCTATAGAAAATTCTATGAAAAAAGAAAACAATGAAATCCAGAGATTTCGGTTATATTTTAATTTATAGGCGAAAAAAATTAAAATATAACCGAAATTTCTGGATTTAATTGTTTTCTTTTTTCATAGAATTTTCTATAGAAAAATTGAAAAATTGATAGAATTTTCTATAGTAATATTGAAAAATTATTCTTTCATCACGAATTTGTACGAACATATTTGGTTGACCAGGCTTCCCCAATAATTAAATCATGTCTGTTTAAGGGCCGGTTCTACAATTAACATTTAAATGAAGAATAAGGCTATTCGTGGAAGAATTGTCAAATGACAATCCTATAAGGCAAAAAAAATATATGTGGGCACTATACGACGTATACATACTGTATGTATGTCTCCCTAATTAGTTTGTGGAATAAATCTAAACCTACTCTAATTATAACTATATAACTTTTCCCACAATTGTACTAAATAGAAATTTACTTAAACTGTGCATATAAACAGCAGCATGTAATTTTATTAGTGCAGTTTTAAAATTAAAAGTTAATTTATATTCGAAATCTAGTCTCTAACATAGGCCACCAAACTTGCATCACTCTGACCGCGCACTTGATTAACTTCAAATTCAAGATGATTTTAATTGTACCATTGGGTTAGTTTATTGATTCTTCTGCACTTCCTGATCTCTTTGTGATCTTTATAATTCACAAATATTCCTTTTCGTTTATGCTTTTTTTTTACAATAATAATAATACTTTATATAAAATACATAATACTACAAATATCACTAAAGCTTTAAAATTAATTATTAATAAAATCACATTTCACAGTTTTTTTCATAGGTTTTTTTTTTGTGAAATTAAGATAAATATCCGGGGGTGGATTTTTGAGCGTTATATGTATATATATATATATATATATATATATATATATATATATATATATATATATAATATATATATATATATATACGATTGCTATAATTGCGAATGATGTCGATTTACAATTCTTCACTTCGTGAAAGATTGTGTGTATTTTATCAAATTATAACATGCGAACAACTTTCCACAAAAAAAACAAACAACCTTGCTTGTAGCAAGATAAGAAAATGTAAAAGAAATAACACCTAATACAGAAAAACATACGATTAAATCAAATTGAATTGAGTAATTAACAGTAGATTTAGTGTTGTCTTTGCTGCTGCTGGCTCCCACTGAATGGCTCACATTTCTCGTAGAAATCTAAATCATCGACTTTTCCTGCTCGAATACGGTCGCGCTCGTCCTACTGGCGTTGCCGGTTTCCTTTTGTAGCAGCGCATACACGCTTGATGAAAGAGTAATTAATTGAGGCCGCACAAAATCAAACGACAAAAGGCGTAAGATAATATAATGCCGGCATGTTCGATATCCTAGGGCTAGAACAAGAACTGCTTACATGATATAAATATAAATAGACCTTTAAACATAACTTATTTTCTGTATAGTAGTGTGTATTATTATCAAAAACGATCAGTAGAAATATAAAAATTTCATATGAAAAAAAAACAACTTTAAAGCACTACAAAACAGTAACCAATTACAATAATTCGAAACACGATCACTACAACCTCCCTTCCCACATAAAGAAAACCATACTACCATCCTCCCTTGCCCATTTCATCTCCCACGACATCCTTCTGAAAATATATATTATCTATTTGCCTTTTACCTTTCAGTTAATAATTATTTGGGCCAATGAATATGCTATTAAAAGATGATATAGCAGCATTTGCAGCACATCCTGTATGGTATTATAAAAATATAATTTTATTATAAAAATTAAATTCCAGTTTCTTTTTTCATTTTGCATACCTTTATCGCCATATTCATTTTAACTAGCTTATATAAATAAGACTGTTATAATTCTTTAAATAACTTTCGGCAAATTTAACTAATTCAACTTGGAGTATTTATTACATTCACCACTGACTGCACTTGTTACATAACAACCACGGGTTACTTCATTCAAAGTTATAAAACGCATTCCAAAAATCGCGAAAGTGATGAAACCGGTTTTTAATCGCGTATATAATTATTTCGTGAGCATCTGGATTGAACGTAATTTTATGCGTTTCTTACATGATGTTGGAATTGGATGTGGTAATACGAAAACGGGGTTATTTTTTGACAACATACTTTATACCAATAATGTACCAATATATAAACAGTTATTCTATTATTTTCAAAAATTGCTGCGAGTTTTTAAAATTCAAGAGAAATGGAAGTAAGATACATAACTTTAAAAACGAATTTAAATGGAGAACATGGCACAAGGTCTCCATTGATATATATATATATATATATATATATATATATATATATATATATATATATATATATATATATAATTTAGGGTAGAGACTATTGGGAATGCAGCGTTAGGGCTAAAAGAAACCTCTTCTCTTTACATCGATATTACGCTCTGAATCCAGAACTTCATCAGGAATTTAAATGGAGACCAAATTCCCGATGATACTCTGGATTCAGAGCGAAATATCGATGTAAAGAGAAGAAGTTTCTTTTAGCCCTAACGCCGCATTCCCAAGAGTCTCTCCCTAACTAGTTTTTCGGCGAAAAACTGCCCTATATTGTGGAAATTGTACATGAGACAATTTTCCAAGAAAATTCACAGTTGTGACTACCGTACGTTCTATTATGTTTCCTCGGCGAGTAGCTCCGGTGCGAACCAGCCCGTTCGTGGCAGTAGTTGGCGATAAACGAAAGCAAGTTATGTTAACTAAATGTAAAATAAATCGATTTCTGCTCACAACAAAATGTGCCGATAGTTACTATATCCGTTGATACATTTTGTAGTAAGCAGAAATCGATTTATTTTACATTTAGTTAACATAGAAATTACTTGTCATACTCGGTATTCAATTTTAATATGAAAGTATGAATGAAATTATAATGCAAATTGTTGCTAAATAATATTAAAATTTAATATAAATATAAATAGAATGTTATTCCATCGCCTGCTTTCACTCTAGAAACAAGCCGCGAAACTTTTACCAGGCTATTTGTTTTCGATTAATAAATATTTTATGGAGCATGACTTATCTTCGCCGACTTAAGTGCGGTTATCGTCAATTTCCCATGTTATTTCGTAAATATAAACGATGCAGAACAAAGTAATTGTACATACCAAATCAATATTTAAATTATAACTAGTAATATAACTATATAAGTAAATAAATATAATATCCATTCAGCTAGGGATATCAGGACCTATTTTAGAGTCACACATTTCGGAATATCACAATAAATAGAACACATAAACAATATTGAAGTATAGGGATAAACGTTTTTACAATTTATTTATTTTGGTATTACTGAGCCCTACATATTTGTCTCATTTATCTAAGCTATGATCCGGCCCTGAGGATAACTTTCATTGTTTCCGCTTCATGAATTAAAATGCTGTATATATAAAAACATTTTTTTTTTACTCAGCTCAGTAGTCCGTCTCGTACTTGAAGATTCAAACCCTATTAGGGATGTATTTTTACGAATCACTTTTCACAGTTTTTCATAGGTTTTTTTTTGTGAAAGTAAATACCGGATGGTTAAAGGAGTGTAACCACCCGGTATTTACCTTAACTTCACAAAAAAAAACCTCTGAAAAACTGTGAAAACTGATTCGCAAAAATACATTCCTAATAGGGTTTGATTCTTAAAGTATGAGACGGACTACTGAGTTGAGCAAAAAAAAAATGTACGGCATTTTAAGCTTCTTCCTTTAGCGGCGGAAGTCTATCGGTAGATAGTGCTAAGAAGTAGAAGTTGTATTTATTTATTATTTTAATTTGTAATAAACTATATCAATTACTATTTGCAGACGATCAGATGATTGAATATTATTTTTGTATGATACTTTATTCAATTCTCTATCCAATCATTGTTTTTTTTTAATAATTTTCCACATTTATTACCTATTACTTTTATCTCCTCTAACCGTGGTTTCGTAGAAACTATACTTTTTGAAGTATTTGTTATTGAATAACTCACTATTATTCACTGTAACTCATTGCATTTTTGCATTTTGTTGAAGTATACTGTTTTATGGGTGAATAATATTCATTATATGTAAAATGTAAAACTTTTTCTGTCGTAAACACGAAATCGAATACGGCAGCTTCGTTGGCACCGCTTTCTAGAAAATCAGTGCTTCAAGGGTGTACTTCAAGTGGCTTTTTAAACATTATTATTTATTCTTAAAGGCACCTTACACGCTGAGTAATACTGTTATTCCTTGTAGTGTCAATATTTGCTTGAATCCTCCTTCAATATTCATCAATTATTCGGATAAACATAGTAGTATTCTCTTTATTCCATCAAAATCAAGGTACTGATTATGATGGAATAAAGAGAATACTACTATGTTTATCTGGATAATTGATAAATATTGAAGGAGGATTCAAGCAAATATTGACAGTGCAAGGAATGACAGTATTACTCAGCGTGTACATGATCAGTAATACTGTCAATATTTTAGAATAAAGAAAATTTTAAACCTGTTTATTAAACCTATTTATTATTCTAAAATATTGACAGTAGTATTGACCGTGTAATGTGCCTTTTAATATTACAATTTACTATTATGGCAGCAAATTCAAGATTAATTATACAATTTACAATAACAGCAGCTAAACAATAGAGAATTCTAATAGATCAGAGGACTGACTACGCATAATATACGCGCATGTAGAAAAGGTGTTCTTCGGGTGCACAACATATGGTAGTAATGGACGGGTATATAAGTTATATATAATACAAAATAATAAACGAATCAATTTACGAGTCTAGAATAATTCACGTGCAGCAATTAAACTCACGCGCGGCGAGTGTTAATGGCGTTCTGTTAACAACGCATGGCAATATAGCGCCATTGAAAAGACCAGTCCATTATTCATAGGTTTCAATTAGCACGTAAAACAATACCACGTTATATTTATGATCTTTTTACGGCAAACAAAAGTGTTGAAAATTAACCGCCCACGACGACGACGTCGGCATTAAATTAAAACCGAATTATAACTGTAAATAAAAAATTTAAATTATAGAGCTACTACTTAAGAGCGTAAGATGGTTTATATAATTGTACGCCTTTAGCATAATTATATCAATCATCTTTGAGTAATAACACTGTAATGGTATGTTTCAAGCAGAGCTACGTTAATAATTGCGCAGACGAAAGTTTTAAACGAGCTGAAAGCAGAAGAGTTGTAATTTAATTAGTTGGTGGTTCATTTATCATAACATTTTAAAATTTAATTGTTTTACATACTTACCCCCGTATTCACCGACGTTATAAATCTATCAATAGCTATTGAACCCATAAATATTCGTTGTTATAACAACAATAAATATATTATCTAGGGAATATTGTTACTTTAAATTTCCTCTATAAGGCACCTTACACGGTCAATAATACTGTCAATCCTAGTACTGTCAGTATTTGCTTCAATCCTCCTTTTATATTTATGAAGTAATCAATTATCCAGATATACATCAATATTCTCTTCATTTCATCGTTACTATACCTTACACGATAAGTAATAATGTCAATATTTTAGAATAATGAATATTTTAAACATATTATTGCATAGTAATAACGTCATTATTCATAAATATTGACAGTATTATTGATCGTGTAAGGTACCTTTATTGCAAACACTGAATAATTAAACAAAAAGTGTCATAAAAGCTCTAATTGCAAGCGCTCTTCAACGCGTTTGACATTTGTTTTGGCTCATTTACTCATAATAGCGACAGCCCGACATTCAAAATACCGACAGTATCGAAATACCGAAATACCGAGTACCGGTATGTCGACCATTTCGCGATACTTGATTATTGGAAAATAAAACAAATTTGCATTTATTAACTACCTGTATTAAATCTCGTAATGAGACAAAGTAAACATAATATTGCACTATATTCATTTGAATTTTATAACTAAAAACTACAACATCATTACAACGCGAGTATTATCGTCCTAATGAAGCACCACACACACACACATACACACGCAAACACAGTTATATTTTTATTGTTTATATAACTTTTCAGAATTCTATATTATAATTAATATATCATTCCGGGATGCACCCCGTTACTTCGATAGAAATAAACGTTAGGATTTGTGCTTAGCGTCGGTTCCAACGTTGTGTAAACGTTGCCATCCTCTGGAGACATTTCTGAAACCAAAACATTAATCAATCAATCAATCAAATAATCAATTATAAATTTAAAAAAAGCAAAACATTAATAGTTAACCGGTGGGTCCAGAGGGACTATTCTGTAAGTTCAGACGTTTTTATAAAAATGCAGACTGGCAACTAAATAAACAAGTGTTTCAGATTCAGAGTTGATCTACGGACGCTAGTGTAATACTGCTTTACGTAAAATGTCACAAGTTTCTCAAAGGTGAGGTTAGATGACGAAATGGATAATAACCAATCTTACCGTCACTCTTGACAAACTTAAATGTAATAAAGGATAAATAAAACGATTTTTTACTTTGATTTTTATCACACTTCAGTTACACTTTGCAACTAGTTTGGGCTAAGCTCTAGCCATTTTCGAGCTCCTCCGATGACAGACTTTATTTGTGGATGAAATTTATCAAAAATCGGCTTATATTGAGGCCAATTAAATATAGAATGTAAAATAATATTATAATTTTAAATATCTTAAATCTTTTTTTTAATCAATTTTTATAACTAAGGGCTAGTTCTACGATGACATCGGAGGAGCTCGAAAATGGCTAGAGCTTAGCCGAAACTAGTTGCAAAGTGTAACTGAAGTGTGATAAAAAACAAAGTAAAAAATCGTTTTATTTATCCTTTAAAATGAATTATCACAAAGTAGACGCCTTAACAATCCAATATTTAAATGTAATAAGTTTGTCAAGAGTGACGGTAAGATTGGTTATTATCCATTTCATCATCTTACCGTCACTCTTATAACTATAAGAAATAATATAAAATATAATGCTTCCAGTCCCACCAGAGTGTAAATATTTGAGATTAATTGCTTTTAACGCGATGATAAAAAAACTTGGCCATTAGAGGGCTAGGTTAAACATTCGTGGCTTTCACAGGTGAGACAACACGAGCAATTTATTAACGCTCTCTTTTGCATAGCAATTAAAGAAAAATTAGTCTTTCTGCGGTGTGGTGTAATTTGGAAAGGTTCGCGGCCCATTAGGCCGAGGTCCCGGTTTTCACCGAAACGTTCTCACGTTTTAACCGGACGAGAGAACAAACCCATGGGCTTTCGCCTCGGTACAAATTTCATGATTAATTGTCCGCGGCGTAAAAGAGCGCAAGAATGGTTCATTACTCTATTAAAACGCGTTGTTAGAATGAAATTTGTGGCAAGATAATTGTAGATTAAATTGTGGCCGACTGAGAATTAAATGCAGTACATGATTATATCTAACATTGTTCGTAACTTTCGATTTCATAGGATAATCTCATAGGTGTATTATTACGTTTCTTTTGCTCGTTTTCGTAAACATCTCTTAAAAGGTTTTTATTATATAAGCTATTTTAAACTAATCGACTTATAATAATTGAAAAAAATCAAAAATTTAAGAAATTAAAATTTATGATATTATTTTCCATTCTATATTTAATTGGGCCCCAAAAAAAATATTTTTTTGATAATTTTCACCCAAAAATAATATCTGCAGGAAAGTTTTTATTGCAGGAGCTGTTTTAAATTAATTGAGTTATAAAAAATTATAAAAAATCACAGATTTCAGATATTTAAATTTATATTATTTTATATTCTATATTTAATTGCGCTCAACTTTTTTAAATTATTGTCACCCAAAAATAAAATACACAGGAAAGTTTTTATCGCACGAGCTGTTTTAAATTAATCTACTGAGCTATACAAAATGATAAAAAATCAGCAATTTAAGAAACTTAAATTTATTAAATTATTTTATATTTTATATTTAATTGGGCTCAAAATAAACGATTTTTTATTAATTTTTACCCTAAAATAAGGTCTACAGGAAGGTTTTTATGTCACGAGCTGTTTTAAATGAATCTACTGAGTTATAAAAATTGATAAAAAAAAATCAAAGATTTAAGAAATTTAAATTTATAATACTCTTTTATATTCTACATTTAATTGGGCTCAATATAAGTAACTTTTTGATAATTTTCACCCAAAATTAACGTCTGCCGGAAGGTTTTTATCGTACGAGCTGTTTTAAATTAATCGACTGAGTTATAAAAAATGATAATAAATCAAAAATTTGAGAAATTTAAATTTATGAAATTATTTTATATTTTATATTTAACAATGCTGAAAGTAAACTGTTTTTTAATCATTTCCACCCAAAAATAAAGTCTATAAGAAGGTTTTATTGCACGAGCTGTTAAATTAATCGACGAGTTATGAAAATTGATAAATAAATCAAAGATTTAAAATATTTAAATAATTTTTCATTTTATATTTAATTGGGCTTACAAAAAATCAGTTTTTGATAATTTTCACCTAACAATAATATCTGCAGAAAGGTGTTTATTGCAATACCTGTTTTATATTAATCGACTGAGTTATAAAAAATGATAAAAAATCAAATATTTCAGAAATTCTAATTTATGAAATTATTTTATATTCTATATTTAATTGTACTCAAAATAAACCACTTTTTGATAATTTTCACCCAAAAATAAAGTCTGTGGGAACGTCGTTTTTCGTGCACGAGTTGTTTTTAATTAATCGACTGAGTTATAAAAAATTATAAAAAATTAAATATTTCAGAAATTCTAATTTATGAAATTATTTTATATTCTATATTTAATTTTACTCAAAATAAACCATTTTTTGATAATTTTCATCCAAAAATAAAGTCTGTGGGAACGTCGTTTTTCGTGCACGAGTTGTTTTAATTAATCGACTGAGTTACAAAAAATTATAAAAAATTAAAAATTTAAGAAATTTAAATTTGTGATATTATTTTCCATTCTATATTTAATTTGGCTGAAAATAAACCATTTTTCGATGATTTTCACTCAACAATAATGTCGGCAGGAACGTTTTTATTGTACCAACTGTTTTAAATTAATCGACTGAGTTATAAAAAAATTATAAAAAATCAAAGATTTAAGAAATTTAAATTTATGATATTATTTTAAATTCTATATTTAATTGGGCTCAAAATAAGCCTTTTTTAAATAATTTTCACTCAAAAATTAATTCTACAAGAAGGTTTTTATTGATCAAGCTATTTTAAATTAATCGACTAAGTTATACAAAATTATAAAAAATAAAAAATTTAAAATATTTAAGTTTATGATATTATTTTACATTCTATATTTATTTGGACACAAAATTAGCCACTTTTTAATAATATTTATCTAAAAATACAATCTTCAGGAAGGTTTTGATTGCAGAAACTGTTTTATATGAATTGACTGAGTTATAAAAAATGATAAAAAATCAAAGATTTAAGAAATTTAAATTTATAATATTATTTAAATTCTACAATTAATTGGGCTCAAAATAAGACGTTTTTCTAATCATTTTCAACAAAAAATAAAGTCTTCATGAAGGTATTTATTGCACGAGCTATTTTAAATTAATTGACTGAGATATAAAAATTGATTAAAAATCAAATTTTACAAATATTTAAATGTGTGATATTATTTTACATTTTATATTTAATTGGGCTCAAAATAAGTCTATTTTTGATAATTTACACCCATAAATAATGTCTGCAGGAACATTTTATTGCACGAATTGTTTTAAATTAATCAACTGAGTAATAAAAATTGATTCAAAAAATCATAGATTTAAGATATTTAAGTTTATAATATTATTTTACATTCTATATTTAATTATGCTCCAAATAAGCCATTTTTGGATCATTTTCACCCAAAAATAATAACAGCACGAAGGTTTTTATCATACGAACTGTTTGAAATTAATCGACTGAGTTATAAAAAATGATAATAAATCAAAAATTTAAGAAATAAAAATTTAAGAAATTATTTTATATTTTATAATTAATTGGGCTCGAAATAAATTATTTTCTAAGAATTTTCACCCAAAAATAAGTCTGCAGGAAGATTTTTATTGCAGGAACTGTTTTAAATGAATCGACTGAGTATAAAAATGATATAAAATCAAAGATTTGAAAAATTTAAATTTATGATATTATTTTATATTCTATATTTACTTGGGCTTCAAATAAAACTTTTTTTGATCATTTTCACTCAAAAATAATGTCTGCAGGAATGTTTTAATTGCTGAAGCTGTTTTAAATTAATCGACTTAGTTATAAAAAATGATAAAAAATCAAATATTTAAGAAATTTAAATTTGTGATATTATTTTACATTCTATATTTAATTGGTCTCAAAATAAGTCTTTTTTGGATAATTTTCACCAAAAAATTATGTTTGCAGGAAAGTTTTTATTGTACCAGCTATTTTAAATTAATCGACGGTGTTATAAAAAATTATAAAAAATCTAAGATTTAGGAAATTCAAATTTATGAAATTATTTTATATTTTGTATTTAGTTGGGCTCAAAATAAACTATTTTTTAATACTATTCAACCAAAAATAAAGTCTACATGTATAATTTATTGCACAAGCTGTTTTAAATTAGTCGACTTATTTATTAAAAATGATAAAAAAAATTAAAGATTTGAGAAATTTCAATTTATGATATTATTTTACATTCTATATTTCTTTAGGCTCAATATAAGCCATTTTTATAATTTTTATCCAAAATAAAGTCTGCAAGAAGGTTTTTATTGCACGAGCTGTTTTAAATTAATCAGTTATAAAAATTGATACAAAATCAAAGATTTAAGATATTTAAATTTATGATATTATTTTTAATTCTATATTTAATTAGGCTTAATAAAATAGTACACTAATTATTATTTTATAATCTTACAAATAAAATTCCTGAAGGGTATTCACAACAGAGAGTTATCTCATTACACAATCCGTACATGAAAATAGAAACAAATCTTAGAATATTTCAAAAGTTATTATACAAAAATAATATAAAAAAGACCTTTATTAGCATTTTACTCACAAAAAAACTGTTCTTCAATATCACCAACCACAACAAAAATGCTTTCTGCAGTCTCCCATCCACTCTGCTTTCAAACCCTCACAAAAATAATATACATAATTGATTTCCCCATCTCCAATCTGTGAAGATTATGTCGAATATCTTGTACATGCAACAAAAATGTGTTTAGTATTTTTAACCCAGAATTCAATGCTGTACAAGATATTTGTCTTGCAGTTATGAATCAACCTGTACATACAGGGTGTTGTGTGAATAAATTTGAGTCCTTAAAGTATGGAATAAATTTGATAAAACCTTTATTTATAATTTTTGCAAAAATTGCTAGGACACACAATTTTAATTACCAACTTTTAGTGAAAGTGTAAATTTTTGTCGACAATTTTTCAAATGACAATCTTATTTTTTTATTACGGATTATGAAAGGGATTTTTTTCTGTCCTGTATATAGTAATAATAATAATAATAAACATTATTTCTCATAAATTGTAGCACAATAATAAAATACATTTAATAGGTATACAATAGAAGAAACAGGTCAATATAAAAATATAAATAAATACCGATGCAAGCTCAACATGAACGAATAGTACTCTTCCTTGTATATAGTTTTAATGTCACTCATATTTACTAACGTATAAATATATTTTAGCATTACTTAACAATTTAGTATTGCAATTTTAAATTTTCCATATTCAATTCCATATACGAAGCGATTATTGTATTCGGCGGCCGTGATGGTAATTTGGTGGGGACCTCTCATTATTCGCAACACGTTGAAATTTACGGCAATTACTCGGCAATTTCATCTCAATTTGAGGCCGGCACTGGAGTGGAACGCGTTTTAAATCACATAATGAGATATGGCGTTGGATACAGAGCTTTCTATTTAAACCTAAACTAAAAGCCCAAAAAAAATTAATTTAGAGAATTAAAATAAATTGATTATTAAGTGTTTTTTTTTTGTGGAAAATAATTTAATGACTAGCAAAAAAATAAATTATAGCATATTATGGAACTATATAATTTTCGAATAAATGATGACCATGATGTAATTTCTGAGAAAAAAAAATCTTTATAGGGCTATCAGCCGTGAGGCTTTGGAATTAAAACTTTTTTTTTAATTGAAATATTTACAACTAAAGAATCGCAGTCAAATAATTTGTATTAATTATGAATGAGAAAGAAAATATCTCGTGATGGCACCACACGACTTTCCGAATTACAATGACATTTTTTACTATATTTCACGATATTTATGAATATTAGACAATATTTGACCAATATTAAACAATATTTGACAATATTAAACAATATTTGACAATATTTGGCGATATTTGACAATATATTACTACATTAGACAATATTCGTCTTTTTTCATTTTCATTTAGACAATATTTGACGGTTTTTGACGATATTTAACGTTATTTGACAATATTTGGCCAATATTAAACAATATTTGACGATATTTGGCGATATTTGACAATATATTACTACATTAGACAATATTCGTCTTTTTTCATTTTTATTTAGACAATATTTGACGGTTTTTGACGATATTTAACGTTATTTGACAATATTTGGCCAATATTAAACAATATTTGACGATATTTGGCGATATTTGACAATATATTACTACATTAGACAATATTCGTCTTTTTCATTTTCATTTAGATTCTTTTGTGTATAATTAAATTATTAGCTATATATAAAATTAAACTATTAGGCAACCCAATTTACACCAACTGTTTTTTTTTGCGGGGTTGACATTCCTGTAAATCAAATTGGCGGGAAGGTGACTTTGCTGTGAAACGGTTTTATCTTAATTTTTTCTCTGTTTGTGGACCGATTTTGCTCAAATTTTCTCGGGATCGCTCCACCCAGTTTCCCAGCCAATTCGTAAATATGGTCGTTGAGTTTGAGTTTGAGTGCTAGTGGTGTTGCGTAACTCAAGTTATTGCTATACTATGGTAATTTAAGATGAAATTAAATTTATTAATGGTAATACTTTCCAATTCATCTTAAGGATATAGTGTCTTTGATATACTATTATTAGTTTGTATGGCAAAATCAAAAACTCTAAGTTTCTTACCTTGTGTGGATGTGGATAATGGTGGCTTCTGATAAGCAAAATGCCGAAAACCCTCCCCCGGTTGATAGTGGTAAAAGGAGGGCGAATAGGTGCGGCTGATGGAGCTGAATTGATCATCCCGATCCTCCTTATAGACCCCGTTACTTCCCAATGCAATAAGTCTGCGGCTCCGACTGGTGAACATGACGCAAAAAATAATGCAAGACGATATAAGCAATCCCAATGCTAGACACGCGTCGCGGTGTCGTTCATTAACCAGAAACCCGCTCAGCATCCAAACGAGCCACGTGGGGACACTGCAGCCCACACTGAGCCCTATATACGTCGACTCTCTGTAGTTGTTCCTCACGTGCCTCGCTTTTATAGACAAAACACTCACGAAGAGGATGAGAAAAACTACATAAATCAACGAAAACAGCGTATCCACATACGATGTAAGACACCGTTTCGAGTGTACAGGCTTCTCAAAATCCCTAGCAGTGAACAACAAATTATGTTTGCGCTCGGTAACGAATCGTTCATACACAACGCTTTCCACACCTGGAGGATTCGTTATAAGCCACTGCACACTAATCGCAACCTGTATGAGTATACTAAACGCCAGCAGCAACGCTTGATACGCAGCCGGAAGATACACCCCACTGTTGAGACTGATCAAAAAAACGCACTTCACCAAAAGCGATGCAAAGACCAAAGCGTACGCGACGCCTATCCCGAAACGCACAATCGAACATGTAATCACATTCGGAGTCATCGTCAGCGCTATGCTGACGCACGCACACAGAAACAACCCCAGCAACAGTATCTGCCCTAAAAAAATGTTCCGATGGCTCGAGCTCACTTTGTACGCCTTGCATATCACAAACACCTCGAAACCAGCGATTGTGATCATAACAGCCGCGGCGAAGACCAACACGGGCAGCACCCACACCTCCGCGCGTAACACCCCATAACGTTCACAGTCCACACAAAGCGTATCATTCGCGGTGCGTTGCGTGTGCGCCGAGTCCACCGGCGACGGCGACGTCGTGGACGTCCTGTTGGGCACCAGGAAGTACTCGGTGCTCATCTCCAGCCGTCGCACCAGCGACATCTCGTCGAAGTCCGCCTGGCGCATCGTTCGCGCTCTAACGGGGTCGCCACGGTCCGCGGGCCATCGCGGTTCGAACGGCACTGACCTGAAGAAGGGGTTTGCTGGATGGTGATGGTGCGATGGTGATGGTAAGAGTGTGCGGACTAGCACGAAATAACAACGGGACCCACGAAGGCCGACACGAAATAGTAGAGACAATTGGATTGGGCCAGATGGTGGCAGGTGTTTAACAGACTAGACACCTTCACTAAATTGTTGGTCTGGAATTAATTGATTCATTAATTAATTTGAGCTCGTTGACATATATGGGGATTTTTAAAACGGTTTATTTAATATGAGAGGTTTTCCTTAGAAAATTATTTATATGCTAATTCGATTGGTGATTGAATGCAACGGTTAGATGGTTAGAGTGTGACCTGGTTGTGGCTACTATTATGCTCTAGATCAGTGTTGCTTATTATTGTTTGGAGCCTCAGGGGGTCCGTGAACGTTATGCAGGGTTCTTTGAACTCTCTTATAAGATTTATACTTAATTGATTGATATATTAAATATTTTTCCATATTTTCACACATCTTCCCATATTTTGTCATATTTTGACACATTTTGCTACATTTATCTCGTATTCTTCTACATTTTCGCATGAGGCTCCCTTAGTACGACTGGCTAGACATTTAGTGTTGCATGATTTAGAGCCAAACAAGATCATAATCCTAGCAGCATATGTTGCTCATCAATATCTACTGCAGGCAGAACAAACTAAAATTTAAGCAAAATTTCATATCCAACGTGAAAGTTATTTGCATCTGAAACGTAGTAGTTGTACATTGTAGATATATAATATTATTCTTAGCAGCATTTATTAAAATAATTTTTGCGAAAAAATAAGAAAAGTTACGTGATCGTCAAGGCAGTGAGCCTTTCGTTTATCATTTTGGGCTGGTACGGGCTTATTGTTTCTTGTTCTATTTGCGCATAATTCTACCTCGTCCCTTACAACCGGCGGCGCACGACCGTAAAACCTGAGCGATACTGCACGCCACGGGGGCGACTAGCAATGATAAAACATGCCTAAACGAAAGCATCTGTGGTATTCGGAGTTGATGCATGTGGGGGACAGCAAATAATTTGGAAAGTCGTGTGGTGCTCACGCCAGATATAGATTGAATTTAAAAAGGAGTTTCCTTTGAGCCCTCTGCCGTAATTCCAAATCTACCTAACTAGTTTTTTCGGCTAAAACTAGCCTACTATTTTATAGCTAGATACACAAAAGATCAATATAATGCATTAGTAGCCTGGAGCCAGACTCAAGACACTTTTTTTATTATTATAATCTTGACCCTAGTGCCGTAAATGGCCGGCGGCAATAATCGGCGACGGGTTAAATAAATTTATTAGTTAAACAAATAGCGGACGGCGGTCTCTCCTAATGGGCACGGCCGTAAAACTAAACACCGTCATTTTTAATGAATAATATATGCGCCGTGAACGCTTTAAATGGAGGTAGATAAGTACCGAACGGCCTCTTTCCACCTCACCCATGTCCCGTTTGGTTACGCAAATCCAGAGAAATGCATGGAAAATGTTTAATAACATCCAAACCAAAACAAATCGAGACTTAATGCCGTTAGAGCGCACAGAGCAGTTAAATTCTCTGCACGTGAATAATCGCGATTAATAACGAACAGGTGTAGGTTTCAAAACTAATAAAAGCAATTTGTTACTAGAAAGTCATTTGTAATTTAATTAATTTAGTTTTTTATTGGATTGCTTATTTAGCATGTCATAACTAATGAACTAAATAACTTACTAACGAATGAATATGAATATATATATATATATATATATATATATATATATATATATAAAATGTGAATGTCAATACTCAAATTCACCAATTTCATTTTATTTCACTATTTACATTTACCTATTTAAAGCCTCACATTTGGCAATATTTATACGCCTTTCTGTTGTTTTGTAGTTTTCTCGTTGGGAATGATAAGTCTTTCATTCCCAACGAGAAAAACAAAAAAATATTCTTAGAAAAAGTGGAAGAAGTGTAGAAAAATAAAATAAAAATTGTCCAATCAAATACAACTGCAGATGGATAGACAATTTTGAATAAGGCCAAAACGACATTTTTTCTGCCATCTAGACTATATTTTTACCGATTTTTATCACTTTTATAATTTATTATGTGACGTCTTTTGTACTAGGCAAAAAATATTTTTAGATTTTTTTTCGAAATTGTCTATCCAACAAGCTGAAATTCATCTTAATTGGACACTTTTTACTTTATTTTTCTTCACTTTCTCACGACTTTACTGCTTAAACAGTATACTTTTTATAACAATATTTTTGAGTTTTTCTCCTAGTAAATGAATGACCTACAAAATAAGACCAAAAACAACTTTCTATCATGAAATAAAATTTTAATGTGTATAAAATTGATACTACCACAAAAAATTACAAATATTTATACATTACAGAGTTGTGGTATATAAAAAACAATTGCAATTCCATCTTGGTGGAAACCGCAATAATTTTACATCGAATTGGTGTGACATTATTAATTGCATTTATATATGCAATTTAATTAGCAAAGTACTGTACGCCTTACTGTTCAGCTTAATTCAGTCACTATTAAATAATACTTATATATGATTACTTATATGTACGTTTTTGTCGTCGTTGCTGTTGTAACGGAAGCATCGTACCATGACGCTACTCTTCAGCACAGCAATATGTCGCTATAAATAAATGTCTTATTAACTACGATAATATTAATTCAAAGTTTACAAATTACGGAATAATTTATAATTACATAAATATTCACTAGACCATCTACTGCAATTAAGAATGTGTTCTGCATTATCATTTACAAAAAAAATACAAAATTTGGAGACTCTAATTTTTTATATTTAAATAAATATGGATTGAAATACCAATGACCGGAGAGGAATTCATCCAAAATAACGAAATTATTACCAAATAGAGATTACTACATGGTACTCGAAATGTAAATGTAGATCTTTATACTATTGTAAAGATCTACATTTTTGGCCCATTTCGAGTATCATGTCTTAATCTCTATCTGGTAATAATTTCGTTATTTTGGATGAATTATTAATTTTGTTGCCAAATATAAGTTTTTTTTACGCACTATTTTTTTGCCGCAAAGATTATATCTAATTTCAGATCGTTCTAAAATTAGCAATTCTAATGTCAAACCACCAAAAATTCTTAGAGCATCGTTCGAAATAGTTCTGTATGCGCAAATTAATCTTGAAGCAATTTTTCTGTGGCAGTTAAGTATCATATTATGATATTTCTTATAATTTATAATTACAAAAACGTTCAACCCCATGTATGGGTCCATAGCCAAATAATGATGGATTATATATATATATATATATATATATATATATATATATAATTCATCTACTGTATTTATAGTAGTTTTAATGGAACAAATATGCCCGTTTGCAGCAACTGTGGCTGTTTTAGTTGTTGTAATTTCAAAAATTGATAAGTCACAATTTTCTAAATGTATACCATGACAAATATATTAATAACGAATATAATCTGAAATGTTCAAAAATTTCCAAATTCTTCCACTGTAGTTATAGTAGTTTTAATGGAACAAATATGCCCGCCTGCAGCAACTGTGTCTGTTTAAATCGTTGTAATTTCAAAAATTGAAAAGCTACAATTTTCAAAATGTATACCATGATAAATATATTAATAACGAATATAATTTGAAATTTGCTAAAAAATTCTAAATTCATCCACTGTAGTTATAGTAGTTTTAATGGAACAAATATGCCCGTTTGTAGCAACTGTGGCTGTTTAAATCGTTGTAATTTCAAAAATTGAAAAGCTACAATTTTCAAAATATATACCATGATAAATATATTAATAACGAATATAATTTGAAATTTTCAAAAAAATCTAAATTCATCCACTGTAGTTATAGTAGTTTTAATGGAACAAATATGCCCGTTTGTAGCAACTGTGGTTGTTTAAATCGTTGTAATTTCAAAAATTGAAAAGCTACAATTTTCAAAATGTATACCATGATAAATATATTAATAACGAATATAATTTGAAATTTTCAAAAAATTCTAAAGTCATCCACTGTAGTTATAGTAGTTTTAATGGAACAAATATGCCCGTCTGCAGCAACTGTGGCTGTTTAAATCGTTGTAATTTCAAAAATTGAAAAGCTACAATTTTCAAAATATATACCATGATAAATATATTAATAACGAATATAATTTGAAATTTTCAAAAAATTCTAAATTCATCCACTGTAGTTTATAGTAGTTCTAATGAAACAAATATGCCCGTCTGCAGCAACTGTGGCTGTTTAAATCGTTGTAATTTCAAAAATTGAAAAGCTACAATTTTCAAAATGTATACCATGATAAACGTATTAATAACGAATATAATTTGAAATTTTCAAAAAATTCTAAATTCATCCACTGTAGTTATAGTAGCTTTAAGAGCGCCGAATATCGACAGAGACATTATTCAACAAGTGAATAATCACGGAACTAATACATAAATAGAAACCGCGCCCTCTATATAAGAGTACTATTATTACGATTATAAGGTATTGCACGTGCAGAAGAAAACGCTTTTACGCATCGTAACGCACCCCACCACACCCCACCCGCTAACAGACGAAAACCACATGTGATTTATAGAATGTGAATTCATTAGCTAGCTGCAGACGGGCGCACTATCGGACGACTTTGCTATTTGAATTATATCGAAAATAGAATAAAAAAATATTTGCATATTACTCGGCAATCGTTGACGAAGTAGGAGAGTATGACATAGATGCGTCAGAAAATATATTTTTATGAACTTTAATCAAAAGTTCGCTAGTAATAATAAATTGGGATCAAATTATGTAAATCTCGGTCTACCTAAACCGATGTCGCATGAAAATAAGAATTATATGAATGATAGCTGCAACATGTTTTGCGTTAATTTAACAATGCTTTATTGCACTACGCAGTTTTCTTTTGAAATTGTTATTTAATATTTACATCCCTCGAAGCGTTCCACTCGATATGGGTACCGATGTGGTCGCCTAAAACAGGCTGGACACGCGATGGGTCGGTTTATAGCCTAGAAACCGCCGAAATCCTTTATTTCACTTCAATATCGATAATATAGTAAATAATAAACAAATGCGCTAAACGGTTTCATCTGAATATTGTACCTTGCATCTAGCGCACACTCGTGGCCCCAAAAAATATATCCCCAAAACCATAAACAAGCGCAAACAATAATAATACTAGAAACTGAGAGAAAGTACCACCATTAAAATCTTGGGTACATTTCCGCCCAACTAATCATTAATACATCTCATTGGTAATTGAGTGTAGCCCTCTGAATATATTTTTACCACCACCATTTAACGTAGTTCACAAATTTTGGATAATGTAATTATGTGTTAGTTCTTTAAGAGGTTTAGGCCCGTGAACTACCTTTAAGAGCGATAAATTGTTTTAAAGCGTGCTTTTGTGGAAGTAGTTTCACAAAGTAACCATTCTAAACGCGAATTAGAAAAAAAAAAAATATATAAATAATTGTTAATATGTCGTTTGTATTTGGAAAAAATAAACGATCAAAACAAAGTCAGGCAACACGAAAATACCATAAACAAAAAAAGGAAAATAAATTGTTTTGTGGACGAATTAGTAGCTTCGGCTACGAATGAATATCACATTCCTTCTTTCTATCATAATAATGAAAGAATATTATTTTAAGAAATACTATTTTATATAATTCTTTATTTATATATATATATATATATATATATATATATATTTACGCGTGTGCTATGCGAATCTGGATATATATATATATATATATATATATATATATTCTATATATTCACTGGACTCAAAATAAAAATTAGGAAGATGAGCCCAGTGAACATTTCATTATCATATGTATTCGAATCATTATGGTCACTTTCTATACGAATTGCACTATGCGCAAGACAACCTTATTGAAAGTGCAGTTTTTGTAAGGCCTGTACACTTACTACTATTATTTTGAGAACTAACAACTCCATTCGTGGTTAATGTTGATTCCTCCCAAAAAAGAATTCTATAAAAATATCTATCGTCCATAATTAATTCTCCTATAGACAGACACAATTCTAGACGAAGGGCATAATCTCTTTCCTCAAGCATATGTACTTTTATTGCTTTATATAGATGAAATTTTACATCAGATAAAACTTTTTGCAAATAACTTATGTTTAAATCTTTTTAACTTTCCCTGCGCGTTTTTTGTCTCATCTCTTACCGAATTCAAAGCTACCAATATTGCTGCATCATTATCATCATGAATTTGTTTTTCTTCTTAAGATTCTTTACATCTCCAGTGGTATCAAATTTAATTTTTACCGTCGAACACAATTTATAAATGCATATTTTCCCGGGTATATTTAAATCGTTCAATACAATGGTGATTCTATATGTCTCGAATACGTAAGTAAATTCATTATTATTGAATTGTCAAACTAATTACTGTTATAAGATGACTTAAGGTCGTTTTAGACAAGACAATTTCTTGACTCAAAAGTTAGTCAAGATGCGAGACAATCTAAATTGTCTCGTATCATACAGCAAATTATTTGAAATATTGAATTGGATGGTAAATCGAATGGAAAAATATAACGCGTTCTATTTGTCAAGGACAAATTGCATAGGAGGAGGATATATGAATTAATTTCTTGAACAACTTTTGAGCTAAGAAATTGTCTTGTCTAAAACGACCTTTAGATTAACAACTGCAATTTTCCGCTTTTGAAAAAATATTCCTATGTTTTGTACAAAATACTTAATAAATAATTTTATTAGAAAGAAAAAATGTACCGCTGACTGAAATGTCACCTGTTATCTGTGCCATTTTTTCAAAATATACATTCCATTTAGGTACAGTATGTTTTTTGTTGTTGAAAATTTCGAGAATAGATAATTTAATCAATATATCAGACTTAAATATTAGGCACGTATACAGATTTTGATAACATTAAAAAATTATAAAAATCCTACAAATAAAATCATATTTCATAACAACAAAAATTCCAAGATTATTATGATACGTAAAGTAGTGTGAAATGTGTCCCTGTGAAATTTTGAGTTATGAGTGCTACTTATTGCATTTTTGTATTCAAAATCACCCTCTATGCGTGGAGAATGAAAATAATACTGTAAACCCTGGAAGGATACAGAATTGTGGAAATTGACTATTTCCTTAAGAAGTGTTTGATTCCGCAACAAGAACATATTGCACTAGTGGTTCATTACAACTGGACTAAATACGGAAGGGAATTAGCAGCACATTCATATTGAAATGTAGTGGATGTCATATATCTGAACATATACAATCAGAGAAAGTTAAGGTTGCGAATAAAGCTATTATTTGGGGAACACTATCTATCGGAGGGTGCTACAGTCACACTGAAGAAATGATGAGTGTATTAAATATACCAATAATGACCAAGAGAACATTGTATAAATTACAAGAAGGCAACTGTCAGACACTATATGAGGAAGCAAGAAATATATTTTTGACTCAATTCCAGAGTTTTCGTACTAATTATAGTTAAATAAATAAACTTTTAACTTTTAACACTTCCAAAATAATAAGTCTAGTTGAAACAAATTGTTTCCTCATATAGCGTCTGACAGTGGCCATATAAATTAACATTTCATGAGCGTAATTGCACATTGTTATTCGTAAAACATTAGTAATCAATTTTATAGTTGTTTTACTTACCGTGAGTAGTCGCTACACAACGGCAAATAATTCCACACCTTTTTAGCCATTACTTGGCTATGGACATTGAATGGAACCATTATCATATATTAATTTAAACAATAGCAAATTGTTACCTATCTATTAGACTATATCATTTAGCAAGAAAACACACGGAAAAAATGTCTCAGTTTGTTAATATTTTTGGTCTTTGTAGGTATTTAACATTACAACAACAGCTTAACATATTACTTTGTAAGGTCTTTAACTGACCATACAAAGTAATATAAACATCATTATTACACTGATATGTTTAAGCTGAGGTGAAGTGGAATCCTGTCCCTTTTTTTCAGATATTTGGGAATTTGAAAATCCTTTCAACAAATATTAACAACAAAATATCTTTGTACAGTTGTTTATCATCAGTCTTGTATTTAAGAAGCCTACTGAGAGCAGGAATAACATGAAACCTATAATATCTGGGTTATATGCTTCATATGTCATTCAATAATTATATGTACATAATATTATATAATGTATGTTATATAAATGTCTATTTAGTTTGAAATTGAAATATACCATTAAATCATATATATATTTTATTTTTACCCTCAAATACAAGCTATTTGTTGATTTTAATTACATTGAAAATCACAAACTAAAATAATATGTTAGTTGTGATTTTAAATGTATTTAAAATAATACATCTATCCGTTCGTTTTCCATATAGTTCGTAGATCGGCACAGCTGCACTATCGCATACTCAATTCAAGGTCACGCGGACTGCATGGTCCATATTTTCAGCGCTCTCTATTGCCAAACGGCTAAACAAATATCTCGATATAATTGCGGAATTCTGCATGAATTTGCTTCCAATGTAAAATTACTAATATTTTGTTAGTATTTTAAGACTTTCTCAAAAACTACTTGACCAATTTCAAAAAACATAACACGGAAATTTAGTTCAAGTAATAGCGCGTATAGTGACACTGAGCAATATGTAGAAATATAACTATATACTTGTACATTGGTAAAAGCATATACGATTTTTTCATGTACTGACTTTAACAATAACATACAAAATGTAGAACCATATTTCAAGTAATTAAAGTACCTTACTATTAACTACAATGATTCAGGAATTGATTAGTATATATTTTGAAAATATTACTTTGATACAACTTAAGAAATGCTCAAAAGAATTGATGCTTGTCGCCCCATAAGCAACACATGGTAACATAAAATCATGGTGGGGGGTATACCGCCTTCTTAATGGAGCAAATATGCCCGTTTGCAGCAACTGTGGCTGTTTAAATCGTTGTAATTTCAAAAATTGAAAA
The DNA here is from genome assembly GCA_963942505.1 of Lordithon lunulatus. Classification (NCBI taxonomy): domain Eukaryota; kingdom Metazoa; phylum Arthropoda; class Insecta; order Coleoptera; family Staphylinidae; genus Lordithon; species Lordithon lunulatus. The sequence goes on from OZ012666.1 coordinate 71,555,237, forward strand.
GCTACAATTTTCAAAATGTATACCGTGATAAATATATTAATAACGAATATAATTTGAAATTTTCAAAAAAATCTAAATTCATCCACTGTAGTTATAGTAGTTTTAATGGAATAAATATGCCCATCTGCAGCAACTGTGGCTGTTTAAATCGTTGTAATTTCAAAAATTGAAAAGCTACAATTTTCAAAATGTATACCATGATAAATATATTAATAACGAATATAATTTGAAATTTTCAAAAAATTCTAAATTCATCCACTGTAGTTACAGTAGTTTTAATGGAACAAATATGCCCGTCTGCAGCAACTGTGGCTGTTTAAATCGTTGTAATTTCAAAAATTGAAAAGCTACAATTTTCAAAATGTATACCGTGATAAATATATTAATAACGAATATAATTTGAAATTTTCAAAAAATTCGAAATTCATCCACTGTAGTTATAGTAGTTTTAATGGAACAAATATGCCCGTATGCAGCAGCTGTGGCTGTTTAAATCGTTGTAATTTCAAAGAAAGGAGGAATGTGAGTGTAACTCTAAAAAACCAAATTTCATGTTTAGAGCACATTTTTTATACACAAACCCCATGAAATCTAAGCATGAAATTTGGGTTTCTAGAGTTGCACTGACATTCCTCCTTTCTGCCTTGTACTCTTCATTTGCAATGTTGTCATTTCCTGAAGATTTCTTATTTTTCAACCTTGCACTAGCATTTTTTAATTCAACTATGTTAAACTTTCAAAATTTTAATTTTTATCCAAAAAAAAAACCTTCTACTAGCATTTTTTAATTCAACTATGCCAAAATTTTCAAAATTTTGTATTTGTAGGCATAGAAAATAACTAAGTTTCGTAGAACATTTAATGCTAAATTATAATCGAGCTCTTCAGGTCTCATTCAGAATATATGCAGGCTCCGTTAAATTTCTGCATTGTTTTTTATTTAATAGTTTATTTTTTATTTTTATTTATTTTTTATTTATAGTTTATTTCATGCAGAATATTTGCTGAAAAACTTTAGTGGGTACTGGGGCCAGGTCAGGCAGGGGCAACAGGGGCATGTGCCGTTGGCCCAGGCGGAATGGGGACCCAGAAAAGCCACAGAAAGATCGACATAATTGGCATTATATTAAAAAACAAAACTTTCAACAAATATTTGGTGGGTGCCCAGGCCAATAAGACTGTCAACAAATATTTCAAAAATATAAGGCCATTTTGGCACAAAACCTGAAAAACTGTAGCGGCCTTATTTGCAGTGCTACAAGAATGGTACTTATACCAATGGATAGATTTTCGTCTCAAAAAACAAACATGAAAAATACATGTAGATTTTAAAATTGTTCGTAGAAATCAGTGGAAACATACCTAGCTAAAAGAAAATTCTTTTGAATTGAATTTGTTTTTCAGGTTGTACTACTGGTTAAAACTATTATTTTGGGGAAATAAGTAACTTTATTTAATACATAAAATTTAGTATAGGAGGCCCAGGGTCGCAAAAAAGCTAAGACAAAGGCCCTGACTTGGGTGATACTAAACAATGGCAACTTTTGATTTGTTACGTTTATTGTGCATAGAGCTGAACACATTAGCATTGAATAAACGACCAAAAATGTCCTAAGAAAATTTGGTATTCACAGTTTGTAATGATTAAAAAACCATTTATAACCTGATAGCGGAAAGCGAGACAAATTCTATGATACTCTAAACCTTAATATCCATTAATCTAGTGAATAATATCGATTCTACAAAATACATTACAATTTGAATGTTGATCCTTTCGAAGGGTTAAATTGTTTACACACTAAGGGTTGGTTTTACAATTGACATTTAACCGAGGAATAAGGCTATTCGTGGAATAAGTTTGAGATTTTAACGCCAATATCTCAAACTTATTACACGAATAGCCTTATTCCACAGTCAATGTCAATTGTAGAACCGGCCCTAAGTGTCGCATGCTAGCGGAAAGAGGTTAATTATTAAATTACATCCAATTTGGGATAGTATTATTATCTGTGGACACTGGAATAATAAATAATAATACATATTGTAAATCTTATAATTCAATCAAATTTATTTGCAAATTTTTCAACACTTTATAATTTCGATAAAATCCATCCCCTGTAAAACGCAACACTGCTGTAAACATCAGGCTCGCCGTTAGCGCATGGTATACCCCAAGACATGACACCAATTTGAGCTCCGTTTATAACCAACGGACTACCACCATCTCCAATACAAGCTCCATTACCCGCAGGGGCCAGTGTACAAACGTGTCCTGTTGTAATGGGCTTTCCGCTGTATGCATGCAAGTCGGCACAAGTTTGCACATCTATTGTTTGCAACGCTATGTATCTTAAGTCATTAGGGGTGTTTCCGGGGTAGCTGGTGTAGCCCCAACCAGTTAGCACGCCCAAACGATTATTGTTGAAAGCTAGTGATACTAGTTGAACTGTTGGGCCCAACACAATTTTGCCTACAATGCGTATTACAGCAACGTCGTTGATTAAAGAAGTCGGATTGTAGTCTTCGTGGATGGCTAGTGATGACGGGTAGTAAATGTCGCCGCCTTGGTTGAGTTGGTTTGTTCCGACGACAATTGTAAGGGCGTTAAGGCCTGACCTAAGGAGAATTAAAATTAAATTAATTATCACTTGGTATTATGAGTTTACGCCAGGAAAGATTCTAACAAGAATAATAGAAAAAAAGAATTAAGGAGAAGAAACAACCGAAAACACATAGGTCGGATTTCTAATAGGAATACGCAGGACCTAATTTTCATATTTCGACAAATGAGTGAAAAAGTTATAAGGAAGAATAAAGCTTTATAGATCTACAAAAGTCGTTTGAACGGGCGATACATGTGGGATTTACTGAAAAAAATAGGAATAGATATATAAGTGTGAATCCACCTCTTAGCAATCTACATATCTAGATTTCGATCTTATTAGATCTCATCAGTGTAGCTCAGCTAGTGAGGATGAATTCACACAATATCTCGAGTGGCTATATACAAAAATGATACAACTAACCCCCTAGAAGGAAAGTTAAACGCCATCTGGCGGCACCACATCAATTAGCAATGCACACCCATGTGATAATAATCGTCAACATACTCATGCCATCAGGATCACCGGGTAGTGCCCTCTATGGAATAATATTCCAACAGAGTGCTTGAGATATCAGCACAGAGCCAATCTTAATAACACATATACAAATGTGAGAAAAGAGGAGAAAAGAATAATTAAGATAATAAAATAAATGTACAAAGGGAACAAAAATATAGTAATGATAACAACGAAGAGTCGAGAAAATTCCAAAAAAAAATAGGAGTGATGCAAGGCTGCATTATGAGCCCATTACTATTCTCTGTCGTACTAGATGAAGCCATGAACAAACGAAGAAAAATATGAAGCCGCTAAAATTGGGATATTGGAAAATGAAAATGACACGACTAACGGAAATAATCATCACTGATGACATGGCAATAATGGCTGAGACGGAAAAAGACCTACAACATAACATAGAAGAATTGGAGAAAATAAATATGAAAGCAGAGAAAAATCAAAAACCATTACAATCTCTACGGAAAAGAAAACACATACAATAAAATCTGAAGAATGATTGAACAAATAGAAAGTTTTAGATATGTTGTATCTTACTGAACACAGCTTGCTGAAGTGAGAATCCGGTTGGTGCTTACGATAGACCCCCCACAAATGTGGAGATTATTTCTACGAAGAGATGCTTGGTAGGGGAATTGGCCAGGGGTAGCTCGACGTCCACCAACTATTAGACTATTATCGGCACCTATAATTGTTCATAAATATTAATTTAACACTCATTTGATAAATTGAATTATCTTACCCAATGCAACAGCAAGACTACATAGCATTAATATACACAGCATGATGTTGAAATTTACAAATACTATAGAATAAAAAGTTATATATATATATATATATATATATATATAGTTATAGGGATATAAATGTCTTACCGAAAGGTTTGTAAGAATGCAATGAGTGTAAAATAAAAAACGTTTTTATACGTAAATTTGGCATACGATAAGTCGAAATTGCAACAAAATATTGATAAGCAATTGCATGCACTAGTTAACTCCTAAAGACATTACTTCCAGTAGTCTGGTTTGAATTAAAATAATAATCAAAACCGTTCAAGACAAAACACGCTTTACAATCCGTATTTTAATGAGAAACCTCAATTTTCTCAATTATAGTAGATTGACGAAACTGTTTATGGGCCTCTCGCGAAATTACATAAAACCGCTCAACCGATTTTTGGGTTTAACAACGTAACGAAAACCATCCCGTGGCTAAATATCGGAACAGATTTTCTTCCGGCGCGTGCGATGCTCTTGATACCTTTTTTTTCCAGCTGGCCCGTTTTAATTGGTCAATTATAATTAATTCGCCGTCGCGGAAGTTTTTTCTTTTCCGAAACTAAACAAATTTTTAAAATTTATTGTTACATATACAGCTAAATCAATTTAATTCCAAATGCTAGTATAAGTAACTACTACAGGCAGAGGGGGTGTATGATAATTTGTATTTGCGCGGATTGTTACTTTTTATTTTTCTTTTTATGTATTGTTTGTTTCTTGCTCTGGCTATTATGAGCACTGTGTATTAGGGATGTTTATATTTCTTGAGAGGTATGCCAAATAAAGATTTTTTGTTTACAGTACTTCTATACCCAACATCTCAAGACGGGCATTCCTATAGCAGGTGTACCAAGTGACAATATACCGATAGCAACATCAGCGGTCTTCAATTATATCAGGAACATTTTTTAGTGACGATATAAAACTTGGGCATGAGAGGGTTAAGGTGAGCATTTGTTTTAATTTCATCATCATCATCAACATAGTTATTAAAAAAAGACAGAATAATTAAATTACCGTATATCAAATAATCCAAATAAATAAAAATAATAGAATAAGAAGAAGGAGGACATTTTAGTATGATAATCCTCGTTTAGTGTCCTCACATCCTCCCATGAGGATATTAAACGAGGATTATCCTTCTAAAATGTCCTGTTTTTGGGAGGTTAATCCTCATTAAATGTTGGCAATGGCAATGGTTGGCAATTGTAGGTGGAATATAAAAAGTAAATGAATTTTAAATGCTTTTAATATTTATGTTCTCATTTAATTTTAACATTTAATTTGATAAAATCCAATCCCTATAAAACGCAACGCTAGTGAACACATCGGGAGCGCCTCTAGCACATGGTACCCCCCATGAAACCACTCCAATTTGTTGTCCGTTTGAAACCAACGGTCCCCCAGAATCTCCCTGACATGCCCCATAACCTGGTGCTGAGTGTGTGCAGACGTGTCCTGTCGTAATTGGATTGGGGGCTGTTTGTACGCGTGCACACGTCTGCAAGTCGATTGTTTGTAGATTTATGTATTGGAGGGCATGTGGAAGACCAGCACCCGGATAACTTGTAAGTCCCCATCCACTTAATGTAGCAATTTGACCTCCGGAAGACTCTGAACTGGAAAGTTGGATTGGTTGGACTTCACCTGTATATGTAATAGGTGGTGAGACTTTTATAACAGCAATGTCATTGGTGATGATACTGGGGTCATAGGCCTCGTGAGCTGTTGCTGAGATTACTTGGTGCTGCTTGCCACCATACGTGAGATGGTTGGTACCCACAACGACAGACATACCATAGATACTAGAACTGTAAGAGAATAATAATATAATACAATATTACAATAAGAGCTGTAATAATATCTTAAAATAGATTTGCCATTAACAAATGGAATTTTAAATAATATTAACTGGTCCACTAGAAATAGCTTAAACATATAAAATCGTATTTGATGCAATATTGACTTTGGCACTAATTACTCTATGCACACTAGCAATTTTGATTATGACTTTAGTGGATAAATTAGTATATTGGTAATGTTATAACGAAGTTTGAAAAATATCCTTCAAATATTTATAAATTTGTGCTTAAAACATACAAAATTCTATTTAATCAAATATTGACTTTGGCACTAAATATTATGCACACTAGCAACTTTATAATTTGTATTATGACTTTAATGGATAAAATAGTATATTGGTAATGTTATAAAAAAGTTTGAAAAATATCCTTCAAGGTATTTTCGAAATATTTATAAATTTGTACTTAAACATACAAAATCGTATTTTATGAAATATTGACTTTGGCACTAAATATTATGCACGCTAGCAACTTTGTAATTTTGAGTATGACTTTAATGGATAAAATAGTATATTAGTAATATTCTAACGAAGTTTGAAAAATATTCTTTAAGGAATTTTCGAAATATTTATAAATTTGTACTTAAACATATCCTTCAAGGAATTTTCGAAATATTTATAAATTTGTGCTTAAACATACAAAATCGTATTTTATGAAATATTGACTTTGACACTAAATATTATGCACGCTAGCAACTTTGTAATTTTGATTATGACTCTAATGGATAAATTAGTATATTGGTAATATTATAACGAAGTTTGAAAAATATCCTTCAAGGAATTTTCGAAATATTTATAAATTTGTGCTTAACACATACAAAAAATTGATGAAATATTGACTTTGGCACTAAATAATATGCACACTAGCAATTTTGTAATTTTGATTATGACTTTAGTGGATAATTTAGTATATTAGTAATGTTATACCGAAGTTTGAAAAATATCCTTCACAAGATTTTTGAAATATTTGAATTTATCTTCCCCTCAAAAGTTTACCGACCCCTGATCTAAGCCAACCAATTAGCTGCTAATGTATTAAATATTTAGACAATCTTATTAAATTTGAAATCAACCATGTTCCGTATAGGTAATAAAACACATATTTTACCCGTATACACAATGAGCTGCCGTGAGAATGGTGTTAGGGTCAATGATGGAGCCTCCACAAAAGTGTTGGTTGTTTCTGCGTAAAGACACCTGATAGGGAAATTGTGCGGGGTAAGCTTGTTGTCCGCCAACTACCCGATTTATATCTGGCATGTCTTCTGCAACAACTAATAAAACAAAAGTGTGAGCATACTAATTAGAAGTGCACTTATATGAGAACTTACCCATTTTAGCAGTAAGGCAGCAAAGCAAAAATCCAAGACTGAAATGCATGTTGTATGTTGAGCTAGAAATTAAACCAAACTGTAGCAATTCACCTGAGTGTTTTTATAACGAATTTTCTTAGTAATAACATAAAAAAACTGACGAATTTTCTTAGTAGTATCATAAAAAAAAACTGACGATTTTTCTTAGTAGTAACATACAAAAACTGACGAATTTTCTTAGTAGTAACATACAAAAACTGACGAATTTTCTTAGTAGTAACATAAAAAATCTGACGAATTTTCTTAGTAGTATCATAAAAAAAAACTGATGATTTTTCTTAGTAGTAACATAAAAAAACTGACGATTTTTCTTAGTAGTAACATAAAGAAACTGACGAATTTTCTTAGTAGTAACATAAAAAAACTGACGGATGTTCTTAGTAGTAACATAAAAAATCTGACGAATTTTCTTAGTAGTAACATAAAAATACTGACGAATTTTCTTAGTAGTAACATAAAGAAACTGACGAATTTTCTTAGAAGCAACATAAAAAAATTGACGAATTTTCTTAGTAGTAACATAAAAAAACTTCTATATTTCTATATCAACCCAAAGGATTTTCCGCTAGTAAAGAGAGAAGAGTAATCACCCGGCATTTGCTTAACTTCACAGAAAACCTCTGATAAACTGTGAAAGGTGATTCGGGAAAATTCACCGGTCAGTACGAGACATGTAGATAAACCACTACGGCACTCAGCTAAGAGGTAGTAACATATTAATTCGACAATTAATTAATTTCCCATGAACAAGTAAAAAAGAACAAAAATGAAAACAAGAAAACTGAATTATCTTGATCACGTTATAATACATGTCCGGTACAAACTTTTGCATCTTATAATCCAGAGGAAAATAACTAGCAAGAGCAGTGTTGAGAGGAGGATAATATCATAGCTGTGCAACCTCAGATATTGGTTCGGATGTACCTCGAATCAACTAATTATATCAGCAGTGAATAAGGTTCATTTTATCATGTTTGAAACCAAACTTTGTTAAAGACAGCACGCCAATAAGAGAAGAACATCAAGTACTTACCTGAATACAAATACTATTTGAAAATTTGCTTACACCTGCTTTTATATGTCTAATCATTCTATTTAGCATCTAACAAATGAGGTTAACATTTGATTAGAAATGGAAATAGATTATGTTATGTCAGTGGCGGCGGATTTTCGTGTAATTAAATTGCTTTTACACATTTAATGAATCGGATTTTATTAGACACTATTATTTTATATATTATTTATATTAGACACTAGATGAAATTCCTGTTGCCGATGGCGTATGATGAATTAACTATCTTGCCAACTCTTCTGAGCGCTCTGCTTCTTCTTATCTTTCTAACTATGCAATGGATTTTTATGATAACAATTGGCACTACTATGCCATTTTCGCGTTTTTTTTGGCCCCCATTTGACGTTCAAACCGTCACTAACAAAAATATTTGTCACTTCATAAAGTCGGTCGGTTTCAAAACATTGTCTTAATTTTTAATATTATCCAGATTGTGTTGTTAGTTTTAATATTTTAATTTATTTTAATATTTTAAATCAATCAATCAATCAATTTTAAATATAGGATTGTTAAGGTATCTATTTTGTGATAATTAATTTTAAAGGATAAATAAAACACAGTTTATTTACAATAGTTTCGACTAAACACTAGCCATTTTCGAGCTCATCCGATGACATTATTTAATTCTCTTTTTTTTATTGAAATTATTGTGATCACACACGACAGTTTCCAAAGATGGTCTTAAAATAAGTCTAAATGGACCTAATAAAGAGTATATGCATAATTAAATAACTTCTATCTATGATTCGTATGATAAAGTAAAAATAAATAATATCTATTTTCATATTATATACGTTTATTTCGTACGTCAATGCCAAACTTTTAATTACATTCGATATAAAATTTAAAAGTTTTAATTACTACTGTTATCAATTAATTTGCATTATTTCCGTGGGTTAGCTAGCTAAATGATTAATTAACATGTAAATAGAGGACTATTTATAGACGACAATCAAAATAATAGTTTTAAGATTAAATAATAAGTTTTTCAATACAATAAAAAAATTTATTGAACAAACTTCTTTATAAAAATAATACAGATTTTTAATGTGTTGACCTATTAAATGATTTTTTTTCTAAAAACTGTTTCAATTGAAATTTTCTTTTCATTGATCTCATATATATATATATATATATATATATATATATATATATATATATATATATATATATATATATATTTATATATTTGGTTTCGTATATATAAATATATAAAGTTGTGATATTTTTATTTTTCAAAATTCACACGTCTAGGAGATTGAAGGCTGTGGATTATGTTTATTTTCAGCAGAATATATATATATATATATATATATATATATATATATATATATATATGAGATTGAAGGCTGAAACACAACTAAAAATATCAACTTTTTCAGTAGATTTTTCTATTGATTAATTTAAATTTCCTAGGATAAATATATACATAAATATGTATATAGATAAATATATATATATATATATATATATATATATATATATATATATATAAGATCCTGTCAACGAAGTGCCAAATTTGAATTGCAAATTTTGTAAATTATGTTAATTGCTATGTTCATTAACTCTGCATAATTATCCTGATGATGCTCGAAATTAACCGATCGAAATATTGATATATTATAAAAGGAGTTTCACTGCCCTCGCTGTTTCCCAAAAAGAACTTATACATCATACGTCTAGGAGATTGAAGGATGTGACTGATGTTTATTTATTCTGCCACACAGGTGGTGGTGAAACAACAGCTCTATTGCGTTTTTTTATTAATTATTTAATTGAAATAGTTATTAAGTTTTGCTTTTTTACAATAATTCTTTTAGAATCTCCGTCGAGCTGCGGGAATTTCACCCAGCTGTTTATATATAAATCTTAGTTTATTATGTTTTATTGGTAAAGAAAGTAAAAATGATAAAATTGTTAAAGTGAATCCCCTTTGTGTTGAGTAATAAAATCCTTATAAGCTGCAACGCTGGTAAAAACATCAGGATTACCCAAAGCGCACGGATCTCCCCAAGATACCACCCCAATCTGTTCACCATTTGCAATCAATGGACTGCCAGAATCAAACCGACATGCACCCTGTCCGGCTGGTGAGAGGGTGCAAATATTGCCCAGTGTCAATGTTCTCGGTGTTTTGTTCAACTCAGCGCACGTCTTCAAATCAATTACCTTCAAGTTTATATGTTGAAGATCATTCGATGGTTGCGCGCTGCCTGGGAACTTGGTGACACCCCAACCGCTAAGCGTAGCTGTTTTGGGCAATGTTTGCGAGGAGGCGAGCTTGATGGGGGCTACCAGCTTATTAAATGTGATGGGTTCGGTGAGTTTAAGAATGGCGATATCGTAGTGTCCAGACAATGGGTTGAATTTTGTATGCCAAACAGCTTGGGAGACAGAGTGAGTTACACCTCCGGCGTTGAGGGTGTTCGTACCCACGACGACGTAAATTTCAGCAACTTCAAGTCTAAAAGAAATAACCTTACAATCTTAACAATATACGAGATGGTCGGCGGAAAAGCCTTACGGCTGATAGCCCTATAAAGATACACGTTTTTTTTTTACAAGATGATGACTTGCAGAATACATCAGAGAAATTATAATGTACTTTTTTTTAGAAATTCTCAATTATTTATTTTTCATGTTATTTGACCGTAAAATTCTCAGACTAATAAATAAATTTAAATAGTTTAATTATTAGTCTGAGATCAAATTGAAACATTTGTATTAGAAAATGAAAACATATACAAAGTAAAGGTCGTATAAAATAATATATAAAGGTCGTATTAGACAAGACAATTTCTTGACTCAAAAGTTAGTCAAGATGCGAGACAATCTAAATTGTCTCGTATCCTACAGCAAATATTGAATTGGATGGTAGATCAAATGGAAAAATATAACGCGTTCCATTTGTCAAAGACAAATTGTATGGGAGGAGGATATATGAATTCATTTCTTGTACAACTTTGGAGCTAAGAAATTGTCTAGTCTAAAACGACCTTTAGTCAAGATGCGAGACAATCTAAATTGTCTCGTAGCATACAGAAAATTATTTGAAATATTTAATTGGATGGTAGATCGAATGGAAAAATATAACGCGTTCTATTTGTCACGGACAAATTGTATGGGAGGAGGATATATGAATTAATTTCTTGAACAACTTTTGAGCTAAGAAATTGTCTTGTCTAGAACGACCTTAACAGTGGTTTATTGCAAATCTGCTCACGCAGTTCACCGTTAATAAAGCCGAAACATATAAGCTCAACTTGTCACAGAAAAACAATAGATATAAACGTAAAAATAAACGATAAAATAGTAAAACAACCTCCAACCCATTATCTAGGGAATATAGTTACTTTAGATTCTCTCTATTGGAAACACTGAATAATTAAACAATATGTATCTTCAATCACAAGCGCGCGCTATTTAAGGTGTTTGCCATTTGTTTTAACAATTTCTGTCACAATGACTTTTTAAATGTGTCCATTCAATAGCTTATGGGACCTATAAAGTTTATAGGATGTTGTTGAATACTACAGCGAAAAAAACTACAAAACTTTTTCTGTTGATAATTTTTCATAGTAAATTTTAAATTATATACCTCAATAAGCAGTGCCCTGCAGTTAGAATGGTAGTTGAGTCAATAATTGAACCGCCGCAGATGTGTTCCTTCTTGTACCTCATGGAAACCATATGAGGGTAGCCACCTTTCGCGGCAGTTGAACCACCTATGATTCTCGGATCATCTACTGAAGCTCCTAATAAATTACATTTAAAAAAATCTCATTAATTCACATGTTAAATATTTTACTAATAATATAGTAATATAGTTCTTAGAGGCACACTAAATTATTTAGTTATTATATTATTATTACGCCATGTTATTTTGATTACAATAGTTATGCCCGTATTCACCAACATAAACATAAACTTTATAGGTTTCTTACCCCCGTATTCAACGATGTTCCATAAATCTATCAATAGCTATTGAACCCATATTAGTTGTTATAGCAACAATAAATACATTATGTAGAAAATGTAGTTACTTTAGGTTTTCTCTATTGTAAACACTGAGTAATTAAACAAAAAATGTTATCAAAGCTCCAATTGCAAGTGCTATTTAAGGTGTTTGACATTTGTTTTGGCATACTCTGTCACAATGACGTTGTCAATTTATTCATTCAATAGCTTATGGAATCTATACAATTTATGGGATGTTGGTGAATACGGGCAATAAGCTATTGAATGTATAAATTGAAAATATCATTATGACTGAAATGGTCAAAATAAATGTCAAAAACCTTGAATAGCGCTTGTGATTGGAGCTTTGATGACACCTTTTGTTTATTTTTTCAGTGTTTCCAATAGAGCGAATCTAATGTAACTACATTCCCTAGACAATTTATTTATTGTTGCTATAACAACGAATACGAATGGGTTCAATAGTTATTGATAGATTTATAGGACGTTGGTGAATACGGGGGTTATACGTATATATCAAGCTGAAATAAATTTAAATTGCATTATAAAGAACGCATTATATTTGTTAATTCAATATACAATCCAATTCAATATTTCAAACTATTTGCTGTATGACACAATTTAGATTGACTCGTATTTTGATTAATTTTTGATTCAATATTATTATTTTGCCCAAAACGAGCTTATATTGTGCAAAAATTGTCTTACCATTACCATATGCACAGAAGATTCCACACAGGAAGACTAAAAATGTTGTTTTTACCATTGTGATTACGATCGTTATATATAAGAAAAAAACAACAGTGTGTTTTATACCCCTAAGTAATTATATCTTGTATTGTGTGATTAGATTGTAAACGGTTTCGACATTTTATTTTAATATCTCAAGTTGTTATTTCTGTTGAAATCGTCTGCAATCTCCTCCAGTAATTAAGTGGACTGTTCATTATGAAATTCGTGTGATATCTGAAACTATAACTATCTATCGGTTTGATAAGTTTTTACAGTAATTTCATAGTAATTTACATTATTAGTGCAGGAAGGCAATTTTGCAGAATGAGCGAATGAGTTTGTATTAAGAACGAATTCGGGAAACGACCTTCTCGCACGAATAATGTATCTTATTTTTTCTACGAATAAATACTTATTAAATTATAAATAATAAATAATAATATAATAAATTACTTATATTTATTTAAAATTATTTAAAGTTGCACCCAAATCAATGCGGGAAATGACTTGTCTTAGGACATGAGTACAAAATATATTTAACAGTACACTACTATCTTAGAACGACCTAAATTTTCTTTAGAAATCAAATTTCGAACCCAGTTCATTGGCCGTGTGTGTGTTTATTGGTCGGCCGATACTCCATCTGGTGGCAGGAAATGAACTACATTTAGTAGGCAATTTATTTGCATAACATTTGTTTTTTCCCATTTATATAAAATGAATGTGTTATGCTGTTCATTTTCTCGAAATGAGTAATGGACAGTAATTTTATTTAAAAAAAAAATAGTTTTGTATTTTTGTTTAGTAGTAAAATGATTTTTTTACTTGGAATTTGTTACCTTACTTACAGGGTCGTATCTGAGGGGGGTTTTGGGGGCTTAACCCCCCCTAAATGTTATGTAAAGTATAAATTAGAATTTCTTTCCTTTCAAATTAATTGTCTGCCATTCTTTAACCCCCCCCCCCCCCCCAATTTTGTACCTAGATAAGACCCTGCTTGCTGCTTATTTTAATCCTTTTGTGCAATATACAAACCCATATTTATTCGGGATGTAAACACTCCAAGTGGAGTGGACGCATTACAAGACGATTACATTGAAGAAACTGATATTATATTAAATTTAGGACACGGGGCGTTATCAATAATCTGACGATTAGTGCAGTTTCGATAGATAAAAATTCGGGGGTATAAAAACCAGGAATTGTTAAAAAAAAATTATATGTAACTGTATTATGCAAGACTAAACAATGGTGAACGCCGCAGCATTAGTGTTTCTTTGTGTAATAGTCGCTGTTTATGGTAATCAAATTAATCAATCAATATAATATAAATCAAATTTGAAATATGTTTGTGTGTAATAATTTTAATATCAACTTCTAGGTGGGACTGACTCTAGAATAGTAGGAGGTTTAAAAGCCCCAAAGGGTGGTTTCCCTCATCAAGTGTCCATTAGAATTTACAACCAACACTTTTGCGGAGGCTCAATTGTTAATCCGACCACTATCCTAACAGCTGCCCACTGTCTCTCGGGGTAAGAATAATGATAGATAGTTCTGTATTGTAACTAGGAATTACAAAACCGGGATTACGGTATCCTGAAAACTGTAACCTCGGATCAATTTGTACGGGTATTCAAATAACGATATTCATAAAAAAAAATACTGGTAATTAGTTGAAAATAAATTTGTGTGAATGAAATACTAACCGGATGAAGAAAATACTTACAAATTAGCATACCAGAAGTCCTTGTTGAATATTACGAGTCCCTTTCAACACTGAGGATGTACAAGATTCCACCAAGTCATTTATATCCATACACTCGTATTTTACATACGATGTTGATCTGCGTTTGCATGCTTCTATTGCCAAAAACAAAACTAGTTTTTAACCATTTTGATGTCGGGGAACACTTTTGATCACATGAAAAACTCGTGGATCACTAAAATCAAAGAGTCAATCACATACAGTAGATGAACCAACATTCAATTTCGGTTTTCATATTTTCTCGGAGCACTAGTAACTAGCCCGCGGGGCACCGGTTAAGAACCGTTGATATAGACTTTATTTTTGGGTGACAATTTTCAAAAATTGGCTTATTTTAAGCCCAATGAAATATAGAATATAAACTAATATCAGAAATTTAAATTTCTTACATCTTTGTATTTTTATTATGTTTTATAACTCGGTTAATTAATTTAAAATAGTTCGTACAATAAAATCCTTCCTGCAGACTTTATTTTTGTGTGAAAATGACTTATTTTTATTACAATTAAATATAGAAGGTAGAATAATATCAAAAACTTAAATTTCATAATTTTTTCATTTTTTATCATTTTTTATAACATAGTCGATTAATTTAAAACAGTTCGTATAATAAAAACCTTGCTGCAGATTTTATTTTTAGGTGAAAATTATTTTAAAAACGGCTTATTTTGAGCACAATTAAATGTAGAATATAAAATAATATAAAAAAAATAAATTTATTAAATATTTGATTTTTTTATCACATATTTTATAACTGAGTCAATTAATTTAAAACAGTCAGTACAATAAAAACCTTCCCGCAGATTTTCTTTTTAGGTGAAAATTATTTAAAAAATGGCTTATTTTGAGCACAATTAAATGTAGAATATAAAATAATATAAAAAAAATTAATTTATTAAATATTTGATTTTTTTTATCACATATTTTATAACTGAGTCAATTAATTTAAAACAGTCAGTACAATAAAAACCTTCCTGAAAACCTTAGTTTTGAATGAAAATTATCAAGAAATAGCTTATTTTGTGTCCAATTAATTATAGAATGTAAAATAATATCATAAATTTAAATTTCTTAAATCTTTGAATTTTTTATAATTTTTTCTAACTCAGTCGATTAATTTAAAACAGCTCGTACAATTAAAACCTTCCTAAAAACTTTATTTTTGGGTGAAAATTATCAAATAATGGTTTATTTTGAGCCCAATTAAATATAGAATGTAAAATAATATAATAAACTTCACATGCTTGAATCTGTGATTTTATAACCTTTTTTATAACTGAGTTAATTAATATAAAACAGTTCGTATAATAAAAACCTTAGACGGAAAGGTCACTGGCCAATAGCCTAATAAAGATTGTTTTCTCTCTCTAAAAACCTTCCTGTAGACTTTATTTTTAGGTGAAAATTATTAAGAAAACGGCTTATGTTGAGCACAATTAAATATAGAATGAAAAATAATATCATAAATTTAAATTTCTTAAATCTTTGATTTTTCATAATTTTTTATAACTCAGCCGATTATTTTAAAACAGCTCGAACACTAAAAATATTCACATAGACCAGTGATTCTTAACCTTTTTGAAGCCAGGGAGCACTTTTGATCATAAGAAAAACTCGCGGTGCACACCAAAATCAAAGAATCAATCACATACAGTAGATGAGCCAACATTTAATTTCAGCTTTCATAATTTCTCGGCGCACTTGCAACAAGCTCGCGTAGCACCGGTTAAGAACCACTGATTTAAACCAAGTATCCAACATACATGTATCGCATGTTAGCGTCTTCGTGTGAAAGTAGCGATGGTTATAACTGAAAAAAGTGTCATCTTATAAATCCTCAGTGTTGAAAGGGACTGAAACAGTATCTTTATTTTCATATTAATAAATAAAATTGCAATCTTTCTATTTAAAATAAATTTCCAGAGAAATTAATTTTGATCTTGTCACCATCGTGGTTGGCACCAACACGCTCAATGCCGGAGGACGCGAACACCACGTTTCAAAAGCAATTCCCCACCCTAACTGGAATGGCAAAACCATCCTCAACGACATTGCTATTCTAAAACTCACCGTCCCAATCACCTTTGACAGCCTCGTTAAGCCAATCAAGCTCGCCACCAAGCAACCCGTGGCAAACAAACCAGCAACCCTTAGCGGGTGGGGTCTAACCAAGTACCCTGGCGAAACACCCATTAACGACCTTCAGTACATCAGCCTAACAACACTCTCCCTGAAATCCTGCGCAAATAAAAATCCCACTAACCAACCCATCTCCACTGGCCATGTTTGCACGACATCCCCTGCAGGCAAAGGCGCATGCCAAGGCGATTCTGGTGGTCCATTGATAGTTGGAGATGAGCAAATTGGTGTGGTGTCGTGGGGCATTCCATGCGCTGTTGGATACCCTGATATCTTCACTAGTGTTGCTACTTACAGGACATGGATCGCACAATACGAATAATGACAAATATTTTCTCACTTATAAATAAAATGACAATGAAAAAATACCATTTTTGAGATCCTTCGAATTCATCCTCATACCTAACAAACCCGAAATCTAAAACAAACTGTATTTGTTAAAAGTGAACGTGAAACAAATTATGATAATGATAAATATTTTACTATAAAAAATTGTCTTACCATATGCACAGAATATTCTATTGGCAATTCTAGCCGGCTGATACTCCATCTGGTGGCAGGAAATAAACTACATTTAGTAGGGAATTTGTAGGGAATTTGTTTGCATAACATTTGTTTTTTTTTTGCTATCTTATACATGACTATAGAACCAAGGTTACACTATTTATACCTTAAAAATACATTAAAAATCGTGTATTATTGTAGAAGTCACTGAAATCATATGATTTTAATGCAATCAGCTGATCAAACAATAACAAAGATCAGCTGTTTACCTACTTGTTTGAAGAAAACCGTTGACGTTTGAATCGCCAATAGATACACTGTTGTTTTTAATATTGTTTACATTTGTGCTATTTAAAAAAAATGTGTTTTATACCTCTAAACATTACCGGATAGTAGGGGGGCAAAAGGGGGCAACTGCCCCGGGCGGCAAAATGGGATGGAACATTTTTTATAACTTCATGTGAAAACAGCTACAGGGGCGGCATGGAACTGACTTAACAAGATTTAATTACCATTTTATACTTAAAATTCTTGGATGTAGGCCTGTTTCATTGTTGTCCATTCTTGTTTTGTGTTGCCTTGAGCCATCAAGCACGTGCTCAAGTGCAAGTCATCTCTCTTTTTTTTTTAGTTTTTACAGTAGTAAATTGACTAGATTGTTTATTTGAAATTTGTTTCCTTGATTATAATCCTTTAGTGCAATATACAAACCCATATTCATTCGGGATGTAAACACTTCAAGTGAAGTGGACGCATTGCAAGGTGATTTTATTGGAGATTAAGATCTAAATTGAGATTGTATTATATTTTGAACGCCGGGCGTTATCAATAATCACGATTAGTGTAGCTTTAAACGATAAACATTTAGGGGTATAAAAACTAGGAATTGTTTATTAGAAATATATTTAACTGTATTGTGCACAACGATACAATGATGAAAGCAGCGGCATTAGTATTTCTTTGTGGATTAGTCACCGTTTACGGTAAGCAAATTAATCAATCAATATAACAAATAATATTTAAAATATGTTTGTGTGTAATAATTTCAAAATCCATATTTCTAGCTGGGACTGAATCTAGAATTGTGGGAGGTTTACCCGCTACAAAGGGTGCTTTCCCACATCAAGTATCCCTTAGAATTTACAACCAACACTTCTGCGGAGGTTCAATTATTAATCCGACCACTATCCTAACAGCTGCCCACTGTCTAATGGGGTAAGAATAATTATATAGTTCTGCAAACGATATTCGTTTTTAAATTAGTGGCATTACAATTTTTTTGTAGTAATGCAGCTTTTTCTCTAGAGTGAAAATTTAACGCCATCTAGCGACACCACATAAGTTAACAATGCACACACATGTGGTAATATCCGTCAGCATGATCCTGATGGCATGAACATGTTATATTTCCATATTCTATATTTAGATTTTTTATTAATATGCGTTTATTGCCCGTATTCACCAACATCCCATAAACTTTATAGGTTCCATAAGCTATTAAATGGATAAATTTAAAACGTCATTGTGACAGAATATGCCAAAACAAATGTCACAACACTTTCCATAGCGCTTGCGATTGAAGCTGTGATGACACCTTTTGTTTAATTATTCAGTGTTTCCAATAAAAAGAATCTAAAGTAACCACATTCCCTAGATAATGTATTTATTGTTGCTATAACAACGAATACTTATGGGTTCAATAGCTATTGATAGATTTATGGAACGTCGGTGAATACGGGGGTAAAACTGGTAAAGTAGACTTGGCAATAAAGACAAAATAATCTTATACGACACCTGACGTACGACGTAATACAGTGTGCGGCCGAAATAAGAATATAACGCCCGGTTTCTCCAACGAATCTTAACTAGTTTAAGACCGTCTTAAGGTCGTTTTAGATAAGACAATTTCTTAGCTCGAAAGTTGTTCAAGAAACGAATTCATATATCCTCTTCCCATACAATTTGTCCTTCACAAATAGAATGCGTTATATTTTTTCATTCGATCTACCATCCAATTAAATATTTCAAATCATTTGCTGTATGATACGAGACAATTTAGATTGTGTGGCATCTTGACTAACTTTTGAGTCAAGAAATTGTCTTGTCTAAAACCACCTTTAATAATACGACGGTCTCAAAGCGTTGAACCAAACAAAAATCGGATTTTAAGACTAAGTAAGATCTACATATGTTTGATGCAACAGAATAAAAATTTAAGACGTGGTTATATATAAAGGTCGTTTTAGACAAGTCTCAAAAGTTAGTCAAGAAGCGAGACAATCTTATTTGTCTCGTATCATACAGAAAATTATTAGAAATATTGAATTGGATGGTAGATTGAAGGGAAAAATATAACGCGTTCTATTTGTCACGAATAAATTGTATGGGAGGAGGATATATGAATTCATTTCTTGAACAACTTTTGAGCTAAGAAATTGTCTTGCCTAAAACGACCTTACAACAGGCTTATATAAGACGAACTTTAAGATTCGTTGGAGAAACCGGGCGTAACAAACTTATTATATTTACATTTAAGAAGTAAAAAGTTTTTGGTGATACCTCCTGCCATTATTTTTCAATCAGCCTATTAAATGTAGGAGTTATTTCGGACGCAGGCTGTATATTAAATTTACAACAAGAAGTCCCCGTAGAATATTACGAATCACTTTCAAGTCAAACGATGTACAAGATGCCACACAATAGTAAAATTGCAAATATAATTATAATAAGAAAATAAAGCTACTGTTTTAGAAATGATAAATTTCTAAAACAGTAGCTTTATTTTCTTATTATGATTATATTTGCAATTTTACTATTTAATGTCGTCGGAAAAGCCTCACGGTTGATAGCCCTATGAGGATAGAAGTTTTTTTTTTACTATTTAATGTTTTTCAGAGAAGTTAATATTAACCTTGCCACCGTCGTGGTGGGCACCAACACACTCAACGCTGGAGGACGCGCACATCGCGTTTTAAAGGGAATTCCTCACCCCAACTATAATCCTTATAATGCCATTAACGACATTGCCATTATAAAACTCGCTGTCCCAATAACCTTTGACAACTTCGTTAAACCAATCAAACTCGCCACCAAACAACCCATGCCAAACATACCAGTCACCCTCAGCGGCTGGGGTCTCAACAGGTACCCCGGCGGAAAACCCGTAAACGACCTTCAGTACATCATCCTGACAACGCTCCCCCTGCAATCGTGTGCAAATAGAAATCCGACTAACCAACCCATCACCAATGGCCATGTTTGCACGACATCCCCTGCAGGGAAAGGCGCGTGTCAGGGCGATTCTGGTGGTCCATTGATTTTTGCAGGTGAACAAATTGGGGTGGTGTCGTGGGGCGTTCCATGCGCTATTGGATACCCTGATATCTTCACTAGTGTTGCTACTTATAGGACCTGGATCGCACAATACGCATAATGACTTCACACTTATAAATAAAATGAAATGAATATTATAACTGTTTTTGTAAACGAACCTTTAGATCTTGATATCCCATAATATTTTAACCTGCACTTTAACCATCTCTAACATTTAACCGGACATGCTGAGAAGAGGTCGAAAACTAGTTTAAATATAAAAAAACTATAGAAAAATATGTTTTAAAGTCGGTAGGATAAGAATTCCTCAGGGGTTCACATCTGGTGAATACGGGCATTGGCACTCCCGAGGTACCCTAGCTGGATCTGGCTCTTCTTCAACTAGTCTTGACGCAGATCCCTTCATAATTTGGTATAGTCTTTCTAGTTGTCTATGGTCTCTCTTGATCAACTCTTATTTGAAATTTACTTGGAAATATTATGGGTGAGGTCACCCTTATTATAATGATTTGAATTTATGCACACTATCACAGCAATTTGCTGGATAACATCTACCAATCCTGGTAGTGTTGAAATTGGCTTTGTGGGGTTTCATTCTATTCATAAAAAATTCCGTACAATGTGGCAGTATCTTCTAGATGGTATATATCAGGGGTAGCCAAACTTTTGATCACTTTGGGCGACCTGTTTTTTAAATGATAGGCGGCGGTCTGCCAATATCGTATGTATTATTTGTTAATAAGAAAAATAGTAATTTAATATCAAACTTAAGTTTTCTATTTAGATTAGATTTTTTAAATTTAAAGTTAATTAAAAACCAAATAGATAATTCTACTACATATTCAAGATCCAGTTATTTTAATAAGAGAAAATAATTATTTCTTATGCACTAATGTAAAAAACTAAAAAAAAGGGTGGGTGGGTTGGTTGTTCCCCACCAACCAAACTATGCCCGTTCACTAATATCAAATGACTTGAACTCTACACTACATAATTCCCTATATATATTTTAAATTAAATCTAAATTAATAAATGAAATTGATTGAATTATAGAAAGTTATGGATAATAGTGTAGTGCAGAGTTCAAGCCATATGAAATAGTGAATGGGCATAGTTTGGTTTTTTGTTTATTAATAAACTAATATGTGTACATATCAGACAGGCGGGTGAATAGTTAGGTAGTTAGGAATAGTTACTCGGGCGACTAGTCCATCACGGTCGACGCTTTCACCACCCGTGCTGTATATAAATCAAATTATGCTATTATATTCTATTGAAGGTTATAATGTTATAAAATAGTATAAAAAAACTTACATATAAGACAGAAACCTTACTATATATATTCATATTCCATTATTTCTAATCCACTCTACACATATCACACTATTGTACCGCAACAATTCATTACTTAAATATATTTACAACACATTTATAAGTTTTTATAAGTAAATGAATGCATCGTAAGCCGTTTTGTGTAATGATTGTGTTTGAGAAACAAAAATTGGCATTTTTCCGCAAACGCACGCTTCAATACCGACTTTTTGTTTCCGCATCGTCGTCGGCCATTATGAAATTTTTGAGACAGAAATAACGGTTTCTTAATGTACGACGGAGATAGCAATATCATTTGATATTTCTATAAACAACTCTAGCTACAATAATAGTGATATGTTCATTTAAGGCAGGTGTTGATTTGACCATTGCCAACTGCATCAATGACACCTTCGCTGCTCATACTTGAACTATGAACTACATAGTTTCTCACTTTTTTATTACAAATTAGGCGTAAATTAACACATAGAATTAATTGAATAGAATATAAACTAATGGATAACAGTATAGTGCAGAGTTCAAGTTATTTGAAATAGTGGACGGGCATAGTTTGGTTGGTAGGGGACACATTATTTTCACTTATATTTTTTTAATTAGTCTTAAATTAATAAATGACATTAATTTAATCATAGAAAAGCAACAATAATAGTGATATGTTCATTAGAGGGTACCTCTAAAAAAACAAAAAGGTCGCCTATTGTTAAGACACTTTTCAGGAAAATGAGTTAGACATATCATTCAATATTGCTTTTATTGCAAATAGTTCATATTTTTGGGCATTAATATGATTTGGATTTGGAGGATGAGATCAGACGTAACCAGAAGGAGTTATTTCGGAACTTTTATTTAATTTATTTTATATTTTACCTCTTTAAATTGTATATTGTACATTGTACATATTGTACTTTTGTTCAAACTAATTCTCTTTGCATCACAATGTGCATTATAAGCGTAATATAGGCGTGACCACACCATAAGTGCAATAAATGTAAATCTTATACGTACATTTATGAACGTACTGTATTATAAGAATTTTATACAAAATCCAATGAATACATTATGCAATACAACATACAACTTTGTAAGATATATTGCATACCCTATTAGCTAGCTACATGAAATATATTGTTTACCTTTTAGGTTAGTTTTGTAAGAAAATAAACGTGAGTAGTTGCTCTAACAAGAATTAAACACGATGGCTCAAGGGAAAATGAAAGTTAAGACCAAGGTGCCAGATAAGACGAAAGGCAAGGGCAAGAAGAAGGGCAACGCAGTTACACAACGTGCCAGTAAATATTTTCATTATTATTTAATTTTAATATTATTTTGAGGTTACATATTTTTTAACTTAATTAAATTGTTTTTCTGGGGTATTTTCAAACATAATATTTATTTTATTAATAAATTACAAGGTAATGTAGCCTTCTAATCGCAATCTATATCTATAATGAAATTAGAACTGAAGAATATGAGTTTACCAATATTGAAGGGCACTATTAAATTATTGTACTATCCATAACAATTCAATAAATGCAATATTACTTTCTTATGTTAAGGATGGGAATGGCCAACAAATATAGATTTTCTTTCTAAAAACAAAAATTTTAGGACAGTAGTTTACCAGAGTATTCACCAATGTATCACTATTGCTATATGTATATGAATTCTAGCTTACTATATATTGTCTTTTTTAGACAAGCCTATACAACCAAAAAAACAAAAGTTTGAGGAAGCACACAAACTCAAAAAAATGATTACTAAGACAGTCAATAAGGCAGCTGAACATGAAATTCGGGAGATGGCTATAGGAACCAAAAAAACATTATCCAAGGCCCAGGAGGCTGTAGCAGCCCACCATTCAAGCACAAAAAAATAATTAAATTACATTTATGTTATGTAATTCATTATTTCTCCTCAAAAAAAAAAATAAGTACAATATGTAATAAAGTTAAATTAAAAAAAAAAACTCCATTCCCAAATTGTTGGCAATTCATACAATTCTTGTTTTGAATTTGTTTGATTTCTGTTAACTATTGTAAAGTTTGAATTACGTTGGACTAGGTTCATCAAGAAACTTAATACAAGTTTCTAGTTTCTATTATTCATATGTTATATTCAGCTTGTATTACCAATCATGTATTAAATAAAAGACATGCACAATTTGTGATTGGTCATAGTAAGAGCTGAACTTAGCCACAGATTAGCGTTTTATATAATAACGCTAATCTGTGATATATAACATGAATAATTGAAACTAGACAAACCACTGTAGTTCAAGATTTACTAGTGCAATGTAATTCACATTTTAGGTTTGAATGAAAAATACAACCTTGAATAAGTTTCTATTTTCAATCATTTGTGTGCTATGTTCAGTTTGTACTATGACCTTGAATGTGCTGTATGTGATTGGTTATAATATGCACTGAATATAGCACATGAACAATTTAGACTAGAACATAGATAGGAAACTTAATGTAGTCTTTTTAGAAGCCAGTGGCTGCGCCCTCTAGTGACAGTAATGTCAGCTCAGCTCTGAACCCTTGAGTTATGGTGCAGTGCTTAGCTAATTAATTCAAATAAATATTAGTATTTAAAATATGAAATTCTGTTTATTTAAATATCTCGATTCGGCACCCTGGACTAGAAACTTGTTCAATGTTGTATTTGTCTTTCAAGCTTTAAACGTGAATTGCCTTTATTTAATAACAAAAACATAAATCAATGTACATTAATCAAAAATGTCTTGAGTTCCAACAGCACACGATCCCCAAAAAGTACACGTTTGAAACGTGGTTTCAGTAAACGCACCCCTGTTCATTGTATATGTTTTGCACTTATGCAGGATGGATTGGATATTACTTTTGTAATATTTGTTTACTGGGATAGAAATCACTCTTTATTTGGTATTTATTTAATTTTTTCATCCCTCCGACATTATAAAATCATTAAAAAGCATAAAAACAATCAAAGTAGTTTCTTCAAATTTACTGTAATGAATAATAATCAATGGCACTAGACAATATAGGCAGCATGAGTTATTTGATATGGTTTATAAGGCACACATGTTATGGAGACGCCGTCTGCAAAAATAAAATGCCTATTATAAATACCATTCATTAATCATCATGATTAATCAATGTAAATACAACATTATAAAACAAATCGTACTTACAATTAGCAAATGACCCGTTTTATCTTTTTGAATACTTTCAGGCCTGCCCACTTTCACGTCGATTATTCCTTGTTTTCCAATCATATTGTGCTCGATGCTAAAAATATATTGTTTACATATTTTATATGTCTATTTAAAACATTGCCAACTGCATTCATATGAGAGTGAAGCTGTCATTGATGCAGTTGGCAATGATTTAAAATAATTTTAACAAAAATGTAATTTCACTTACACTTTTTTATCAACCACATTCAGTATTTGTGGATCTTTTTTGATGAACACAATTCTCGTTACACACTCGATAAGATGCGGAATTTCAAGTATAAGATCGCCCTGTTAATATTCAATTTATTAGTTGATAGTTAGAAAAATAATTAAGCATTTATTAATACCTTGTCCTTTTTAATGAGCTCCTCTGGCAGTTGTATCATCAACATCCGATCATTCTCATTTGTTACCAGTAGGTTAACATTGTCCAGAGAGAACTTGTGCTTTTGAGTCGTATTGTTACCTCGAGCGTCCAAAACGTAGATGGATGCGTTGGTGGCAATGACAATTCGATCTCGTGGCTTGTACCCATGTCGGTCGTATTTGACTGTTGTTGTTGCATACTGCACAATTACAAAAATATAGAAAACTAGTGGCTGTTAGCAGCAATATTTGCATTTATAGTAATAAAAAAGTACATAGATTACGATTCGAGGACTCGACTTAAACTAATTTATACAACTAATGCCCGTATTCACCAATATCCCATAAACTGTATAGGTTCTATAAGGTTTTGAATGGGTAAATTGAAAATGTCATTATGACAGAAATGGTCAATAGCGCTTGTAATTGGAGGTTTGACGACACATTTTCTTTAATTTTATTATTTATATTTATATATATATATATATATATATATATATATATATATACCGGCACAGAAAAGTCTAAACAACGACACTATCAACACGTGTTTTATTGTTGATTATTTTACATATAATTTTCTAGTCGGTACGTGGTTGTGAAGTCTTTTAAATTTTAGTCGGTTGTTGACATTATATGTAATTTAGATTTAAGTTTTATTATATATATATATATATATATATATATATATATATATATATATAATAAAACTATTATCTAGAGAATGTAGTTACTTTAGATTCTCTCTATTGGAAACACTGAATAATTAAAATAAAAAGTGTCATCAATCACAAGCGCTATTCAAGGCCTTTGACATTTGATTTGACATATTCTGTCACAATGACGTTGTCAATTTATACATTCAATAACTTATGGGACCTATACAGTTTGAGGTGTTAGTGAATAATACCCGTATTCACCAACATCCAATAAACTTTATGGGTCCCATAAGCTATTGAATGGATACATTTAAAATGATATTGTGACAGAATATGCCAAAACAAATGTCAAAGGCCTTGAATAGCGCTTGTGATTGTAGCTTTGAGGACACCTTTTGTTTACTTTTTCAGTGTTTCCAATAGAGCGAAACTAAAGTAACTACATTCCGTAGATAATTTATTTACTGTTGCTATACCAATGGTTCAATATCTATTGATAGATTTATAGAACGTTGGTGAATACAGGGGTAAGCGCCATAAAGTTTAGATTTGTTCTAACAAACCCTTTTTAAAATTAATTTCAAAAGTACATATTTTTAAATTGTCACATATATTACGCGTATTTTATATTTCCGAATTTGTTATATATGTAATTACCTGCACTTTTTCACCAACTAATGTATGAATGAAAGTCTGATAAATCGGTTTCAATTCATCTGGAATTCTCTCCTTTTTGAATAAATGCGGAACGCTGGCTGCGTAACTTTTCTTCTTACCTGTAATTATAGATTTTATACTAGTTTCGTAATTGTTTGCTGTATTGGTCTTTAAGCTCTTCATACACTATGAGCGAATTTTCAAATTTCAAAGAAAATGTGCTAATTTATTACTGATTTATTACAAAAAACTACTGCCCCAGGTCACATCTCAAATACATTGCAGTACTACGATTGATATATTAAATTGTGTTACCATAATTTTATTATATACAAATTAGAAAATAATGAGGATATAAATGGTTAATAGTTTTTAGAAGAACTTAGCTGGGTCTAGTTGTTAAAGGAGGAAGAAAAACTTCTATACGTATCATCCCAAGGGCTTTTCCTACAAAACCTCTGACAGAATGTGCGAAATTATATGCACTCGTAATAAGATTTGAACTAACCGGTGCCTCTATTCACTAGGCGACTATTTTATTTGGTTCCCATGGGTGACAGACCAGGGGGGTTATTTTTGAGCAATCACTATAAATATAGCGATCGACAGACCTTCACTATTATTGCGAATGGTATCTATTTTCGGACTTTCGCGTCGTGAACACTGATTACTATCTTTGGTAGAACTAAACAGTTGTTATATTTTGCCATTAATTTTTGAGCTAATGCGTTTTAGTCCATCGCTATGAAACTAAACGTTTTATAACGATCGTTCAAAAATCGCAGCCCAGCCTGAACCATTGATTAATAATCACAGTGATTAGTCAATGCCTGAACTCATAGAATAGACACCTAGAAACCACTAGTTCTACATAAACTTGATTATTTTAATTATTTGAAAAACGTAACCGCTTTTTGAGGTCTTACCGTCCAACAGGAACAACTTCTCAGCCATCACCTTCATATCCATCTGTAGCTTCCTTTCTGGCGTGATGGCTTTCCTATAAACCTTCGACAAATGCAACCGGTGGTAATACCTAATCTGCTCAGACGCATCCTGACATGTATACGGACATTTCGGCCACTGTTTATTTAATAAACTTCCCGGCAAACTCTTCGCGAGCCGCAACAGCCACTGTTTCTTAGCCAATGCTACGAATGCTTTATTGATGTCCGTTTCCGGTCCGTTGCGCGTTATAAATCCTGTTATAAACCTACAGGCAATGTGTTACTAAAAGAAAATCGATTAAAACGACACTAAATTACCTTCTGATTGTGTTCACCGCAGCCAGCCTTCTCGCCGCCTCCCTCTTGGCCTGCCACCGCCGATACCACTTTTGAACTACAATTGCACACAGACGCAATTCGCGGTACTTCCTGCGCTGCACCATGCCCCGGAAATGAGCTTGGATGAGGGCGGCGAGGTCGTGTTTTTTTGCTTGATACGCGTCTTCCGTTTGGAACAGCGTTTTTGGGAAACGTATAAAGAGTTTTGTCCTGTAAAATACAATGATGTATGAAATTGACGCGAATTACAGAAACTTAATAACTTAATAATAATAATAATAATAGGCTTTATTGTCCTACGGAAAGAAAAATCCAACAATAATATGCAAAATGTATAAATATATATTGCAAATACATTTCTTTAGACAACTAACTCAACTAGGTTTTAATATTACGCAAAGACATAAAGGAAAAACGCTTTGGAACAAAAAATCGTATTTCATATGAGAGCGAAGCTGTCATTGATGCAGTTGGCAATGTTAGTAGATCAAATTAATGTATATAGTTAACTTACTTGCCCATTCTGTACTCGTCTTTCTCATAACCAAGTCTATTAATGAGTAATTGTACGCCGTCTTTGGCGTCCCCACGGTAATGCGGCCATGTCTCTTTGCTCAGGCACTTGTACCGCTGCAGGAAGGGTTCGTAGGGGCGACGATACGCGAAACCAGCTCTGCGCACCCGTAGGTTTTCCATTAGCCCCAAATAAGTTACCTGATGTGTGACTAGTTCGGTGTCAAAATGGGCTGTAAATTCATTTTTGTTAAATTTATTTTACCACATCAAAATACGAGAAAGAATGGGGTTGGCAAGAGCGATTTCACTCACTGATCTTGTGCAATGCAATTCTCACTTTAACTGGTTGTTAAAATTAATAAAAAATATAATTAGAATGTAGAATAAATATGCTACCATCACACCACCTAAGGCCTACGATAATTAAAACACACACACCTGGTCTTTTCGTGTCATTCGGTTTGATACACCTAATATAATTAGGCTCTTTGTCCATTAAAATCCTCATTAAATCGTTAAGAGAGTTTTTGAATTGCGTTATTGCAGTCTCCGGTCGTTTTTTGCTCTTCTGCTCGTTAGCTGGGAATAGTTTGCGCATGATGTTATTTTTGGAGGCACTCATAGCCTCGCGCAAGTCCCAAAAGAGCAAATCATTGTTTTTCTCAATAAAAGAGCGCACGTTGTAAGTGACTGCGCCCGCGTAGTGTTTCAACTGGAACTCCTGAAGACAGAAATTAATTAAAACTTCTACTAAATGATGACAAATTAAAGAGAAAAAAACATGTTTTTTAAAATATAATATAAAAAAATCGCTAAACTTGTTCAAAACAGCGGTATGTAAGTTAAGTTCTATTGAATTTTTTGTCGTTCATAATACTACTAGAAAATTAAACGCATGAAGCATAAACGTATAGTTTTTCTTAATTTTCTTTTTTTTTCAGTGAGCCCCAAATTCCACCAGCAACTACGATGAAAAATTGTGAGTAATTCAATTTCATATATTTAAAACAAGTTTTGTGATGTGTAAATGACATCAAAAGCGGCCGAGTAAACCAGGGCTTACAAGGCTGTACGTGTATACGAATGATTACGGTTAGGGTTTATTGGAGAGCAGTAAATCTCTACTGCCCGTATTCACTAATATCCCATAAACTTTATAGATCCCATAAGCTATTGAATGTATAAATTGACAACGTCATTGTGACAGACTATGCCAAAACAAATATCAAACAACTGGACTAGCGCTTGCGATTGGAGCTTTGATAACACCTTTTGTTTAATTATTCAGTGTTTGCAATAGAGAGAATTTAAAGTAACTACATTCCCTAGATAATTTATTTATCGTTTCTATAACAACGAATACTTATGGGTTCAATAACTATTGATAGATTTATGGAACGTCGGTGAATACGGGGGTACGCAATGTAAAAAGTGTTGAATTATAATGGTTAACGGTGAGATTTTCAATTAACTGACATAATTATGTTTATCGGGGTATGCGTTAAAGAAACACTATACGATGTTAAAAAAAATCAACTGATCAAATCAATCAACTATTTTAAATAGGAATAGTTTCTATATTATACGTACATCTCGCCCCATTTTCTTTTGCAACTGCAAATCTGCTTTCTGATGGCTAAGATAATGGCCATGCCCTGAAAGATGTGCGTTCATCTTAGCCAGAAGCGTCAAATCAGTGGCATCACCCGGTCGCAGACACTCTTCGTCCATTAACGAAATAATTCCTTTGTGCTTTTCCTCGATCAAATCACAAATGACTTTATTGTCGAAATATTCAATGTTTTGCCATTCGATCCCCTCTTTTAAATACTCCTCCTGCTCGGACTTCAAGGTCAGCTCGATGAAGAGCTGCTGCAGCTTCTCGTTGCAGAAATTAATGCATAACTGTTCAAAACTAGACATAAATATAATTGTGTTATTAGTAATATAAATATGAAGATTGTTGAAATATTTGGGGTGTTACAATTTGGAAAAACTATCTGAATTCTATAAAAATAAATCATCCCTGTTTTCGACAATTTCTTTAATGTGTCTCCCGTTAAATATCAATTGTAGAACCGGCCCTAAGAGTCGAATCAGGTAATGATTGGAACACATGTGCATAATCAGTCAGTCATTTGAAAAAAGACACCATTGCTCACTCAAAAATGGTCGACATAATTGACACATTAAAATTAATGGAAATTAGAAATTAAAAATAGACGTGTCCAAGCAATTTTTGCAACAATCACTAATACAGTTTTTTGTGAAATGCATTGTAATCTTTAGGGATACCCCGTATATTATTTTATACCCACTTACTTGTTCTTATCGAAAATTTCAAATCCGTAGATGTCCAAAATCCCTATAACTGAATTTTTTCGAGCTGTTCCCGGCTTCAAGGAGTCGTTAATTCGATTAACAAGCCACGAAAATAGTCTATCATAAATTGCTTTCGCTAGAGCATCTCTAGCGTAGACTGCAGTCTCTCGGTTAAGAGGACTAGTAACGACATCGCCACGAGCTTCTCGTGTTCTGTGCGTGAGGGCCTGTTTGAATTCATCCTTTCCACAGCTCAATAACTATAATTTAAATTCACAAACGAAGTTACATATAAGAATTAAATAATTTGCTACTTGCAAGAACACCGGCACAACTCAAAATTATTATTTTAGAGAAAATTCTATGCAAATATTTAGGTAGGTGGTAGGTTTTGCTAATTCAACACTGGTGTAACTGCTGTCTGGCGATCGAATACGTGAATACTTTTATGAAAGTCTTAAAGGCACCTTACACGGTCAATAATACTGTCAATATTTGCTTCAATCCTCCTTTTATATTTATCAAGTAATTAATTATCCGGATAAAGATCAGTATTCTCATCATTACATCATTACTATGCCTTACACGATGAGTAATACTGGCTATATTTTAGAATAATAAACATATTATTGTACAGTAATACTGTCATTATTCTAAAATATTGACAGTAATATTGATCGTGTAAAGTGCCTTTTAGGGCCGGTTCTACAATTGACATTTAACTGGAGAATAAGGCTATTTGTGGAATTAGGGCCGGTTCTACAATTGACATTTACCCGGAGAATAAGACTATTCGTGGAATAACTTTGAGATTTTAACGCTAAATCTCAAACTTATTCCACGAATAGCCTTATTCTCTAGTTAAATGTATATTGTAGAACCGTCCCTAAGTTCATTCATTGGCGTCAATATCTCTAACTTATTCCACGAATAGCATTATTCCCTGGTTAAATGTCAGTTGTAGAGCTGGCCCTCACTCCCGTATTCACCGACGTTCCATAAATCTATCAATAGCTATTCTACCCATAACTATTCGTTGTTATAGCAACAATAAATACAATATTTAGAGAATGTAGTTACTTTAGATTTTCTCTATTGGAAACACTGAATAATTAAACAAAAGGTGTCATCAAAGCTCCAATCGCGATTCAAGATGTTTGACATTTGTTTTGGCATATTCTGTCACAATGACGTTATACATTCAATAGTTTATGATATCTATAAAGTTTATGGGATGTTGGTGAATACGGGCATTACACACATAAATTTACCACATTTTCGTTTTGATTCACAATCAAACTCGCAATTTTATTAGTTATACCGGTCTTGCTCCAAAGTAGCGAATTGCTCAATAAAACAGCTAAAACACATTGTATAAGATTATAGTTAACACGTGGCGCTACATGTCATCCTATACTTATCTATAAATTTTACAGCACCTTAGTGATGGCATCTAAAGCATCTGATTGCCTCACAACAGCCTTGCCTTCCTGTTCGACGAATCCAATGTTTCCCATATGCAAAACACTTGCAATTATTTTAAACATTTCGTTTTTCTCAGCCTCAGAAAACTCAATGGTTGTAAGCGCTTTGGCAACATCATCGAAAGCTGATTTGTCATGAATTTGAGATGTGTTTGCTTTATCCTTTAAGTAAATTAAGTGTGATTAATATGATTAAACAACTATCTACATTTGATATAAATATATAATCTACTTTTCAGAAATTCTGTATTCAAATCATATATGCATATATACATATATACATATATACATATATACATATATACATATATACATATATACATATATACATATATACATATATACATATATACATATATACATATATACATATATACATATGTACATATATACATATATACATATATACATATATACATATATACATATATACATATATACATATATACATATATACATATATACATATAATTTCGGCGTGGATAATTATTGCCTATTTGAGGCTGTAAATAGGTAAATGTGAATACTCTAAATATTTCACCCTCCGGAGACGTGGGTTCGATTCGTCCCTAGATCTAAATCTAATGGTTGTATTTTTACATGATTATTAATAATTCTTTCCAAAACATACTCCACACACTACACACACACACACACACACACACACACACACACACAAACACACACACACACACACACACACACACATATATATATATATATATATATATATATATATATATATATATATATATATATATATATATATTTGAGTGTAGTGTGTGTAGTATGTTTTGGAAAGAATTATGAATAATCATGTAAATATGGTAACAACCATTAGATTCAGATTTGGTACGCGTTATTCACTATAAAATACTATAAAAATAAACTCACACCATGGGTTAAATAGAAGTAGTTGTTAAGGTCGCGCTTTAGGTGTAGTTCCTGCAACTGTTGTTCGCTGGCGCCTGCCAGTAGTTGGTAGAAAATGTGGAAATTACGCTCACCAGGAACTTGGTTGATAACGCGTGATTTTTCCAATAGGTAGTTCAGAATATTACCACCCACAGGGTTTCCCTAAAATAGATATATTTTAATGCAATAATTAGAGACGTATATAAGTATGTTGTTTAGTAACTTTACAAACAAATTGGAATCAATTCTTTTATCTATTAAATGAAACTATGCAAACTAAAGTGGTTGAATACAGTCAACTATACTCTCACTGCTTTATATTCTGAAATATCACATTAAAATCGTATGAAATCTGATGTATAATTCCACAAACCCGTACCTCAAAGTTGAATTCGATGTCCATATATTTGCCGAATCTACTTGAGTTGTCGTTGCGATTAGTGCGTGAATTACCAAATGCTTCCAGCACTGGGTTTGATTGTAGCAATTTATTCTTAACCATTTCTACCTTCCCCTTTCGATCGGTCACATCCGCAATATATTGCAATACTTTTTTCGAGGCTTCTGTTTTTCCAGAACCTGATTCGCCTGCGGAGTAAAGTTAGCATCAGAACGCACTAGTAGTGTAGTCCAGTCGAATTAGAATTATGAGGTCAGCTTAAATTGTAGGTAATAAATTATGTAAATACTACTAAACCCAATAAAAAAAAATACTGTATGTGACCAAATATACACAAATTAAAATTTTCAGTTGTGTGATCCAGACTTTTGTTACAGTTTACTGTGCTGTCAACTTAGTACTTTTATTTTTATAGGACTATCACTCGTAAGGCTTTTCCGCCAGTGAATTCATTTATGTAAAAGAAATAATTTGAAAGAACATAATATATACGCATTCAAGTGTTAAACTGCGGCATATTAAAACTGAAGTTTTATTTACTTGTTATACTGACATTAGTTGTCATGTTGACAAAAATTACATTAAAAGGCCCTTACACGGTCAATAATACTGTCAGTCCTAGTACTGTCAGTATTTGCTTTAATCCTCCTTCAATATTTATCAAGTAATCTATTATCAGTATACGCTCGATTCTATCATTACATGCAAACATTGTTTATACACCTTTTTTTATGAACTTAGTAGTAAATACGTAAAACAAAACTACACTCACAAACTCACCTGAAATCAGAATACATTGCTCACGGTTTTCCTCTTTGAGCGATCGATATGCTGTGTCAGTCAACGCGAAACTAAAACAATAATTGTTTTACAATACCAAAATAAATAGAATTATAATTTCCGCCAAATTTCAATCAAAAACTGTGCTATTGTTGACTTGTATTAATTGTGTAACTATAGCAACAGCGGCGGCCATAACTATTTTCGAGCGTATTTTATTTTTCACGGCAAACGTGATTGTATAGTACACATAAGAGAATCATGGATAGTCCTGGTTTTCTAGCAAGCGGTGTCGATAAATACGGCCGTTTTTGACGTCATTTACACATTACAAAATACGTTTTAAGTTTTAAGTATATAATTGGATAACTCACCAGATTTCAGTATAATTCATGACATTTTCTCAATACTTTGAAATATATCGGTCTCTGAATTACCAGATTTATTTAAATATACATAAAAGAAACGTGTGACGTCAAAATGACGTGCAATACGGCCGCTTTTGTCGACACCGCTTTCTAGGAAACCAAGGCTTAAGCAACATCCCTTCGTCTTATAATTCATCAAATTGATATCTCATTATCGCTCGGTTTTATAAAGACGAGGTAACTATAATCCATGAAAATCGTTCCTGAGTTTTCTAAAGTGTACTTAATTTAACAATTTCTTATTTTGAAAAATTTGAACTTACACATGCGGCGATGTTTCGAAAAAGTGCTTGTTATTATACTCTTTGACCTGCTCTTGGTTATATATGTTGAGCTCTTTGTATGGATTTACGGATACTAGTACCTGACCGATGTAAGTCTGAGGACAAACAAACACAGTACATTATTAGTTTAAAATAATATAGTTTAGAGTAAGTAAATAGAAAGAAAACTGTTCAGAAATTGCATGTGTGACAATAGAAATGGAGTTTCACTTTTCCACTTTATCGATATATTATTATGCCATTTTTTAACAATTTTCTTCTCAAGATTTTTAAACACAGCCCATAGTAAGATGGAAGAAAACTGTTCGGTTTACTTACATAAATTAAATTTTCATTAAACCTTTTCTCCAGATTATTTACAAACACCTCTGCACTGGTGTAATTCTCCAGGAGAATTGCATCCTGCACTCCAACCCTATCTCTATCCTGCAGCGACTCCATATTTTAGTACCTGAAAAAGAAACAATTAAATATATTAAAATATCTGGTGTAGGCATCACACGACTTTCCGAATCATATTGACATTTTTGACACTTGACATTTTTGACACTTGACATTTTTTGCCAGTTGACATTTTTTACACTTGACATTTTTGACACTTGACATTTTTGACACTTGACATTTTTGACACTTGACATTTTTGACACTTGACATTTTTGACACTTGACATTTTTGACACTTGTCATTTTTGACACTTGATATTTTTGACATTTGACATTTTTGACAGTTGACATTTTTGACACTTGACATTTTTGACACTTGACATTTTTGACAGTTGACATTTTTGACACTTGTCATTTTTGACACTTGACATTTTTGACATTTGACATTTTTGACACTTGACATTTTTGACACTTGACATTTTTGACATTTGACATTTTTGACTCTTGACATTTTTGACACTTGACATTTTTGACACTTGACATTTTTGACACTTGTCATTTTTGACACTTGACATTTTTGACACTTGACATTTTTGACACTTGACATTTTTGACACTTGTCATTTTTTACACTTGATATTTTTGACATTTGACATTTTTGACACTTGACATTTTTGACACTTAACATTTTTGACACTTGACATTTTTGACAGTTGACATTTTTGACACTTGTCATTTTTGACACTTGTCATTTTTGACACTTGACATTTTTGACACTTGACATTTTTGACAGTTGACATATTTGACACTGACATTTTTGACACTTGATATTTTTGACACTTGACATTTTTGACACTTGACATTTTTGACACTTGACATTTTTTACAGTTACTCAAATATACTCAAATATATTCAAATATAGTCAAATATTATCAAATATTGTCAAAAATTTCAAGTGTCAAAAATGTCAACTGTCAAAAAATGTCAACTGTCAAAATAGTTAAATCTATATTTGTAATGCCGGACATAATATACTGAAAGAATATACCTTAAGATTTAGCTACGAGTGTCAGTTATCAACTAAATTGACTTTTATAGAGATATTTTGTTTAAATTATCAGCACTCATGATCAACTTTGTATGAATATGTTTTCTTGGTAATGTATTATGAAATATATTAGACTCTTGTCTTGCAAGAGAATAAAAAACTTTATGCTCCAGATATGGCATGATTATTATGTGTTATCGCGAAAATTGAATGCGTCCGATAAAACCATATTTAAAAAACGATTACACCAATTAAGTTATGATATTTAGTTTTATTTGATAAATGAATTGCTTAAAGTGAAACGCTGTTTCCTAATATCACACCAAATTGGGTCATTTTTATAGCGATTTCCTTGATATTACGAAAATATTGACTTTTATATTGTTCATAAAATAATTTATTAAAAAAATCATTATTTAACAGGGTAACTTCGAAATGAAGTTCGTACAAAAAGGTTATTTTTGGATTTACAACTTATATATAGTTGAAGCCATTTGAAATAGTGGACGGGCATAGTTTGGTTGGTAGGGGCCACCCGACCACCCCACCTTCGCTTGCATAGTTTTTTCAATGGATACAGAAGTTTTATATTGTTTAAACTATTCCAAGAAGAGTGTTATCCTATGGAAGAACTATGCGAACAAAGGTGGGGTGGGCGGGTGGCCCCCACCAACCAAACTATGCCCGTCCACTATTTCAAATGGCTTGAACTATGCACTACACTATTTATCCATAATTTTCTATGTTTAAATTAATGTCATTTATTAATTTAAGACTAATTATAAAAATATATGTGAAAAATAATGTAATATATAGTTCAAGTCGTTTGAAATAGTGGACGGGCATAGTTTGGTTGGTAGGGGCACCCGCCCACCCCACCTTCGCTTGCATAGTTTTTTCAATGGATACAGAAGTTTTATATTGTTTAAACTATTCCAAGAAGAGTGTTATCCTATGGAAAAACTATGCGAACAAATGTGGGGTGGGCGGGTGGCCCCCACCAACCAAACTATGCCCGTCCACTATTTCAAGTGGCTTGAACTATGCACTACACTATTTATCCATAATTTTCTATGTTTAAATTAATGTCATTTATTAATTTAAGACTAATTATAAAAATATATGTGAAAAATAATGTAATATATAGTTCAAATCGTTTGAAATAGTGGACGGGCATAGTTTGGTTGGTGGGGGCCACCCGCCCACCCCACCTTTGTTCGCATAGTTTTTCCATAGGATAACACTCTTCTTGGAATAGTTTACACAATATAAAACATCCTGTATCCATTGGAAAAAGTATGCGAGCAAAGGTGGGTTGGGCGGGCGGCCCCCACCAACCAAACTATGCCCGTCCACTATGAAATCGTGCAATTTCGCTTTAGCCCGTATTCACTAACATCCCATAAACTTTATAGCTCCCATAAGATATTAAATGGATAAATGGACAACGTCATTCTGACGGAATATGCCAAAACAAATGTCAAACATCTTGAATAGCGCTTGCGATTTGAGCTTTGATGACACCTTTTGTTTAATTATTCAGTGTTTCCAATAGAGAGAAACTAAAGTAACTACATTTCCTAGATTATGAATTTATTGTTGCTATAACAACGAATACTTATGGGTTCAATTGCTATTGAACATAAGTATTCGTTGTTATAGCAAGTCCTAGGATAAATCATTTCCCGCTTTGATTTGTTCACGGGAAATACCATTTCCCACACTAGTGCTTCTTCAAATGCATACCAATAATATTATTATGTGGAACAGTGATTCTAAAAATATTTGGGGGGTCGCAGAAAATTATAATTATAGATCATTTGGATGTTTCTATATGATTTGATTCATTTGATATTTTTAAGTCCAAAAGGGGGTCGTGGATTAAAAAGTTTGAGAAACACTGATGTTTAACATAACATATTTAATTTCGACAGTAGCCGTAAGTTTATTTATAATCTGGGCATTCGGGTGGAGCCCCATTCTTATCTTCGCAATTACTGTGAAATTATTATTAACAAAATAGTTGTTCATAATTTCAAGGTAACAATTTTTATAATGATTCGAGAAATAAAAAAAAATATTTTACTAAAACAATGGTTTCCATGAAAATCAGTAGCGCACTCAGT
The DNA here is from genome assembly GCA_963942505.1 of Lordithon lunulatus. Taxonomy (NCBI): domain Eukaryota; kingdom Metazoa; phylum Arthropoda; class Insecta; order Coleoptera; family Staphylinidae; genus Lordithon; species Lordithon lunulatus. The sequence goes on from OZ012666.1 coordinate 71,594,094, forward strand.
AATATATTGAGATATAATGCACACAGCTCACAATTAGATCATTAATTACATACGTTATTTTCCTCCTGAATTATCCACGCTACATCAAAGCTTTATTATCCCAGATGTGAAAGGAAGACAATATGTTATGCAATTTAGTCAAGCACTTATTCTGACGATACGGATTGCCGCACCGACATGACACTCTGCAACTGACTCCACTGAAATTCCAAAAGTACTTTATCAATTGGACTGATAACACAGTGTGTTATCATTTATTATGTTTTTATCTGATTGTAAGGTGTATAAGGCACACATGCCATATCTGAATATCTATTTGTGTAATTTTTTTTCTGTCAATATTATTATTATATATGTGCTGCAACTATTATTGGCTTATAAAGTGCAATTTTAATATTTCCAATTTAACCTTATTTTGAACAATAAATTTCAACAATAAATAATTACAAGGAAAGTAAATATACGAAATAAATATACAGGATGATTATTAACTGACATACAAAAATGACATATAAAGTTTTGTATTTTAAGCTGTAATACCAAATAACTGTTAATAATAAATTTAGTACTAATTGCTTTTCGATATCAAGGTATTAGAATTGGGTGTAGACATTTTCAAAAACAAAATTGTCGACACACCAACTTTATAAAAACCGATATCATCTTCGCAAAAATCTATACTCCTGGGTTTTCCGGATCATTAAATTCGAGTTTGGGGTCATAATTTTCAAAATAAAAACATAATGACCGACCAACTATGTACAAAACATCATTCTAGCGAAAATCAATACTAATTGGCGGGGTCAAATATTTCGAATTTGAGGTAAAATTTTTCAAAAACTACCCAGCTCAGTGGCCGAGTGGTTAGAGGCGTCGTCCGACTCGTACTGAGCGTTGGGGAGCCTGAGTTCGATCCCCAGCGGGGAACGAATTTGCGCGAATCACCTTTCACAGTTTTTAGAGGTTTTCTGTGAAGTTAAGGTAAATACCGGGTGATTAAACTCCTCTGAGCTTCTCCATTGACCGGCGGAAAAGCCTCACGGCTAATAGCCCTATAAAGATAGAAGTTTTTTTTTATTTCAAAAACATTTGTACAAAAATGTGTACATAGTTCTAATGAGCATAGGCTTTCGGTAGCTTCAGTTATAATTCACCCTGTATACTAAAGCCAGATGAACTTTCGATTGTCTTTTATTAAGGCTCGTAATTAAACTGAAGATGTCGTGAAATTACGTATATCGTTGCTAATTGGTGAAACACCAGAGAAAGGTACGAGATGTGCATGTATGTTTACAATTTAGTTTCGCTTTTCCTGCTAATAACTAATGATCACGTTCATTAACTCGGTAATGTAAGTTTGTATGAGTAAATTGTTATGAAAAAATGTTGATGTATGAAATTCTAGAAATATTACATATTATTATAAGTAATAATAATGATAAGTCTTCATGTCTTCATTAATAATATTAAGATAAAATACGGGCAAACAAGTACTACAAATATTAATAATAATAATAATAATACAACTTTATTTGCAAACAGACAAAATTACATCTAATTACAGGATATTAATAATAATAATAATACAACTTTATTTCGCAGACAAAATGAGATCTAATTACAGGAAAAAAAAATTACATTTAAAACAAAAAAAGTAATAAAATAGATATAAAATAAGATAAGATAAATAAAATAAAATACATAGTACATACATTTGAAATGATTTTTCTCGGAAATTTCCTTATGTGACCTATGTCATAATATACATTTATGATCACAAAAAAATAATCCCTTTCAGAATGCGTAATAAAAAATAGGGTTGTCATTTTAACACCTTGTCGATAATGTCATTGCTCGTTCAAAAATGGTCGAAAAAAAATTGACACTTTCATTAAAAATTGGAAATTTTAAATTAAAAATCGATGTGTCCCAGTAATTTTTATAGACATTATAAATAATATCGAATTTATTCCATACTTTAAGGACATACAGGATATATAGGATATTAGGGTAGGGACATATGTGAAAAAAATTAATAAAGCATTTATAAACTATAATCTATGAAAATAATAAAAAAGATCTTTTATAATAGAATAGATATTGATATATTTCATCAAACATTTTTTACATATAAAAAGATTGTAAGCAATGTAGAGTTAATTTAATTTAAGTACAATGTATGTCTGATGTATTGTATGTACCATATTATTTTTTTTTTCTTATTTTGTATGTTGTTCTGTAAATGGATGTAAATCTGTAGAGCAATTAATCTATTATTATTATAACCAAGACGAGTTCAGATTTTATGTTTAGAACTCTTTCGATAGCTCCGGGCTGAATTTGGTCGCCCCTAAAGTCCTGGTTTCCTAGCAAGCGGTGTCGATAATAACGGCCGTTTTTGACGTCATTTACACATTACAAAATACGTTTTAAGTACATGTAATTGAATAACTCGGCAGATTCCAGTGTAATTCATGACATTTTCCCAATACTTTGATGTATTACGCTCTCTGGATTACCAGATTTATTTAAATATACGTAAAAGAAATGTGTGACGTCAAAATGACGTGAAATACGGCCGCTTTTGTCGACACCGCTTCCTAGGAAACCAAGGCTTTACTTTGACCGCCCGCTAGGACCGGTCCTGATTAAAAAACAGTTTCAAGTTGTATGTAAAAATATCGGATGCATTCTGAATGCTATGATAACTGTATATCATTGAATTATATGGCGAGTTCATATTATTGTAAAATTTAATTTAATTTAAAGACTAAAAAAACTTTTCTTCGTAATATGTAATGAGCAACTGATTATCCTCATAGGCAAACTAATTTCGTACCTCTCGATAAATATAAACTTACCAGCTACCATTTTACTCATTCATTTCGCAAATGAATGTTAAACGGCCGTCCGAGATTCTTTAATTGCCCAGCCCAATGCACGCGTGCACGTAATCAATTAACGGCATGTTATGTAAATCTAATGAATCGATCAATTGAAGCCAATTGCACGTAGTTTTCACAACAAAAATATGATTTGCGAGCATTCCCCGCGTGTCAGCGCAAAGATCGTAAAAGTTCTAATTGCTTGTCGATCTGTTTTACGACCGCATAAAAAAAATACGGTCAGATCATACGTAACTAATGAATAGACAGATATTAATTTTATGATGTTATTTTACATATTACATATTATAGATTATTTCTATAATTGTTCACATATGAAGAGTGATATCGTTGGTTTAGAAGAAGACTCGAAACTGGAAAAGTACAAATATTGGTAAAATCGCTTGTAAAATTTTGTAGTATTTCAATTAGCCAGGAACTAAATTCAAAATGGTTTCATATACTTTTATTTTTCCAATTGGTCATTTTGGTAGATGCTAAGCAAAGTTAAAATGTTTCTACCTGCCCAAAACCATCCCAGCATGCCTTTTTCATCGCCTACTTTTCAGTTGTGACTCTTTTTACCAGAAATTATTATTAGAATGTTTGTATTAAATTTATGAGTTAAGAGTTACAACTTAAAATAAAAAAGGTCAGGAGTTTAAAAAAAAATTGGGCATTGGGCACATTAAATTTTTTATTTTTGTAGAAATTTGACCTCTATCCCTATTTTTCGCGCATACGTTAAATACATATATATATATATATATATATATCCACTATTTCATAACAAACCATGTACTACATTATTTCTTTTTTTAACGAAGTAGGCGTAAAATAACAAATGAAATTAATTGAATAATAGAAAGTCACAGATAATAGTGTAGTGCATAGTTCAAGTCGTTTGAAATAATGGACGGGTATAGTTCGGTTGGTAGGGCTCCCCCACCCACCCCACCTTTGCTTGCATAGTTTTTTCAATGGATACAGACGTTTTATAGTGTTTAAATTATTCCAAGAAAAGTTTTATCCTATAGAAAAACTACGAGCAAAGATGGGGTGGGCGGGCGGCCCCTACCAACCGAACTATGCTCGTCCACTATTTCATAACGAACCATGTACTACATTATTTCTTATATTTTTTTAACGAAGTAGGCGTAAAATAACCAATGAAATTAATTGAATAATAGAGAGTCACAGATAATAGTGTAGTGCATAGTTCAAGTCGTTTGAAATAGTGGACGGGCATAGTTTGGTTGGTATGGGCCACCCGCCCACCCCACCTTCGCTTGCATAGTTTTTTTCAATGGATACAGACGTTTGATGTTGTTTAAACTATTCCAAGAAGAGTGTTATCCTATAGAAAAACTATACGAGCAAAGGTGGGGTGGGCGGGGGTCTCCTACCAACCAAACTATGCCCGTCCACTATTTTATAACGAACCATGTACTACATTATTTCTTATATTTTTTTAACGAAGTAGGCGTAAAATAACAAATGAAATTAATTGATAATAGAAAGTCACGGATAATAGTGTAGTGCATAGTTCAAGTCGTTTGAAATAGTGGACGGGCATAGTTTGGTTGGTAAGGGCCCCCCGCCCACCCCACCTTCGCTTGCATAGTTTTTTCAATGGATACACAAGTTTTATATTGTTAGAACTATTCCAAGAAGAGTGTTATCCTATGGAAAAACTATGCGAACAAAGGTGGGGTGGGCGGGTGGCCCCCACCAACCAAACTATGCCCGTCCACTATTTCAAATGGCTTGAACTATGCACAACACTATTTATCCATAATTTTCTATGATTAAATTAATGTCATTTATTAATTTAAGACTAATTATAAAAATATATATGAAAAATAATGTAATACATAGTTCAAGTCGTTTGAAATAGTGGACGGGCATAGTTTGGTTGGTAGGGCCCCCCGCCCACCCCACCTTCGCTCGCATAGATTTTTCAATGGATACAGACATATATATATATATATATATATATATATATATATATATATATATATATAATAATAATAATAAATAAATAAATTGATAAATTTGACGAATTTGTTTAATGGTCGCTATACATATTTGCATAGCATTCGCTCTAAATCACCACGGAAATGCAACAAAAGCAATTTCTTCTTTCCGCTTGATCGCCCTAATTACAACGAAAGTACGGAAGACGCAATGGTTACTGGCGACATATTACATTACAAGGAGGACTAACTCTGACATGACGGTGCGGTCGAGAAAGTGGTCAATCGCTTTTCATTTCGATGCACTTCTTTAAAAATGCAAAAGTATTGAGATTTCTTTATTTTGCTCCATTCACGTATTATTCTATCGTCCGTCGTTCCCTACATTTTTTTTTTTTTAATTAAATTAAAATTGTTTTGTAAAACAGTTTTAAAAAAATAATGACGTACGTATGATACATGGGCAAGTTATTTTCTAGAAAACAGAACAGTCTAATAAAGAGAAAGTATAGTCAAACAGAAAAATAGTAAAAAAAGAACCTTTATTTGGCATTTCCCTCACAAAAAAATGCTCTTCAACATCAACAACCACAACAAAAATACATAAAAAATCATATATCAATTAAATATAGAAGAATAGTATGATAAATAAATAAACAAACACAATCCAGTGATTGTATAATAAAAACTCTTATTATTATTTAAATATTTCATATTCTCTCAACCATTATAAACCACACAAAGATTTCTTTATGCAAATCCAACACCGATTCTTTCACCGGCTGCGTGATTCACTTATTAATTAGCCCATTGTATGTAATTTCACATTACCTTATAAAATTATTAATACAAATTTGACCTCGACGCGAAATGCAGTAACCAAAAATTACTTTCATCGGTTGTTACACAACGTTATGAAAGCATAAACAATATAAGCGATTTTATATCATCAATTCAAAATTATATTGATTTCCCTAAGGTAAAGTTAACCACATAATCATTGAAGATTGCACACAGGGGTACAGGTATATACATGCTATCCTATAAAAATTATTTTAATTAATTAAAAATCAAAATAAACCAATTAATAATTAAATATCCTCTTAACTGAATAAATCAGCACTTTCATATCGTGAAAAGATTATTAAATGTAATTCCTCGAAAGTGCAATGATTTACTCTACTCCTGTATATACTCACGTATATTTATTTATACAGGGAGTTCTATAAGAAATTGAATGCTTTTGGCGTCTACTATGTGATAATTCATTTTCAATAAAGGAAATGAATAAAACTATTATGTTTTTTTACACAAGTGGTAAAAAACATATTAGTTTTATTCGTCTCCTTTATTGCAGTTCTCTTTCACGTAAAAGTCGAAATAACCATTGTAAAAACGCTCTTTTCAAGCTGTATATCAGTGTGTCTCGTACCGACTTCTAATTTGTATTTTTGGATTCAGGGGGTGGCTTTACATACGCGAATTATATTATCCCCAAGTATATACAGATGGTGTTGGTAGAGGTCGAATTTTTACAGTGAAAATCAAATATTTAACAATTCATTTTATGCAACCAATTAATAGTCCCTAAGGTACTAATTAAAAATGTGAAACCCGTTTGTGGATATCTCTTTCTGTTTTCGTGCTACAACCCTTCAAAAGTCGTAAAAATTACTTATAATTACCATTTCAAAATCGTCGTTTTCGAGCTGTATCTGTAAATGTTTGTCGTACCGACTTCTAGTTGGGGTTTTTCAATTCAGGGGGTGGCTTTCTATACGAAAACTCTGCTATCCCCAATCTACATCTATTACTTTTAACTAGACATGCGAAAAACCGAGAAATGATCAAAGGGGCAGAGGTCAAATGTTTACAATAAAATTTAAAAAATAATTTTATGCTACAAATCAATACTCCTTAGAATACTAATTAAAAAAACGAAACCCATTTTTGGACGTCTCTCTCTCTGTTTCGCATCACAACCCTTCAAAATTCGTATAAATTGCTTGAAATTACCATTTCAAAAACGCATGTTATAAATAAATTTACATGCGTTTCTGAAATGGTAATTTCAAGCAATTTATACGAATATATATATATATATATATATATATATATCTTGTATGTATGTATGCTACAATAAATATATCTTTTTCTCTGTACGAATTTTGAAGGGATGTGATGCGAAAACAGAGAGAGAGAGAGTGACGTCCACAAATGGGTTTCATTAATTTCACAGAAAACCTTAGAAAAACTGTGAAATGTCATTCGCAAAATTTCAATCACTGTACATAATCAAACACAATATTAATATTTCAATGATTATATCAATTATCTAGAAAGTTAAACATTTACAGAGTTGCAGCATGATTTTTCAAAACACATATTTTTATCATTTGTTTCAAAATAAGTCATTTTGTTAATGTAAAACCTGTATTTTTCTTCACTACAATTTGGACAATTGTAAATTGATGTAAAAACAATACCCCAATAACTTTATTCTAATAATAATAATTATTATTACACTTACATTTTCAGCTGCAAACTCCAATACTAACTAAAACTCGTCCGTATTATATTATTATTGGTGTGTATAGTTTTGTTTTTGGAGGGTGTAGGGAAAATATTGTCGCGTTCCGGTCGCGACCCGGTCGGCAATGGCGCGTGCCTTCGCGGTATTTCACGCGCGTGTGCCTCAAATGTCAGAGAGCGCGAGCCGAACTGAAAGAGCGAAGAAGTTGCCGCCGCTGCCGTGCCGCGAAAAGAAAGGCATTCACTCCCACACAGGACAGACGACTCAAAAAAAAAAAATTAAAATTAAAAGTTACAAACAAGACAAGATGAGCGATTGAATCATAACTAGCGTTTGTTTTAATTAGGGAACTAATTGGTCTCTCTCGGATGAATAATTAAGCGGATTAAACAGTTACGCAGGTCAAACAAACTATATGATCATTATATTTATACTAGGTGAATTCGACGAGGATATCATAAATCAATTGCCAAAGGGTAGAGTATTGCAAGCCCTACGAATTAAGCACTTTTCTCTAGCTGTTACCGTATACACGCTACAGCGGTCAGCAGATGTGAAAATGTTGAAATTTCATCGTTTTTCTCGGTTTAAACTCGGTAGCGTATTTATTTTAAACACTAGAGGGATAGTTTATATATCAAAATGTAGAGTATTTCAGGGCCTACAAATTGAGGCTTAGGCACTTTTCTCTAGCTCTTACCGTTTACACGCTACGGCGGTCAGCAGATGTGAAAATGTTGAAATTTCATCGTTTTTCTCGGTTTAAACTCTGTAGCGTTTTTATATCAAACACTAGAGGGATGGTTTATATATCAAAATGTAGGGCATTTTAGGACCTACAAATTAAGGCTTAGGCACTTTTCTCTAGCTCTTACCGTTTACACGCTACAGCGGTCAACAGATGTGAAAATGTTGAAATTTCATCGTTTTTCTTGATTTAAACTCGGTAGCGTTTTTATTTTAAACACTAGAAGGATGGCTTATATCTCAAAATGTAGGGTATTTCAGGGCCTACAAATTGAGGCTTAGGCACTTTTCTCTAGCTCTTACCGTTTACACGCTACACCGCCCAGCAGATGTGAAAATCATGAAATTTCATCGTTTTTCTAGGTTTAAACTCGGTAGCGTATTTATTTTAAACACTAGAGGGATGGTTTATATATCAAAATGTAGAGTATTTCAGGGCCTACAAATTGAGGCTTAGGCACTTTTCTCTAGCTCTTACCGTTTACACGCTACGGCGGTCAGCAGATGTGAAAATGTTGAAATTTCATCGTTTTTCTCGGTTTAAACTCTGTAGCGTTTTTATATCAAACACTAGAGGGATGGTTTATATATCAAAATGTAGGGCATTTTAGGACCTACAAATTAAGGCTTAGGCACTTTTCTCTAGCTCTTACCGTTTACACGCTACAGCGGTCAACAGATGTGAAAATGTTGAAATTTCATCGTTTTTCTTGATTTAAACTCGGTAGCGTTTTTATTTTAAACACTAGAAGGATGGCTTATATCTCAAAATGTAGGGTATTTCAGGGCCTACAAATTGAGGCTTAGGCACTTTTCTCTAGCTCTTACCGTTTACACGCTACACCGCCCAGCAGATGTGAAAATCATGAAATTTCATCGTTTTTCTAGGTTTAAACTCGGTAGCGTATTTATTTTAAACACTAGAGGGATGGTTTATATATCAAAATGTAGAGTATTTCAGGGCCTACAAATTGAGGCTTAGGCACTTTTCTCTAGCTCTTACCGTTTACACGCTACGGCGGTCAGCAGATGTGAAAATGTTGAAATTTTTCTCGGTTTAAACTCGGTAGCGTTTTTATTTTAAACACTAGAAGGATGGTTTATATAACAAAATGTAGAGTATTTCAGGGCCTACAAATTGAGGCTTAGGCACTTTTCTCTAGCTCTTACCGTTTACACGCTACGGCGGTCAGCAGATGTGAAAATGTTGAAATTTCATCGTTTTTCTGGGTTTAAACTCGGTAGCGTATTTATTTTAAACACTAGAGGGATAGTTTATATATCAAAATGTAGAGTATTTCAGGGCCTACAAATTGAGGCTTAGGCACTTTTCTCTAGCTCTTACCGTTTACACGCTACAGCGGTCAGCAGATGTGAAAATCATGAAATTTCATCGTTTTTCTCGGTTTAAACTCGGTAGCGTTTTTATTTCAAACACTAGAGGGATGGTTTATATATCAAAATGTAGGGTATTTCAGGGCCTACAAATTGAGGCTTAGGCACTTTTCTCTAGCTCTTACCGTTTACACGCTACAGCGGTCAGCAGATGTGAAAATCATGAAATTTCATCGTTTTTCTAGGTTTAAACTCGGTAGCGTATTTATTTTAAACACTAGAGGGATGGTTTATATATCAAAATGTAGAGTATTTCAGGGCCTACAAATTGAGGCTTAGGCACTTTTCTCTAGCTCTTACCGTTTACACGCTACGGCGGTCAGCAGATGTGAAAATGTTGAAATTTTTCTCGGTTTAAACTCGGTAGCGTTTTTATTTTAAACACTAGAAGGATGGTTTATATAACAAAATGTAGAGTATTTCAGGGCCTACAAATTGAGGCTTAGGCACTTTTCTCTAGCTCTTACCGTTTACACGCTACAGCGGTCAGCAGATGTGAAAATCATGAAATTTCATCGTTTTTCTAGGTTTAAACTCGGTAGCGTATTTATTTTAAACACTAGAGGGATAGTTTATATATCAAAATGTAGAGTATTTCAGGGCCTACAAATTGAGGCTTAGGCACTTTTCTCTAGCTCTTACCGTTTACACGCTACAGCGGTCAGCAGATGTGAAAATCATGAAATTTCATCGTTTTTCTAGGTTTAAACTCGGTAGCGTATTTATTTTAAACACTAGAGGGATGGTTTATATATCAAAATGTAGAGTATTTCAGGGCCTACAAATTGAGGCTTAGGCACTTTTCTCTAGCTCTTACCGTTTACACGCTACGGCGGTCAGCAGATGTGAAAATGTTGAAATTTTTCTCGGTTTAAACTCGGTAGCGTTTTTATTTTAAACACTAGAAGGATGGTTTATATAACAAAATGTAGAGTATTTCAGGGCCTACAAATTGAGGCTTAGGCACTTTTCTCTAGCTCTTACCGTTTACACGCTACGGCGGTCAGCAGATGTGAAAATGTTGAAATTTTTCTCGGTTTAAACTCGGTAGCGTTTTTATTTTAAACACTAGAAGGATGGTTTATATATCAAAATGTAGGGTATTTCAGGGCCTACAAATTGAGGCTTAGGCACTTTTCTCTAGCTCTTACCGTTTACACGCTACGGCGGTCAGCAGATGTGAAAATATTGAAATTTCATCGTTTTTCTGGGTTTAAACTCGGTAGCGTATATATTTTAAACACTAGAGGGATGGTTTATATATCAAAATGTAGAGTATTTCAGGTCCTACAAATTGAGGCTTAGGCACTTTTCTCTAGCTCTTACCGTTTACACGCTACAGCGGTCAGCAGATGTGAAAATGTTGAAATTTCATCGTTTTTCTGGGTTTAAACTCGGTAGCGTATTTATTTTAAACACTAGAGGGATAGTTTATATATCAAAATGTAGAGTATTTCAGGGCCTACAAATTGAGGCTTAGGCACTTTTCTCTAACTCTTACCGTTTACACGCTACGGCGGTCAGCAGATGTGAAAATGTTGAAATTTCATCGTTTTTCTGGGTTTAAACTCGGTAGCGTATTTATTTTAAACACTAGAGGGATAGTTTATATATCAAAATGTAGAGTATTTCAGGGCCTACAAATTGAGGCTTAGGCACTTTTCTCTAGCTCTTACCGTTTACACGCTACAGCGGTCAGCAGATGTGAAAATGTTGAAATTTCATCGTTTTTCTCGGTTTAAACTCGGTAGCGTTTTTATTTCAAAAACTAGAGGGATGGTTTATATATCAAAATGTAGAGTATTTCAGGGCCTACAAATTGAGGCTTAAGCACTTTTCTCTAGCTCTTACCGTTTACACGCTACAGCGGTCAGCAGATGTGAAAATCATGAAATTTCATCGTTTTTCTCGGTTTAAACTCGGTAGCGTTTTTATTTCAAACACTAGAGGGATGGTTTATATATCAAAATGTAGGGTATTTCAGGGCCTACAAATTGAGGCTTAGGCACTTTTCTCTAGCTCTTACCGTTTACACGCTACAGCGGTCAGCAGATGTGAAAATCATGAAAGTTCATCGTTTTTCTCGGTTTAAACTCGGTAGCGTTTTTATTTCAAACACTAGAGGGATGGTTTATATATCAAAATGTAGGGTATTTCAGGGCCTACAAATTGAGGCTTAGGCACTTTTCTCTAGCTCCTACCGTTTACACGCTACGGCGGTCAGCAGATGTGAAAATATTGAAATTTCATCGTTTTTCTCGGTTTAAACTCGGTAGCGTATATATTTTAAACACTAGAGGGATGGTTTATATATCAAAATGTAGAGTATTTCAGGGCCTACAAATTGAGGCTTAGGCACTTTTCTCTAGCTCTTACCGTTTACACGCTACAGCGGTCAGCAGATGTGAAAATCATGAAATTTCATCGTTTTTCTCGGTTTAAACTCGGTAGCGTTTTTATTTCAAACACTAGAGGGATGGTTTATATATCAAAATGTAGGGTATTTCAGGGCCTACAAATTGAGGCTTAGGCACTTTTCTCTAGCTCTTACCGTTTACACGCTACGGCGGTCAGCAGATGTGAAAATATTGAAATTTCATCGTTTTTCTGGGTTTAAACTCGGTAGCGTATATATTTTAAACACTAGAGGGATGGTTTATATATCAAAATGTAGAGTATTTCAGGTCCTACAAATTGAGGCTTAGGCACTTTTCTCTAGCTCTTACCGTTTACACGCTACAGCGGTCAGCAGATGTGAAAATGTTGAAATTTCATCGTTTTTCTGGGTTTAAACTCGGTAGCGTATTTATTTTAAACACTAGAGGGATAGTTTATATATCAAAATGTAGAGTATTTCAGGGCCTACAAATTGAGGCTTAGGCACTTTTCTCTAACTCTTACCGTTTACACGCTACGGCGGTCAGCAGATGTGAAAATGTTGAAATTTCATCGTTTTTCTGGGTTTAAACTCGGTAGCGTATTTATTTTAAACACTAGAGGGATAGTTTATATATCAAAATGTAGAGTATTTCAGGGCCTACAAATTGAGGCTTAGGCACTTTTCTCTAACTCTTACCGTTTACACGCTACGGCGGTCAGCAGATGTGAAAATGTTGAAATTTCATCGTTTTTCTGGGTTTAAACTCGGTAGCGTATTTATTTTAAACACTAGAGGGATGGTTTATATATCAAAATGTAGAGTATTTCAGGTCCTACAAATTGAGGCTTAGGCACTTTTCTCTAGCTCTTACCGTTTACACGCTACGGCGGTCAGCAGATGTGAAAATGTTGAAATTTCATCGTTTTTCTGGGTTTAAACTCGGTAGCGTATTTATTTTAAACACTAGAGGGATGGTTTATATATCAAAATGTAGAGTATTTCAGGGCCTACAAATTGAGGCTTAGGCACTTTTCTCTAGCTCTTACCGTTTACACGCTACAGCGGTCAGCAGATGTGAAAATGTTGAATTTTCATCGTTTTTCTGGGTTTAAACTCGGTAGCGTATTTATTTTAAACACTAGAAGGATGGTTTATATATCAAAATGTAGAGTATTTCAGGGCCTACAAATTGAGGCTTAGGCACTTTTCTCTAGCTCTTACCGTTTACACGCTACAGCGGTCAGCAGATGTGAAAATGTTGAAATTTCATCGTTTTTCTTGGTTTAAACTCGGTAGTGTTTTTATTTTAAACACTAGAAGGATGGTTTATATATCAAAATGTAGGGTATTTCAGGGCCTACAAATTGAGGCTTAGGCACTTTTCTCTAACTCTTACCGTTTACACGCTACGGCGGTCAGCAGATGTGAAAATGTTGAAATTTCATCGTTTTTCTGGGTTTAAACTCGGTAGCGTATTTATTTTAAACACTAGAGGGATGGTTTATATATCAATATGTAGAGTATTTCAGGGCCTACAAATTGAGGCTTAGGCACTTTTCTCTAGCTCTTACCGTTTACACGCTACAGCGGTCAGCACATGTGAAAATCATGAAATTTCATCGTTTTTCTCGGTTTAAACTCGGTAGCGTTTTTATTTCAAACACTAGAGGGATGGTTTATATATCAATATGTAGAGTATTTCAGGTCCTACAAATTGAGGCTTAGGCACTTTTCTCTAGCTCTTACCGTTTACACGCTACAGCGGTCAGCAGATGTGAAAATGTTGAAATTTCATCGTTTTTCTGGGTTTAAACTCGGTAGCGTATTTATTTTAAACACTAGAGGGATAGTTTATATATCAAAATGTAGAGTATTTCAGGGCCTACAAATTGAGGCTTAGGCACTTTTCTCTAACTCTTACCGTTTACACGCTACGGCGGTCAGCAGATGTGAAAATGTTGAAATTTCATCGTTTTTCTGGGTTTAAACTCGGTAGCGTATTTATTTTAAACACTAGAGGGATGGTTTATATATCAAAATGTAGAGTATTTCAGGTCCTACAAATTGAGGCTTAGGCACTTTTCTCTAGCTCTTACCGTTTACACGCTACGGCGGTCAGCAGATGTGAAAATGTTGAAATTTCATCGTTTTTCTGGGTTTAAACTCGGTAGCGTATATATTTTAAACACTAGAGGGATGGTTTATATATCAAAATGTAGAGTATTTCAGGGCCTACAAATTGAGGCTTAGGCACTTTTCTCTAGCTCTTACCGTTTACACGCTAAGGCGGTCAGCAGATGTGAAAATGTTGAAATTTCATCGTTTTTCTGGGTTTAAACTCGGTAGCGTATTTATTTTAAACACTAGAAGGATGGTTTATATATCAAAATGTAGAGTATTTCAGGGCCTACAAATTGAGGCTTAGGCACTTTTCTCTAGCTCTTACCGTTTACACGCTACAGCGGTCAGCAGTATTATGAAATTATTATTTTACGTTTTAGGTCAACATATCTCGAGTTCTGTCAGCACGCTTGAACGTTGTCTTTTCTGTGTATTTATACTAGGCGAGCAATGATTCATGTGTATTGACAGACCGGAACCTACATATTTACGAAGAGGAAGAAGTATTTCTAATTGGCGTTGCTGTAAGTATCAAATCGCGTGAAGTTCGTGACATTTTTGCATCCCGGTTGAATATATTGACATTCTGGGTTGAAATTTCACGTAATTTCGGCCAAATTTAAGAAAAATTTAAGATTTATGGTCACCGTACTCCCCCCTTCTGTCCATAAATCTTAAAAATTCTTAAATTTTGGACCGATTTGAGTGAAATTCGCCAACACTTTCGCATGTCGGGTTGAAATATTTACAACATTTTTCACTTTCTGCTCGAAATTTCACGTAATTTCGGCCAAATTTAAGAAAAATTTAAGATTTATGGACAGAAGGGGGGAGTACGGTGACCATAAATCTTAAATTTTTCTTAAATTTGGCCGAAATTCCGTGAAATTTATAACATTTTTGTACATACCTCATAAATTAGTCCGGCATCTTCACAAAGTAAATGTAGATATCGGTCTGTCAATACACCTGAATCATCGCTCTCCCAGTTAAAATACACAGGAGAGACAAAGTTCAAGCGTGCTGACAGGACACGAGATGTGTGGTCATAGGAATATAATATCTGGCGTGGGCACTACAGGATTTTCCGAATAACATTGACATTTTTCACTATTTTCACACATTTTGATACGTGAAATTTCCTCTTTTTCGCATCTGCTGCCCGTCATAGCGTGTAAACGGTAAGAGCTAGAGAAAAGTGCCTAAGCCTCAATTTGTAGGCCCTGAAATACCCTACATTTTGATATATAAACCATCCCTCTAGTGTTTGTAATAAAAACGCTACCGAGTTTAAACCGAGAAAAACGATGAAATTTCATGATTTTCACATCTGCTGACTGCTGTAGCGTGTAAACGGTAAGAGCTAGAGAAAAGTGCCTAAGCCTCAATTTGTAGGCCTTAAAATACCCTACATTTTGATATATAAACCATCCCTCTAGTGTTTGTAATAAAAACGCTACCGAGTTTAAACCTAGAAAAACGATGAAATTTCATGATTTTCACATCTGCTGACCGCTGTGGCGTGTAAACGGTAAGAGCTAGAGAAAAGTGCCTAAGCCTCAATTTGTAGGCCTTGAAATACCCTACATTTTGATATATAAACCATCCCTCTAGTGTTTGAAATAAAAACTCTACTGAGTTTAAACCGAGAAAAACGATGAAATTTCATGATTTTCACATCTGCTGACTGCTGTAGCGTGTAAACGGTAAGAGCTAGAGAAAAGTGCCTAAGCCTCAATTTGTAGGCCTTGAAATACCCTACATTTTGATATATAAACCATCCCTCTAGTGTTTGAAATAAAAACGCTACTGAGTTTAAACCGAGAAAAACGATGAAATTTCATTATTTTCACATCTGCTGACCGATGTAGCGTGTAAACGGTAAGAGCTAGAGAAAAGTGCCTAAGCCTCAATTTGTAGGCCTTGAAATACCCTACATTTTGATATATAAACCATCCCTCTAGTGTTTGAAATAAAAACGCTACTGAGTTTAAACCGAGAAAAACGATGAAATTTCATGATTTTCACATCTGCTGACTGCTGTAGCGTGTAAACGGTAAGAGCTAGAGAAAAGTGCCTAAGCCTCAATTAGTAGGCCCTGAAATACCCTACATTTTGATATATAAACCATCCCTCTAGTGTTAGAAATAAAAACGCTACTGAGTTTAAACCGAGAAAAACGATGAAATTTCATGATTTTCGCATCTGCTGACCGCTGTAGCGTGTAAACGGTAAGAGCTAGAGAAAAGTGCCTAAGCCTCAATTAGTAGGCCCTGAAATACCCTACATTTTGATATATAAACCATCCCTCTAGTGTTTGAAATAAAAACGCTACTGAGTTTAAACCGAGAAAAACGATGAAATTTCATGATTTTCACATCTGCTGACCGCTGTAGCGTGTAAACGGTAAGAGCTAGAGAAAAGTGCCTAAGCCTCAATTAGTAGGCCCTGAAATACCCTACATTTTGATATATAAACCATCCCTCTAGTGTTTGAAATAAAAACGCTACTGAGTTTAAACCGAGAAAAACGATGAAATTTCATGATTTTCGCATCTGCTGACCGCTGTAGCGTGTAAACGGTAAGAGCTAGAGAAAAGTGCCTAAGCCTCAATTTGTAGGCCCTGAAATACCCTACATTTTGGTATATAAACCATCCCTCTAGTGTTGGAAATAAGAACGCTACCGAGTTTAAACCGAGAAAAACGATGAAATTTCATGATTTTCACATCTGCTGACCGCTGTAGCGTGTAAACGGTAAGAGCTAGAGAAAAGTGCCTAAGCCTCAATTTGTAGGCCTTGAAATACACTACATTTTGATATATAAACCATCCCTCTAGTGTTTGAAATAAAAACGCTACCGAGTTTAAACCGAGAAAAACGATGAAATTTCATGATTTTCACATCTGCTGACCGCTGTAGCGTGTAAACGGTAAGAGCTAGAGAAAAGTGCCTAAGCCTCAATTTGTAGGCCTTGAAATACACTACATTTTGATATATAAACCATCCCTCTAGTGTTTGAAATAAAAACGCTACCGAGTTTAAACCGAGAAAAACGATGAAATTTCATTATTTTCACATCTGCTGACCGCTGAAGCGTGTAAACGGTAAGAGCTAGAGAAAAGTGCCTAAGCCTCAATTTGTAGGCCCTGAAATACCCTACATTTTGGTATATAAACCATCCCTCTAGTGTTGGAAATAAGAACGCTACCTAGTTTAAACCGAGAAAAACGATGAAATTTCATGATTTTCACATCTGCTGACCGCTGTAGCGTGTAAACGGTAAGATCTAGAGAAAAGTGCCTAAGCCTCAATTTGTAGGCCTTGAAATACCCTACATTTTGATATATAAACCATCCCTCTAGTGTTTGTAATAAAAACGCTACCGAGTTTAAACCGAGAAAAACGATGAAATTTCATGATTTTCACATCTGCTGACCGCTGTAGCGTGTAAACGGTAAGAGCTAGAGAAAAATGCCTAAGCCTTAATTTGTAGGCCCTGAAATACCCTACATTTTGGTATATAAACCATCCCTCTAGTGTTTGAAATAAAAACGCTACCGAGTTTAAACCGAGAAAAACGATGAAATTTCATGATTTTCACATCTGCTGACCGCTGTAGCGTGTAAACGGTAAGAGCTAGAGAAAAGTGCCTAAGCCTCAATTTGTAGGCCTTGAAATACACTACATTTTGATATATAAACCATCCCTCTAGTGTTTGAAATAAAAACGCTACCGAGTTTAAACCGAGAAAAACGATGAAATTTCATGATTTTCACATCTGCTGACCGCTGTAGCGTGTAAACGGTAAGAGCTAGAGAAAAGTGCCTAAGCCTCAATTTGTAGGCCTTGAAATACCCTACATTTTGATATATAAACCATCCCTCTAGTGTTTGAAATAAAAACGCTACTGAGTTTAAACCGAGAAAAACGATGAAATTTCATGATTTTCACATCTGCTGACCGCTGTAGCGTGTAAACGGTAAGAGCTAGAGAAAAGTGCCTAAGCCTCAATTAGTAGGCCCTGAAATACCCTACATTTTGATATATAAACCATCCCTCTAGTGTTTGAAATAAAAACGCTACTGAGTTTAAACCGAGAAAAACGATGAAATTTCATGATTTTCGCATCTGCTGACCGCTGTAGCGTGTAAACGGTAAGAGCTAGAGAAAAGTGCCTAAGCCTCAATTTGTAGGCCCTGAAATACCCTACATTTTGGTATATAAACCATCCCTCTAGTGTTGGAAATAAGAACGCTACCGAGTTTAAACCGAGAAAAACGATGAAATTTCATGATTTTCACATCTGCTGACCGCTGTAGCGTGTAAACGGTAAGAGCTAGAGAAAAGTGCCTAAGCCTCAATTTGTAGGCCTTGAAATACACTACATTTTGATATATAAACCATCCCTCTAGTGTTTGAAATAAAAACGCTACCGAGTTTAAACCGAGAAAAACGATGAAATTTCATGATTTTCACATCTGCTGACCGCTGTAGCGTGTAAACGGTAAGAGCTAGAGAAAAGTGCCTAAGCCTCAATTTGTAGGCCTTGAAATACACTACATTTTGATATATAAACCATCCCTCTAGTGTTTGAAATAAAAACGCTACCGAGTTTAAACCGAGAAAAACGATGAAATTTCATTATTTTCACATCTGCTGACCGCTGAAGCGTGTAAACGGTAAGAGCTAGAGAAAAGTGCCTAAGCCTCAATTTGTAGGCCCTGAAATACCCTACATTTTGGTAT
This sequence comes from Lordithon lunulatus, assembly GCA_963942505.1. Classification (NCBI taxonomy): domain Eukaryota; kingdom Metazoa; phylum Arthropoda; class Insecta; order Coleoptera; family Staphylinidae; genus Lordithon; species Lordithon lunulatus. Next base: position 71,612,878 of record OZ012666.1, read on the forward strand.
ATAAACCATCCCTCTAGTGTTGGAAATAAGAACGCTACCTAGTTTAAACCGAGAAAAACGATGAAATTTCATGATTTTCACATCTGCTGACCGCTGTAGCGTGTAAACGGTAAGATCTAGAGAAAAGTGCCTAAGCCTCAATTTGTAGGCCTTGAAATACCCTACATTTTGATATATAAACCATCCCTCTAGTGTTTGTAATAAAAACGCTACCGAGTTTAAACCGAGAAAAACGATGAAATTTCATGATTTTCACATCTGCTGACCGCTGTAGCGTGTAAACGGTAAGAGCTAGAGAAAAATGCCTAAGCCTTAATTTGTAGGCCCTGAAATACCCTACATTTTGGTATATAAACCATCCCTCTAGTGTTTGAAATAAAAACGCTACCGAGTTTAAACCGAGAAAAACGATGAAATTTCATGATTTTCACATCTGCTGACCGCTGTAGCGTGTAAACGGTAAGAGCTAGAGAAAAGTGCCTAAGCCTCAATTTGTAGGCCTTGAAATACACTACATTTTGATATATAAACCATCCCTCTAGTGTTTGAAATAAAAACGCTACCGAGTTTAAACCGAGAAAAACGATGAAATTTCATGATTTTCACATCTGCTGACCGCTGTAGCGTGTAAACGGTAAGAGCTAGAGAAAAGTGCCTAAGCCTCAATTTGTAGGCCTTGAAATACACTACATTTTGATATATAAACCATCCCTCTAGTGTTTGAAATAAAAACGCTACCGAGTTTAAACCGAGAAAAACGATGAAATTTCATTATTTTCACATCTGCTGACCGCTGTAGCGTGTAAACGGTAAGAGCTAGAGAAAAGTGCCTAAGCCTTAATTTGTAGGCCCTGAAATACCCTACATTTTGGTATATAAACCATCCCTCTAGTGTTGGAAATAAGAACGCTACCGAGTTTAAACCGAGAAAAACGATGAAATTTCATTATTTTCACATCTGCTGACCGCTGAAGCGTGTAAACGGTAAGAGCTAGAGAAAAGTGCCTAAGCCTCAATTTGTAGGCCCTGAAATACCCTACATTTTGGTATATAAACCATCCCTCTAGTGTTGGAAATAAGAACGCTACCGAGTTTAAACCGAGAAAAACGATGAAATTTCATGATTTTCACATCTGCTGACCGCTGTAGCGTGTAAACGGTAAGAGCTAGAGAAAAGTGCCTAAGCCTCAATTTGTAGGCCTTGAAATACACTACATTTTGATATATAAACCATCCCTCTAGTGTTTGAAATAAAAACGCTACCGAGTTTAAACCGAGAAAAACGATGAAATTTCATGATTTTCACATCTGCTGACCGCTGTAGCGTGTAAACGGTAAGAGCTAGAGAAAAGTGCCTAAGCCTCAATTTGTAGGCCTTGAAATACACTACATTTTGATATATAAACCATCCCTCTAGTGTTTGAAATAAAAACGCTACCGAGTTTAAACCGAGAAAAACGATGAAATTTCATTATTTTCACATCTGCTGACCGCTGAAGCGTGTAAACGGTAAGAGCTAGAGAAAAGTGCCTAAGCCTCAATTTGTAGGCCCTGAAATACCCTACATTTTGGTATATAAACCATCCCTCTAGTGTTGGAAATAAGAACGCTACCGAGTTTAAACCGAGAAAAACGATGAAATTTCATGATTTTCACATCTGCTGACCGCTGTAGCGTGTAAACGGTAAGAGCTAGAGAAAAGTGCCTAAGCCTTAATTTGTAGGCCCTGAAATACCCTACATTTTGGTATATAAACCATCCCTCTAGTCTTTGAAATAAAAACGCTACCGAGTTTAAACCGAGAAAAACGATGAAATTTCATGATTTTCACATCTGCTGACCGCTGTAGCGTGTAAACGGTAAGAGCTAGAGAAAAGTGCCTAAGCCTTAATTTGTAGGCCCTGAAATACCCTACATTTTGGTATATAAACCATCCCTCTAGTGTTTGAAATAAAAACGCTACCGAGTTTAAACCGAGAAAAACGATGAAATTTCATGATTTTCACATCTGCTGACCGCTGTAGCGTGTAAACGGTAAGATCTAGAGAAAAGTGCCTAAGCCTCAATTTGTAGGCCTTGAAATACCCTACATTTTGATATATAAACCATCCCTCTAGTGTTTGTAATAAAAACGCTACCGAGTTTAAACCGAGAAAAACGATGAAATTTCATGATTTTCACATCTGCTGACCGCTGTAGCGTGTAAACGGTAAGAGCTAGAGAAAAGTGCCTAAGCCTCAATTTGTAGGCCTTGAAATACACTACATTTTGATATATAAACCATCCCTCTAGTGTTTGAAATAAAAACGCTACCGAGTTTAAACCGAGAAAAACGATGAAATTTCATGATTTTCACATCTGCTGACCGCTGTAGCGTGTAAACGGTAAGAGCTAGAGAAAAGTGCCTAATCCTCAATTTGTAGGCCTTGAAATACACTACATTTTGATATATAAACCATCCCTCTAGTGTTTAAAATAAAAACGCTACCGAGTTTAAACCGAGAAAAACGATGAAATTTCATGATTTTCACATCTGCTGACCGCTGTAGCGTGTAAACGGTAAGAGCTAGAGAAAAGTGCCTAAGCCTCAATTTGTAGGCCTTGAAATACCCTACATTTTGATATATAAACCATCCCTCTAGTGTTTGAAATAAAAATGCTACCGAGTTTAAACCGAGAAAAACGATGAAATTTCATGATTTTCACATCTGCTGACCGCTGTAGCGTGTAAACGGTAAGAGCTAGAGAAAAGAGCCTAAGCCTCAATTTATAGGCCCTGAAATACCCTACATTTTGGTATATAAACCATCCCTCTAGTGTTGGAAATAAAAACGCTACCGAGTTTAAACCGAGAAAAACGATGAAATTTCATGATTTTCACATCTGCTGACCGCTGTAGCGTGTAAACGGTAAGAGCTATAGAAAAGTGCCTAAGCCTCAATTTGTAGGCCCTGAAATACCCTACATTTTGATATATAAACCATCCCTCTAGTGTTTGAAATAAAAACGCTACCGAGTTTAAACCGAGAAAAACGATGAAATTTCATGATTTTCACATCTGCTGACCGCTGTAGCGTGTAAACGGTAAGAGCTAGAGAAAAGTGCCTAAGCCTCAATTTGTAGGCCTTGAAATACCCTACATTTTGATATATAAACCATCCCTCTAGTGTTTGAAATAAAAATGCTACCGAGTTTAAACCGAGAAAAACGATGAAATTTCATGATTTTCACATCTGCTGACCGCTGTAGCGTGTAAACGGTAAGAGCTAGAGAAAAGTGCCTAAGCCTCAATTTGTAGGCCCTGAAATACCCTACATTTTGATATATAAACCATCCCTCTAGTGTTTGAAATAAAAACGCTACCGAGTTTAAACCGAGAAAAACGATGAAATTTCATGATTTTCACATCTGCTGACCGCTGTAGCGTGTAAACGGTAAGAGCTAGAGAAAAGTGCCTAAGCCTCAATTTGTAGGCCCTGAAATACCCTACATTTTGATATATAAACCATCCCTCTAGTGTTTGTAATAAAAACGCTACCGAGTTTAAACCGAGAAAAACGATGAAATTTCATGATTTTCACATCTGCTGACCGCTGTAGCGTGTAAACGGTAAGAGCTAGAGAAAAGTGCCTAAGCCTCAATTTGTAGGCCCTGAAATACCCTACATTTTGATATATAAACCATCCCTCTAGTGTTTGTAATAAAAACGCTACCGAGTTTAAACCGAGAAAAACGATGAAATTTCATGATTTTCACATCTGCTGGGCGCTGTAGCGTGTAAACGGTAAGAGCTAGAGAAAAGTGCCTAAGCCTCAATTTGTAGGCCCTGAAATACCCTACATTTTGATATATAAACCATCCCTCTAGTGTTTGTAATAAAAACGCTACCGAGTTTAAACCGAGAAAAACGATGAAATTTCATGATTTTTACATCTGCTGGGCGCTGTAGCGTGTAAACGGTAAGAGCTAGAGAAAAGTGCCTAAGCCTCAATTTGTAGGCCCTGAAATACCCTACATTTTGGTATATAAACCATCCCTCTAGTGTTTGAAATAAAAACGCTACCGAGTTTAAACCGAGAAAAACGATGAAATTTCATGATTTTCACATCTGCTGACCGCTGTAGCGTGTAAACGGTAAGAGCTAGAGAAAAGTGCCTAAGCCTCAATTTGTAGGCCCTGAAATACCCTACATTTTGATATATAAACCATCTCTCTAGTGTTTGAAATAAAAACGCTACCGAGTTTAAACCGAGAAAAACGATGAAATTTCATGATTTTCACATCTGCTGACCGCTGTAGCGTGTAAACGGTAAGAGCTAGAGAAAAGTGCCTAAGCCTCAATTTGTAGGCCCTGAAATACCCTACATTTTCATATATAAACCATCCCTCTAGTGTTTGAAATAAAAACGCTACCGAGTTTAAACCGAGAAAAACGATGAAATTTCATGATTTTCACATCTGCTGACCGCTGTAGCGTGTAAACGGTAAGAGCTAGAGAAAAGTGCCTAAGCCTCAATTTGTAGGCCCTGAAATACCCTACATTTTCATATATAAACCATCCCTCTAGTGTTTGAAATAAAAACGCTACCGAGTTTAAACCGAGAAAAACGATGAAATTTCATGATTTTCACATCTGCTGACCGCTGTAGCGTGTAAACGGTAAGAGCTAGAGAAAAGTGCCTAAGCCTCAATTTGTAGGCCCTGAAATACCCTACATTTTGATATATAAACCATCTCTCTAGTGTTTGAAATAAAAATGCTACCGAGTTTAAACCGAGAAAAACGATGAAATTTCATGATTTTCACATCTGCTGACCGATGTAGCGTGTAAACGGTAAGAGCTAGAGAAAAGTGCCTAAGCCTCAATTTGTAGGCCCTGAAATACCCTACATTTTCATATATAAACCATCCCTCTAGTGTTTGTAATAAAAACGCTACCGAGTTTAAACCGAGAAAAACGATGAAATTTCATGATTTTCACATCTGCTGACCGCTGTAGCGTGTAAACGGTAAGAGCTAGAGAAAAGTGCCTAAACCTCAATTTGTAGGCCCTGAAATACCCTACATTTTGATATATAAACCATCCCTCTAGTGTTTGTAATAAAAACGCTACCGAGTTTAAACCGAGAAAAACGATGAAATTTCATGATTTTCACATCTGCTGACCGCTGTAGCGTGTAAACGGTAAGAGCTAGAGAAAAGTGCCTAAGCCTCAATTTGTAGGCCCTGAAATACCCTACATTTTGATATATAAACCATCCCTCTAGTGTTTGTAATAAAAACGCTACCGAGTTTAAACCGAGAAAAACGATGAAATTTCATGATTTTCACATCTGCTGACCGCTGTAGCGTGTAAACGGTAAGAGCTAGAGAAAAGTGCCTAAACCTCAATTTGTAGGCCCTGAAATACCCTACATTTTGATATATAAACCATCCCTCTAGTGTTTGTAATAAAAACGCTACCGAGTTTAAACCGAGAAAAACGATGAAATTTCATGATTTTCACATCTGCTGACCGCTGTAGCGTGTAAACGGTAAGAGCTATAGAAAAGTGCCTAAGCCTCAATTTGTAGGCCCTGAAATACCCTACATTTTGATATATAAACCATCCCTCTAGTGTTTGAAATAAAAACGCTACCGAGTTTAAACCGAGAAAAACGATGAAATTTCATGATTTTCACATCTGCTGACCGCTGTAGCGTGTAAACGGTAAGAGCTAGAGAAAAGTGCCTAAGCCTCAATTTGTAGGCCCTGAAATACCCTACATTTTGATATATAAACCATCCCTCTAGTGTTTGAAATAAAAACGCTACCGAGTTTAAACCGAGAAAAACGATGAAATTTCATGATTTTCACATCTGCTGACCGCTGTAGCGTGTAAACGGTAAGAGCTAGAGAAAAGTGCCTAAGCCTCAATTTGTAGGCCCTGAAATACCCTACATTTTGATATATAAACCATCCCTCTAGTGTTTGTAATAAAAACGCTACCGAGTTTAAACCGAGAAAAACGATGAAATTTCATGATTTTCACATCTGCTGACCGCTGTAGCGTGTAAACGGTAAGAGCTAGAGAAAAGTGCCTAAGCCTCAATTTGTAGGCCCTGAAATACCCTACATTTTGATATATAAACCATCCCTCTAGTGTTTGTAATAAAAACGCTACCGAGTTTAAACCGAGAAAAACGATGAAATTTCATGATTTTCACATCTGCTGGGCGCTGTAGCGTGTAAACGGTAAGAGCTAGAGAAAAGTGCCTAAGCCTCAATTTGTAGGCCCTGAAATACCCTACATTTTGATATATAAACCATCCCTCTAGTGTTTGTAATAAAAACGCTACCGAGTTTAAACCGAGAAAAACGATGAAATTTCATGATTTTTACATCTGCTGGGCGCTGTAGCGTGTAAACGGTAAGAGCTAGAGAAAAGTGCCTAAGCCTCAATTTGTAGGCCCTGAAATACCCTACATTTTGGTATATAAACCATCCCTCTAGTGTTTGAAATAAAAACGCTACCGAGTTTAAACCGAGAAAAACGATGAAATTTCATGATTTTCACATCTGCTGACCGCTGTAGCGTGTAAACGGTAAGAGCTAGAGAAAAGTGCCTAAGCCTCAATTTGTAGGCCCTGAAATACCCTACATTTTGATATATAAACCATCTCTCTAGTGTTTGAAATAAAAATGCTACCGAGTTTAAACCGAGAAAAACGATGAAATTTCATGATTTTCACATCTGCTGACCGCTGTAGCGTGCAAACGGTAAGAGCTAGAGAAAAGTGCCTAAGCCTCAATTTGTAGGCCCTGAAATACCCTACATTTTCATATATAAACCATCCCTCTAGTGTTTGAAATAAAAACGCTACCGAGTTTAAACCGAGAAAAACGATGAAATTTCATGATTTTCACATCTGCTGACCGCTGTAGCGTGTAAACGGTAAGAGCTAGAGAAAAGTGCCTAAGCCTCAATTTGTAGGCCCTGAAATACCCTACATTTTGATATATAAACCATCCCTCTAGTGTTTGAAATAAAAACGCTACCGAGTTTAAACCGAGAAAAACGATGAAATTTCATGATTTTCACATCTGCTGACCGCTGTAGCGTGCAAACGGTAAGAGCTAGAGAAAAGTGCCTAAGCCTCAATTTGTAGGCCCTGAAATACCCTACATTTTCATATATAAACCATCCCTCTAGTGTTTGAAATAAAAACGCTACCGAGTTTAAACCGAGAAAAACGATGAAATTTCATGATTTTCACATCTGCTGACCGCTGTAGCGTGTAAACGGTAAGAGCTAGAGAAAAGTGCCTAAGCCTCAATTTGTAGGCCCTGAAATACCCTACATTTTGATATATAAACCATCTCTCTAGTGTTTGAAATAAAAATGCTACCGAGTTTAAACCGAGAAAAACGATGAAATTTCATGATTTTCACATCTGCTGACCGCTGTAGCGTGCAAACGGTAAGAGCTAGAGAAAAGTGCCTAAGCCTCAATTTGTAGGCCCTGAAATACCCTACATTTTCATATATAAACCATCCCTCTAGTGTTTGAAATAAAAACGCTACCGAGTTTAAACCGAGAAAAACGATGAAATTTCATGATTTTCACATCTGCTGACCGCTGTAGCGTGTAAACGGTAAGAGCTAGAGAAAAGTGCCTAAGCCTCAATTTGTAGGCCCTGAAATACCCTACATTTTGATATATAAACCATCCCTCTAGTGTTTGTAATAAAAACGCTACCGAGTTTAAACCGAGAAAAACGATGAAATTTCATGATTTTTACATCTGCTGGGCGCTGTAGCGTGTAAACGGTAAGAGCTAGAGAAAAGTGCCTAAGCCTCAATTTGTAGGCCCTGAAATACCCTACATTTTGGTATATAAACCATCCCTCTAGTGTTTGAAATAAAAACGCTACCGAGTTTAAACCGAGAAAAACGATGAAATTTCATGATTTTCACATCTGCTGACCGCTGTAGCGTGTAAACGGTAAGAGCTAGAGAAAAGTGCCTAAGCCTCAATTTGTAGGCCCTAAAATACCCTACATTTTGGTATATAAACCATCCCTCTAGTGTTTGAAATAAAAACGCTACCGAGTTTAAACCGAGAAAAACGATGAAATTTCATGATTTTCACATCTGCTGACCGCTGTAGCGTGTAAACGGTAAGAGCTAGAGAAAAGTGCCTAAGCCTCAATTTGTAGGCCCTGAAATACCCTACATTTTGGTATATAAACCATCCCTCTAGTGTTTGAAATAAAAACGCTACCGAGTTTAAACCGAGAAAAACGATGAAATTTCATGATTTTCACATCTGCTGACCGCTGTAGCGTGTAAACGGTAAGAGCTAGAGAAAAGTGCCTAAGCCTCAATTTGTAGGCCCTGAAATACCCTACATTTTAATATATAAACCATCCCTCTAGTGTTTGAAATAAAAACGCTACCGAGTTTAAACCGAGAAAAACGATGAAATTTCATGATTTTCACATCTGCTGACCGCTGTAGCGTGTAAACGGTAAGAGCTAGAGAAAAGTGCCTAAGCCTCAATTTGTAGGCCCTGAAATACCCTACATTTTGGTATATAAACCATCCCTCTAGTGTTTGAAATAAAAACGCTACCGAGTTTAAACCGAGAAAAACGATGAAATTTCATGATTTTCACATCTGCTGACCGCTGTAGCGTGTAAACGGTAAGAGCTAGAGAAAAGTGCCTAAGCCTCAATTTGTAGGCCCTGAAATACCCTACATTTTAATATATAAACCATCCCTCTAGTGTTTGAAATAAAAACGCTACCGAGTTTAAACCGAGAAAAACGATGAAATTTCATGATTTTCACATCTGCTGACCGCTGTAGCGTGTAAACGGTAAGAGCTAGAGAAAAGTGCCTAAGCCTCAATTTGTAGGCCCTGAAATACCCTACATTTTGGTATATAAACCATCCCTCTAGTGTTTGAAATAAAAACGCTACCGAGTTTAAACCGAGAAAAACGATGAAATTTTATGATTTTCACATCTGCTGACCGCTGTAGCGTGTAAACGGTAAGAGCTAGAGAAAAGTGCCTAAGCCTCAATTTGTAGGCCCTGAGATACCCTACATTTTGGTATATAAACCATCCCTCTAGTGTTTGAAATAAAAACGCTACCGAGTTTAAACCGAGAAAAACGATGAAATTTCATGATTTTCACATCTGCTGACCGCTGTAGCGTGTAAACGGTAAGAGCTAGAGAAAAGTGCCTAAGCCTCAATTTGTAGGCCCTGAAATACCCTACATTTTGATATATAAACCATCCCTCTAGTGTTTGAAATAAAAATGCTACCGAGTTTAAACCGAGAAAAACGATGAAATTTCATGATTTTCACATCTGCTGACCGCTGTAGCGTGTAAACGGTAAGAGCTAGAGAAAAGTGCCTAAGCCTCAATTTGTAGGCCCTGAAATACCCTACATTTTGGTATATAAACCATCCCTCTAGTGTTTGAAATAAAAACGCTACCGAGTTTAAACCGAGAAAAACGATGAAATTTCATGATTTTCACATCTGCTGACCGCTGTAGGGTGTAAACGGTAAGAGCTAGAGAAAAGTGCCTAAGCCTCAATTTGTAGGCCCTGAAATACCCTACATTTTGATATATAAACCATCCCTCTAGTGTTTGTAATAAAAACGCTACCGAGTTTAAACCGAGAAAAACGATGAAATTTCATGATTTTCACATCTGCTGACCGCTGTAGCGTGTAAACGGTAAGAGCTAGAGAAAAGTGCCTAAGCCTCAATTTGTAAGCCCTGAAATACCCTACATTTTGGTATATAAACCATCCCTCTAATGTTTGAAATAAAAACGCTACCGAGTTTAAACCGAGAAAAACGATGAAATTTCATGATTTTCACATCTGCTGACCGCTGTAGCGTGTAAACGTTAAGAGCTAGAGAAAAGTGCTTGTAGGTACTGCAATACACTACATTTTGATATATAAACCATCCCTCTAGCGTTTGACATAAAATAGCTACTCAGTTTAAACCGAGAAACACCATGAAATTTCATCATTTTCTGATCTGCTAACCATTATAGCGCGTAAAAGGTAAGAGCTAGAGAACGCTAGAAATTATCTGAATAAACATTAGTATTCTTTTTATTCTATCCTTATACGATAAGTAATACTATCACTATGTTAGAATAATTACAGTATTACTGACCGTATAAGCTGCCCTTTATTAGAGAATGAATGGTATAAATAACTAATTATATTTCATTTTGCCCTCTTCTTCATAGTATTTATTTTAATTATTTCGTTGGACCGTGTTGAGTATCCAATTCTTATAATATGATACTTTGGTGTAGGTATCGGGCGAACCAGTTGCACACGGTTCCCCGCTAGATACTACCCCGATCTGTATCCCGTTTAGCAGCAGCGGCCCTCCTGAATCCCCTTGACACCCGCCCTTGCCATTCATAGTTGATGTGCAGAGAATACTATCTGTATTGCGCATACCATCCAAAAATAGCCTTTTCCTCAAATCCATACAACTCGTTATATAAACATCGGCTTCTTGCAACTGTTTGGGATTAGAACCATTCTTGGACATCTTTCCCCAACCGATGAGGGTGCATCGTGATTTATTGGGTGCATCGTCTGCGGCTAGTAACACTTTCTTGTACTTTGTAAGCGGTGATTTTAGTCGAATTAGTGCAATGTCGTTGTCGTTTTTGTACTCATTATATTTAGGGTGGGGAAATGTAGACGAGACTAGGTGGCGTTCACCATGGCCCATCCTTTTGTCTCCGGTTAAGACAGTGATGTCACGAGGACTGGAATACAACAAAAAATTACCCAATATAAAGTGGTATACATTTTCTGCAAATCCACGACTATTCTGGAGCCGGAATCATAGTTTACAAACAATGATTCGGGCTCCAGAATCACCACTGCCTATCTGAGAATATGTCTAATTGACTTTTTGATATTATTATATTATTCTTAGTCATCTCACCTCACTTTATAAACGCAATGTGCTGCAGTTAAAATCCATCTATCGCCGACGATAGAACCACCGCACATGCTGTAAATGTCTCCACCCTGGTGCATAAATAGTCCCGCCATAAAGGGGAACTGCTCGATGATAACGGGAGCACCTCCAACAACCTTATATGAGCCATAGTGTAGTTGTTCCGAAAGTCCAACTGAAATAAATATCAATATATATAATTAATCGTAATTTTGGCTATCGACCCATACATGGGTCTTTCCGCCTCAAATATCAATATTTTCCGGAAACAGAAAGTTTGGCATCATATATATTAGTAATTATTAATAATATAGTCCTAAACCCTGCTCCCATAGGGAGCATACTATGGTTTCTACCCGAAACGAGTTCAGGTTTACCAGAAACGAGCAGAGCGGAAATAGGTTGCCTTGTTACACATGCGTTTAGAGAGATGCGTTATAGTCCTAATAGTGTGGAACTGAATCTACCAAAATTAACCAATTATTGCTACGGTGGTAGCAAAAGTGCGATTCTGAAAACATAAGTGGCCAACGAGCACACGTTTGCGACGAGTGTCGTCAGGAATTGCACACTAGTATTAGGATAATTTTTGATAGATGTTACTTAGATGGATTGATTTGTTATTAAAAGATGCCAAAAACGAATAGGAATTATATCATTGATCAAATGGAGCTCAAAAATCGGTCGAGTTCACATTTACAAATATTTAAACACTTGTACAGTTAGTCAGTAATCACATATCTTGAGAGATAGACACGAGTTGCAGAATTGCAAAACGGCCCTCTAGACGTATTTCACTATCTCTTATCGTTTTCCCGCAATATGGCCAAAATTGTGTGAAAACATGATCATGTGTGCAGTGTTTTTTTAACTGTAGTAATTACTTCTATCCCAAGACAAAGCAACATTACATTATTAATAACGAGGAAATGTGAATCGAACCAAAACATCGTAAACTTTTATTTAGTATTAATTAATTAATTTGGATAGTCGTGTGGTGCTAATACCAGAATTTTATTTAAATAAATTATTGCACTTTATAGACGTGTGAGATATAAAGTAGTGTAATAATATATTATTTTTACAACTTACAGTTTAATAAAAAGCTTGACACAATAACTACCGGCAGAATCATTTCTTTATGCATACAGTGAAGGCCGCCCCCAACTGCCTCACTTTATATATGCATATACTCGTGTGTAGTAGTTATGATAAGAATGCACCCGTAGTGATAAGAACCCACGTTTAGTCATAAATGAACTATTTGCAGCACTATACTGACACCAAGTGATTTCGACTTTTGAAAATCCTTTGAATTAAATCAATATGATCCATGATAAATATATTTATTTCCAAAAGTTAAATTTATTGTGAATAGTAAGAGATTTTGGCTATGCTTTTATGCGTTATTAATTCTGTGTGAATTATATAAAAAAGCAGGCATTATATGAAGCTGTGAGAATGAAAGTGGTGTAAGTTACATTTGAATTATTTTGAAAAGGAGAAGATTTTGCGTTTGGTATTTATGTAACCATCGATTTACATAAATACCAAACGCAAAATCTTCTCCTTTTCAAAATAATTCAAATGTAACTTACACCACTTTCATTCTCATACGCAGTTTTGAATTGACTTCATGTCTGTAACTACTCTTAGCCCTGGGTTTCTCCAGAATAATATATGTGCTACCATATTACAACTTGGAGTAACAAATGAATTTCTTGATATTACTATCTAACTGTTTGTTGCCCTTTTTATAAGTAAGACCTCGGAAGTGTCCCGCTCTAGCAATCAAGATGTTAATTATTAAAACCAATGTTCGTTAAACAAAAGTGTCTTTTTACTAATGACTCTTGAATTAATACTTTTTTTTCTAACAGTCGTCGACCGAGCGAGGTCCTTCAGCTTGATAAAATTCCCATTAATCCTATTTTAATGTTTTTACAATTTTCTAAGCTACGCTCGGAATGATTGCAGGGAAATTATAAATAAACATCGGCTTACGGTGAGGTCGTAGTTTGGCACTGAGCACGAATAAATTATAAAGTTAGCGAGAGAGGATCTAATGACCGGTAGTAAAGATGGTCATTATGTGTGTGTGCAATAATGGAGGGCGTAGCGCACGCGACTCCAATTTTTAGAACGCTGGGGGTGGGAGGAACAAGGCGCAATATAAAAATGCGTGCAAATGCTATCAAAACAACAAACAAATTGTGTGATTGTGATTGTGTAGACTGCATCAGATACGGGGAAAGAAAGTAGAAATCATGCAGAAACAAGCAGTAAGATTTTTTTAATTATATAGTTTATAGGGCCAATAGTCAAAATAAAGAAAAAGAGAATATACTTATTGTAACATATACATACAAGGGTAGCCTATCGGATTGAATTTTGAAATTAAACACCGTAAATTATTATTTAATTGGAAAATTTTAATTGATTTATAAAGTAGACATGTTGGCATTAATTATGGAATACGATGTTGGCCAATTGACCACCTCGGCTGTGCTGGCCCTAAAATGTTCGAAAATGTGTTTGCAATGTTTACAAGACAGTTGGCTCAATTTCGAAAAAACAAACGCGTTGAATCTATGTTTTCTGTTCAGGAATTGTTTGGAACTATTGCAAAAATTATACCGTTTTTGGAACAAGTATTTACTCTATATTTTATTGAATTTAACGCCATTTGTTTTAAAAATTAGACTATTAATTAGTATCATTCTATCTTTTATTTATTTTTTCAGATTTTCCTTCTTGTCATTTCATTAATCGTCATGGTCACCACAAGAGAATTAGATGAAGTACCCGCAGACGTAGAAGTTACGAATCCAAAACCCGCACCTCTACAACCAGACGGAAAAAGAACTGCCAAACGAGGAGCTTATGGTTACGGATACGGAGGCCTAGGAGGATATGGTTATGGTGGATATGGGGGATATGGTGGTTATGGCTACCCATATGGAGGATTTGGTGGCTATGGCTACCCATATGGAGGATATGGTTATTACAACGACTACCCATATTTTGATTATGGTTATGGGTATGGATATCCATATGTATATAATGGATTTTACTATTGAGTTTACAAGATGTTAAAATAGCAATTTTTTTAATAAACTTTTCTACAATCTATAATATTATTCGCACCACGCATTTATTTTCAGATCAACATACACTCTTTCAAACGACTTGAACTCTGCACTACGATGTTATCCATAACTTTTTATAATTCAATTAATTTCATTTATTAATTTACGACTAATTCGTAATATATATATATATATATATATATATATATATATATATATATATATATACTATTTTATTACAGTTTTACAGTTGATGTATGGCCATCAACAATATAAATCAACCTTACTGTACTTGTATTTAAATTATGCAGTAAGTGGTAGCGAAACGAGGTTTTATTTATTTCCAAACAAAGTTTATTTATATTTAGATGTGATTTAAAAAAAGCGGGCATTTGGTAATTAAATGTTGTAAACTTTTAAAAGGTTTACTATTTTTATCTATCTCTGAATGGGGCTTTGCTGCCACGCGTTCCTTTGTTTGTATCAACGAGGAAAACATAGCGACGGTCAGCGTTTCACACATTCACACAACAGCGCGCAGGCAAATGTCCAGCAGTTGGTTCTTTGTTGCCGCCCCCGATGGACGAGCACGCTATGTGAGCCAAAGATACGCGCGCGAGTTCAATTTTGCAAGCTACGATGAAATTATTTAGTAAGTATTTAAATTTAAATTTATTCAATTTTATTATGGTAAAAAAATTAAAAATGTAAAACTCAAGTTTATTATACATTTAACTTATAAATATAAAGTCATGTATGTTTAAATATTCTCCCTTATAGACGTTGACCACGATTTCAATTTATTTATATATTTATATGGTGAGCTTCTTGCATATACTCACCAAATAAATATATAAATAAAATTATTTTAAAGCCTACTAGTAAGGAAGAAGAAGGAGGAACCATTTTTATTTAGCCGAGCTATATAAATATACATTCATATACATACACAAACAGTAGGGTAGTTTTTGCCGAAAGGCAAGATGAGTTTAAATCTCAGAATTAACGACACTAGGCTTAAAGGAAAAATCTATCTATATTTCACCAATAGTATTCTGGTTTCATCAGGATTATTTCTATAATGAATACAAATATGAAATGAACCCGCCCACCTCACCTTCGCTAGCATAGTTTTTCCAATGGATACAAATGTTTTATATTTTTTAAACCATTCCAAGAAGAGTGTTATCCTATCTAAAAAACTATGCGAGCAAAGGTAGGGTGGGCGGGTGTTCCCTACCAACCAAACTATGCCCGTCCACTATTTCAAACGACTTGAACTCTGCACTACATTATTATCCATAGTTTTCTATAATTCAATCAATTTCATTTATTATTTAAAACTTAATTTTAAAAATATATAGGGAGTAATGTAGTGTAGAGTTCAAGTCATTTGAAATAGTGGACGGGCATAGTTTGGTTGGTAGGGGCCTTCCGCCCACCCCACCTTCGCCCGCATAGTTTTTCCAATGGATACAAATGTTTTATATTTTTTAAACCATTCCAAGAAGAGTGTTATCCTATCTAAAAAACTATGCGAGCAAAGGTAGGGTGGGCGGGTGTTCCCTACCAACCAAACTATGCCCGTCCACTATTTCAAACGACTTGAACTCTGCACTACATTATTATCCATAGCTTTCTATAATTCAATAAATTTCATTTATTATTTTGAACTTAATTTTAAAAATATATAGGGACTAATGTAGTGTAGAGTTCAAGCCATTTGAAATAGTGAATTGGCATAGTTTGGTTGGTAGGGGCCACCCGCCCACCCCACCTTCGCTCGCATAGTTTTTCCAATGGATACAAATGTTTAATATTGTTTAAACCATTCCAAAAAGAGTGTTATCCTATGGAACAACTATGCGAACAAAGGTGGGGTGGGCGGGTGGCCCCCACCAACCAAACTATACCCGTCCACTATTTCAAACGACTTGAACTATGCACTACATTATTATCCATAGCTTTCTATAATTCAATCAATTTCATTTATTATTTTAATTAATTTTCAAAAATATATAGGGAGTAATGTAGTGCAGAGTTCAAGTCGTTTGAAATAGTGGACGGGTATAGTTTGCTTGGTGGGGAGCACCCGCCCACCCCACCATTGCTCGCATAGTTTTTTCAATGGATACAAATGTTATATATTGTTGGAAATTATTTCAAGAAGAGTATTATCCTATGGAACAACTATGCGAACAAAGGTGGGGTGGGCGGGTGCTCCCCACCAACCAAACTATACCCGTCCACTATTTCAAACGACTTGAACTATGCATTACATTATTTTTCACATATATTTTTTTAATTAGTCTTAAATTAATAAATGACATTAATTTAATCAAAGAAAATAACGGATAGTAGTGTAGTGCATAGTTCAGGTCGTTTGAAATAGTGGACGGGCATAGTTTGATTGGTAGGGGCCGCCCGCCCACCCCACCTACGCTCGCATAGTTTTTCCAATGGATACAAACGTTTTATATTGTTTAAATCATTCCAAGAAGAGTGTTATCCTATGTAAAAAAGTATACGAGCAAAGGTGGGGTGTGTGTTATCTGTTATTTGTTTTATACAACCAAGCTAACCACTCGAGATATTGTGTGAATTCATCCTCACTAGCTGAGCTATACTGATGAGATCTAATCTAGATATGTAGATTGCTAAGAGCTAGATTCACAATTATATATGTTTTAACCAAGCTAATGTTGTTTCCATTGGAATCAATTGTTTTAAATATTAACTAAAACTTTGCAAACAAAAATGGTTGGATATAATTAACTATAATCTCACTAGTTTATATTCTGATATATTTTAATCTCACTGTGGCTTTATATACTCCATATCCAACATCCAACATCCCATAAGCTTTATAAAATATTGAATGGATAAATTTAAAACGTCATTGTGACAGAATATGCCAAAACAAATGTCCAAAACCTTGAATAGTGCTTGTGATTAGAGCTTTGATGACACCTTTTGTTTAATTATTCAGTGTTCCCAATAGAGAGAATCTAAAGTAACTACATTCCCTAGATAATGTATTTATTGTTGCTATAATAACGAATACTTATTGGTGCAATAGTTATTGATACATTTATGGAGCGTTGGTGAATATGGGGGTAAAAATTTCAAATGCAAATGAATATAAAAATATATCTCTCGTTAATTTTGATATTGACCCCTAATAATCAAATTCACGTTAAATTACATACAATGAATGCATTTTCTTCATAACTATTTGTTCTTATTTTATGTCCTACTGTACAAACAGTTATAATTTATTTAATCATTCTAGAATCTGTGATATGACGCGTGTTAACCCCATTAGGTCTTAATAAAATGATGCATACATTACCAGGAATATTCGAAAAGGCAACACACCATAACACGCAATTCGTGCTGAAAACGTGAATGTAATTCGAGTTTTATGTATTTCTTTATTTCGATGCGAATATCTATACAAAGGTTAAACGGGAAAATACGTTAAATTTGCAATTTACTCAGTGATATCGCGGGAAATCGGAAAAGGCTACAAAAAAAATCGTGAAAACAGAAACAGTTGATGATTCTATATTTGGATATATAAACCAACTCTAGCATTTTAATAGCGAAAAAAAAAACATGTAATTTCATGATTTTAAATTAAAAAATATTAATGAACATAAACTTCTTTATTACAGTTTTCACCACCGCTTAACAAAATGCTACAATGATGGTGACTCGTCCTAAGACATTATTTAAAACGCCGCCGGGTTCGCGGGGCACTAGCCCGAACCGAACGGAGTCTGGGGTGCCGAAGAAAGGGCAATCGCCGACGAGAGGCGGCGGCAAAGCGGCACGAAGTCCGGCGCGTTCACCATTAAAAACACCACCGGCCAACACTAACAAAGCGTCTAGTCCTGTTAGGAAGCTTGTCAGGACGCCATCCGTAGGAAGGAAGTTAAACTCACGAGGGAACAGTCCGGCAAGAACACCACAATCGAGAGGAAGCGAGTAAGTTAAAATAAAAAAGGTATTGGCGATTCAAGTCGACGGATACTCTATCTGGTGGCAGAAAATTAACTATATTTTGAAGAGTATTTTGTTTGCATAACAGTTGCCTTTTCATAATATACATGACTATATAGCAAAGCTATTTATACCTTAAAAGTACATTAACAATCGCGAATTATTGTAGAAACGACTGAAATCATATGATTTTAATGCAATGAGCTAGTCAAACAATAACAAATATCTACTAACTCGAAGAAAACTGTTAAGGTTTGAATTATAGTTTCTTATTGTCACACTATTGAACTGTAGTGTGACTTTCACAAAAATGCTGGATCTTCGCGTTATCCTGTACTTATATTTATTCCTATGTACAGGAATAAATAATCGACTAATCTTGTCATGGTTATAGAAAACTGTTTTGCTGTGAATGATAAACTAGTTATTACTGTGGTAAAAAGACAATGACGTTGTTGTCAATAGCTAGATAACTATTACCAAACTATGCCCGTCCACTATTTCAAATGACTTGAACTCTGCACTACACTGTTATTCATTATTTTCTATGATTCAATTAATTTCATTTATTAATTTAAGATTTAATTAAAAAAATATATGTGAAAAATAATGTAATGCATAGGTCAAGTCGTTTGAAATAGTGGACGGGTATAGTTTGGTTGGTGGGGACCCCCCGCCCACCCCACCATTGCTCGCATAGTTTTTTCAATGGATACAAATGTTTTATATTGTTGGAAACTATTTCAAGAAGAGTGTTATCCTATGGAACAACTATGCGAACAAAGGTGGGGTGGGCGGGTGGTCCCCACCAACCAAACGATACCCGTCCACTATTTCAAATGACTTGAACTATGCACTACACTATTATCCATTATTTTCTATGATTAAATTAATGTCATTTATTAATTTAAGACTAATTAAAAAAATATATGTGAAAAATAATGTAATGCATAGTTCAAGTCGTTTGAAATTGTGGACGGGCATAGTTTGGTTGGTAGGGGCCTCCCGCCCACCCCACCTTTGCTCGCATAGTTTTTCCATAGGATAACACTCTTCTTAGAATAGTTTAAACAATATAAAACATCTGTATCAATTAGTTATTTTTATTTATATAATAGGGAGCAGCCAAAAGTATATAGAAATATACTCAAAATACGTCTTAGTTTAGCTAATTGATAATTTTAATTTTAAGTTTAAAAAAATAATAATATGCAATCGATAATAGATAATAAAAAAATACAAATATGCAATATGCAATAATTCTAAAACATAACTAATAATCCATAACTCTGCATAGCTATTAAATGCTAAACGTTAACTCACCGACTGATACACATCACAATTATCGTGGATACGACAATTTGCCGGTAAGCACAATTTCCTCCGTTTATAGCATATTTTATTTAAAAATCGATGGCCCATTCCAACCCCACTAACGGCCCTCCCCCCGGGCCAAGGTCAGGACGATCGGACGTCACCCAATCGCCCACTTAATACGGCCGGGTCATCCCAATATTTATTTCATTCATTTCTTAACAATAATAATATTCCCAACAATTTGCGTAATACATGTTGATGCGACTGATAGGGGCACTAGGCCAGGGTGAATTATTATGTTTGCGTTAATGAACATAACAAATGTTTAATTAATCGAGCAAACAATAATGACTCACATCAGGTTTAGATTAGACTGTAACCGGATCAGATAAAATTTATTGATAAATTGGATTGCATTTATCGGTTTTTAATTATGCTCGATGTACAACTACCTTAATACAAATTTAATTGAATTTGACTGAACGTTATGTTTAAAAATAATAATAATATTCAGCTATTAAGGATGAATTCATCAAATCCCAAGTGGTTTATATACAAAGTAATGCAACATTCTCTTTATAGAAGAAAGTTTAAGGCATTATAGGGGTAACCACGTTAACGTTAAAGTAAAATTGCAAATATAGCTATTTACTCTGCATCCTAGTCGACTGCGCCAACAAAATTTTCTGATACCTACATATTTATTGGTGTAGTCCGCTATAATTACAATTTTCAGACCATTTGTGCTTTCAGTACAATATCTTATGAACATTTAATATACACCGGTTTCTTATGAATACTACCCGACTGCGCCATACAAAATCTTAACGAATCTTAGCGAATCAGTTAGCGACTTACACCACTTTTATTCTCACAGACTCATATGTATCTCAAAATCCGGGATTTCAAGATATATAACTTGAATTTTATCATGGAATATATCGTTAATATTCCATGATAAAATTCAAGTTATGGGCCACCAACCAAACTATACCCATCCACTATTTCAAACGACTTGAACTATGCACTACACTATTATTCATTATTTTCTATGATTAAATTAATGTCATTTATTAATTTAAGACTAATTAAAAAAATATATGTGAAAAATAATCTAATGCATAGTTCAAGTCGTTTGAAATAGTGGACGGGTATAGTATGGTTGGTGGGGGCCCCCGCCCACCCCACCATTGCTCGCATAGTTTTTTCAATGGATACAAATGTTATATATTGTTGGAAACTATTTCAAGAAGAGTGTTATCCTATGGAACAACTATGCGAACAAAGGTGGGGTGGGCGGGGGGGCCCCACCAACCAAACTATACCCATCCACTATTTCAAATGACTTGAACTATGCACTACACTATTATCCATTATTTTTATTTTTTTTTAATTTTAGGCGAAGACTACGTCCTTCGTGATTGTTTGTCATGTTCATGTGTATCAACGACCGATAGCCAAAATAAACATTGTATTATTATTATTTTTTCTTAAAAGCCATTAAAAACCATTCCATATTAGGTAAAATCGAAATTAATTATCATACCAATCCCATTGTCACATTACAGTCATGCATAAATAATGAATGCTCATTTCAAAACAAAATCCGACATGCAAGCATCAATTCGGGCGTTTGTTTGACCCTTTGATTGATTACACCGGGCCTACTCTGATTATTGGATCAAACAACGCCGGCGTTGTCATTTGTTTGCGACTCCCTTTTACTTTTATTAAAGAAGGCGTCGCGTCGACTGAATTATAAAAGCGACGTAACTTGTCGGCCATACATAATGTAGATCTCAACCGACAATTATCGACACGACACCGTAAAATAGTAATGAGAATGATATTATGTATGTACGCTCTTTTGTTTATATAATTCGAGAAATAAAAATCGTTTGAATATAAATTATCCGTACTGTTTGCACTTTTGTATCTGTTAATATTAAATCATATGTTTATAAACTACATGTTTATAAAAAATATCTTCAAAATCGTAGTAGCTTGGGGTTGCTACATTTGATATGCATAATTTGGACTTTTTTATATAATATACATTTCTTTACTGCATGTCAACCGATGCAGACGTGCAATCAAAATAAATTCGAGATATACATTCCTATGGTCGACACATTGTATAAATGGAATATTAAAATAAAATAAAATAAAACTATTTGGTCATTCTTTGATCTGTGGATTAAAAGAGCTGGATCTTAATAAGTATTTGTCGTATCGACTTCAAGTGTCAACCTGAATATACGTCTATCAGATTTAATGTGAGGCGTTAAAAACCCATCCAAGCAAAGGGGGTAGATCGTTTTTATATTGTAAAAATAAATTTATTTAATTAAAAATATCACATAACAAGCATCAATTCAAGCTTTTTTTGAGTGTAAGGATAAAATAATACGTGTTGTAAGACATAAATAAATAAATATAGTAAAAAATGCGAACAAAATAGTGGTGGGTGGTAGGATCCATACTACGCGCGTCAATTCTTCAAATGGAAAAAAGAGTTTCACGAAAACACCCCTCAAACATCGGTTACGGTAACTATATGAGCCTGCGAGAATGAAAGTGGTGTAAGTCACATTTGAATTGTTTTAAAAAGGAGAAGATTTAGTGTTTGGTATTTATGTAAATCGACGTGCGCAGTTACAGACATGAAATCAATTTATTCATAAATAAAAATGTAACTGCGTACGTTGTTTTCCATAAATACCAAACGCAAAATCTTCTTTTCAAAACAATTCAAATGTGACTTACCCTACTTTCAATCTCACAGACTCATATGTGTATTGATAATACTGAATAGTATTTTAAATATGTTATGTAATGTCTTCTTATATTCTAGATCAATTTTAAGTAACATATTAATTTTTTTGCACGAACCTCATGGATACGTAGGATTTCCACGGCCGCCTTAAATAGTTAATGAAAACGCGAAAGTTCATGGCCCGCTTGACCCGCCTCCCCCATCGCTTTCCATTTCGTGCGGGAAATGGACGGATGTAAAATTAATGGCCTCCTTAGCGCAAACAGGTGTAAAAATAGAACATGATTCCGATAGTCTGATTTGAGCAAACATTCACAAATAATTATTTATGTGTGAAACAAAAATGTGTTTTTCACACGCCGTTTCTATTCGTTCGTGATGTTTTTATTATTTGAACTATATTTAGCAATTGTAAAAACAATATATTTATATAAAACAATAATAAAATTCTACATTTAAAAATTAACAAACATAAGTTGAACAATAATGGGGAAATTGCAGTAAAAACGTATTTTTTGGAACATTATTACATTCGGACCATAAGACGATTTTTCTATACTCGGTCTTCCAAAATTTGGGACTTCCGTCTTGTGGGGATGATAGTTGGTGTTACACGGAAGTCATTTTACAAAAAAAAACTAACAAAGTTTTTTTATAAGCGAGATCAATTTAAACAAAACAAAAATTATAACAAATGTTCAAAGTTGGCGCCGTTTTCTTGAATAAGTATCTGTATTCAAGAAAACGGTGCCAACTTTGAACGGCGAATCCTCGACTCCGTACAGGAGCAATTATTTCGCCAGCGTTGTAAATCCTCTCCCTCAATTCGTCAAATGTGTCCACTTGTGCGGTAAACTATGGATTTCATATGCCTGCATAAGTAAAAATCCAGGATATTTAGGTTTATTATATCTTTTTTGTAAAATTACTGTTTAACACTTTGCCCACCCTTGCTGTATATGAAACTAGAAAACTGTTTCGAAAGTTCTAATAACAGATGTACTTCATTTTATGATAGTAGTAATTATGATATGACATTTAAAAAGTTTTTTAGATATTTTCGTTGTATAGACCTATAATCGCCTAAATAAACTTTTCCCTTATTAATATAAAATCGATATTATAAAATAATAACAATCTAGGCTAATCCCAATGCTAGCTATTACACCTCAAGGTAGTACTTATGACTGTTAATAAACCTCGACACAATATTATTTCGTCGCGTCGACTAAATGACTAATGATTAATGTTTGTTATGTTTCGATTTTCTGACATACATAGGTATTATGTACGCGCAATATGTCACATCGCGTAATTTGTTTGCGTTGCGCTTCAACACACAAACTAGGACAGGTCTCGGAAGTGATTGCTAAAGTAGGAAAATCAACAAATTAAAATGTTGTATTTTTTATAGAACTGGAAGTATCGATGTTTACGATGGCACGGATACATCGAGAAGAATTATATCGAGTTTCAATGAGGGTGAAGACAACATTAACGTCGTTGTAAGGTAAGTAAATTAATAAAGTGTGAATAAATAGGAGATGTATGACGGATAAGGAAAGCTGACGTTATTTTCAAAAATATAGGATAATGTCGATTAAGTGCTTTTAATTAAAATTCGTCGAAATGTTCACAGATCCTCAATTAATCTATTAATGTTAAGAGATATATATATATATATATATATATATATATATATATATATATAAGATTACTGTTGTTCTGTAAATTGTTAAATTTATTTATTCAATAAATAGAAATAATACTTGATAAGGGACACTACAAATTGTAACGATGATTGCTAAACAATGACTGCACCAGAAGACAAAGAATAAATATAATGTTTTCCTTCGCAGATATCAAGACAAATTTTATATAATTAAAAATATCTTTATAAAAAGAATTCCTTTTTAATTTTTTAATTTCCTTATTTTATTATTTCGGCATAAATGCACAAATACACAAGGATTTCATATTAAGGAGGGGATCACTCTACTAATATGCTAATAGAATGCATTATAAAATTGTATTGAGGTTTTAACAAAAAAATATGCAGCGGAATGTTATACATTTTTTCGAGTTGATTAAAACACTTTACTGTTAATATTTTGTAATATTTTGCGATTTTATAACTAAGGATTCTGGTCATCAACTTTTATAAAATAAGTCTCTTATATACAGGGTATCCCTAAAGTATGGAATAAATTCGATATAATCTGTATATATAAAATATAAATAAAACGATTGTTTACTTTGTTTTTATCACACTTCAGTTACACTTTGCAACTAGTTTCGGCTAAGCTATAGCCATTTTCGAGCTCCTCCGATTTATTTATCCTTTAAAATGAATTATCACAAAGTAGACGCCCTAACAATCCAATATCTGTATATATATTTTTTGCAAAAATTTCTCGATTTTTAACTTTAAATTGCCAATTGTTAATGAAGTGTCAATTTTTTGGGACAATTTTTGAATGTGCAATGACGTCATCGACAAGTTTTTCAAATTCATGTCATTGCATATTCAAAAAGGGTCGAAAATAATTGACACTTTTATTAAAAATTGGCAATTTACAATTAAAAATCGACGTACGAGCAATTTTTGCTAAAATCATAAATACATGTTTTATCGACTTTATTCCATACTTTAGGGACACCCTGTATATATATATATATATATATATATATATATATATATATATATATATATATATATAATATATATATAATGTAAAATATGTATTACTCTTGCAGAGTACGGCCCTTGAATTCCAAAGAATCTAAAGCAGGCAATGGTACTGTGACCGAATTTCCTGGGAATGGACAAATTATGGTAAAATTACAATTAAATACTAACCCCCGTATTCACCGACGTTCCATAAATCTATCAATAGTTATTGAACCTATAAGTATTTGTTGTTATAGCAACAATAAATACATTATCTAGGGAATGTAGTTACTTTAGATTCTCTCTATTGGAAACACTGAATAATTAAACAAAAGGTGTCATCAAAGCTCCAATCGCAAGTGCTATTCAAGGGGTTTGACATTTGTTTTTGCATATTCTGTCACAATGACGTTGACAATTTATCCATTCAATAGCAAATGGGACCTATACAGTTTATGGGATGTTGGTGAATACAGTCATAATAGTTATAGAGCGTACGTAGCATATTTACGTATAACATACATATATTGTTCATATATTATACTCAAATATAGCTAGTAGTTATTTATTATGATACTACCAACCAAACAATACCCATCCACTATTTCAAATGACTTGAACTCTGCACTACACTGTTATCCATTACTTTTCATGATTCAATTATTTTTTATTTATTCATTTACGCCTAATTCATAAACAAATATGAAAAACAATGTAAAGCATAGTTCAAGTCGTTAACGTGACTATGCCAGTCTACTATTTCAAACAACTTGAACGATGAACTACATTGTTTTTCACATTTGTTTATGAATTAGGCGTAAATAAATAAATAAAAAATAATTGAATCACAGAAAATAACGGATAACAGTGTAATGCATAGTTCAAGTCATTTGAAATAGTGGACGGGCATAGTTTGGTTGGTAGGGAC
This sequence comes from Lordithon lunulatus, assembly GCA_963942505.1. Lineage (NCBI taxonomy): Eukaryota > Metazoa > Arthropoda > Insecta > Coleoptera > Staphylinidae > Lordithon > Lordithon lunulatus. The sequence goes on from OZ012666.1 coordinate 71,638,661, forward strand.
CACCCGCCCACCCCACCTTCGCTCGCATAGTTTTTTCATTGGATATAGATGCTTTATATTGTTTAAACTATTCCAAGAAGAGTGTTATCCTATGGAAAAACTATGCGAAACAGGTGGGGTGGGTGGGCGGCCCCCACCAACCTGACTATACCCGTCCACTATTTCAAACAACTTGAACTATGTTTCAAAATATTAGTTATCCAGTATTTTGGTGTTAGTTGTTTGGTGTAAAACCAGTTGCCTAGTATTTGGTGTAACATTGGTTGAGGCAGTGAGAGAAAATGTCTTTGTCATACGTATCATAAAAATTACAAAAGTATTTTACACGATATTTCATAAACAACGTAGTAACGTTATTTTTTATTACACGATTACAATACTTCCGTATGATAAAGTAATATATACCAATTTGCAGGATTGGAATTTTGTAATAATCTTTGTGTTTCTATTTATTAAGTGTGATGGGGTTAAAGGTGGACCGAGTGGCGTACAAAAACCTCGAATATTCTCATACAACGTGGTTTTCGAGCCTGCGGCCACACAAGAAGATGTGTTGCAATTTTCTGGCGTTAAACGACTCATCGAGATGGCCATGGAGGGTTTTAGATGCACCGCCTTTTGTTATGGCCAAACCGGGAGCGGAAAAACGCACACCCTTACAGGACCACCTGGATTGGTATGACAAAATATGTATTAATATTTTTTCATATAGAGCTGTCTTTCATTTTTTTTAGGACACTAATTTGTTGCAATTTTATTGTAATAACAATATGTACTGTTTTGTTTTTCTAGTTCGGAAAAAAGTTTGCACCCTATAGCGACCAGCATGGTCTTGTATTCCGTTCTTTTCTGCATCTATTCCAGCAGATTAAGGAGCGACCGGAACAACATTTCATTTTGAAAGCTAGTTTTTTGGAAATATACAACGAGAAGGTATGTAATTGTTTTTTCTTAAGTCTTGCGAAATCAAATTTATATAAATGACTAGGTGAAATTCCTAGTCAAAAAATTATGGAATTTCATTTAGCTATAGGTGCTGCTATAGAGTTGAGATTGTTAGTTATAAAACCATTTGTCAGTCTTGTGAATTATAGGATAAAGTTAAGTGGTGTTGGTATGATGGAGAATAAGCTATCTTTGTTTGGTCGAGTAAATGTACAGGCACTCGATCAAACCAAGATAGTGTATTCTCCATCATACCAACACCACTTAATTTCATCCCGTAATATAATTAAGAATTAAAAAATATGTTCGCTATTCAAAATGTACATACACATAACGCCGAATATCGCTCACTTGATAGAAAAGTGACCCAACTCAAAATCATCTTTATAAAATAGAACTGAGCCTGTGAGAAGGAAAGTGGTGTAAGTCACATTTGAAATATTTTCAAAAGGATTTCGCGTTTGGTATTTATTTAAAACGACGTACGCAGTTACTTTTATATTTAAAAATTAATTGACTGTACGTCTGTAACTGCACACGTTGATTTACTAAATTGTAAATCGACGTGTGCAGTTACAGACGTGCAGTCAATTCAGTTTAAAATAAAAATGTAACTGCGTATATCATTTTAAATTTAAATACCAAAGGCAAAATCTTCTTCTTTTCAAAATAATTCAAATGTGACTTACACCACTTTCATTCTCACAGGCTCAATTCTACCTTAAAAAAAATGATTTTGAGTTCTCACAGACTATTTTTTATTTTATTATTATTTTTTTTTAATTATTTATCTATTTTAAAATGACTAGGTTCTCAATAATGTAAGAGTTTTAAGTTCATATTTTATAATATACACTCAGAACACTAATCAACGGAGCGATATAAATAAAAACTGATTTTGAATACAAAAAAAGATGCATCGGCCGGGAATCGAACCCGGGCCGCCCGCGTGGCAGGCGAGCATTCTACCACTGAACCACCGATGCTTATTTTTAAGCGTTTATATATGATCTGTTATACGAAAATTTGACCTCAATAATTATAGTAGTTACTGTATTTATTACATTTCTGTAACTGGCGATCGACCTTCGGGTCCTTCTGCCGTAATAATTGTATTTTGTAAAGATTATATATTTTATAATATATTAGTATTTCTGTAGTGACCAATCGAAAAATCTATGTTTTTGAAAAAAGGCCCTCCACAGTTTCAGAAACACAGGTTTTTGAGTTGTCACTATAAAAATACTAGTGCGATATATATATATATATATATATATATATATATATATATATATAAATAAATCACCATTAAATAATACACAATAACAACGGCAGAAGGACCCGGGCAGCTTTGGGATTGTTTCTGAGAATCCACTTTGGCTGGCAAACTCTAATGTTAAGTTAATACACTTTTGATTATTATAGAGGCATATTTTCCCTATTGTTACATGGACACAACCCAAACGACATGATTTTGAGTTGTGTCACTTTTTTCTAAAGTGACACAACTCTTCTTCTGCCGTTGTAATTGTGTATTATTTAACGGTGATTTATATATTTATATATAGTGCGATATTATTTCGTTACTAAATAATCAAGATGGGTCTATGTTGACATACAATAAGCTATAAGATATAAGAATTCATTAGAAATAAGAATTATTTTACGCTGTTTGTGTTCACACAATAATAATATTTAGTGCTTATTAATTATTTTGTCCCATTTAACAATATAATGGCAAATAACGTATTAAAATGATATCTTTATTTCAATTTTAATACAGCATGAAAATATTAAACAAATAAACTGCTCAAAAATTCATAAGGAATTTTAAATAAAATATTACTGCACGCTTTGGTATTTGTTGCCTTCGTAAAATTATTTAATTTCTATAACCTTGTATGTAACAGCAGTTATTGTTTAACTAGATAGTAATCATGAGACCACCGCTGCAAGCGATGATCGTCATATCACAATCAATTCAGTTTTACTGAAAAATCCATATCAACCTTTGAGTAGTTTATATAATAAATTAGAAAATATTTTATGTATAGATAAATAAATATTGCCAGTCTTTAATATTTTGTATAGAGATAATATTCAGTTATTAATTAATAAATTTTTTAATATTTCAGGTTATTGATTTATTAAATCCGGGCTCACAGCGCAAACCGCTGGCGGTGCGATGGAGCAAAAAGGCGCGCGGCTTTTTCGTAGAGAATTTATTTACAGTGGACTGTGAAGAACTTGATGACCTTATTGCTGTTCTGGAGGAAGGCATGCGCAATAGATCGGTGGGTAGTCACCATATGAACGACAATTCAAGGTATATATAGATATAGCATATACTACCCTAATAAACTAGAAACATATACTAAAGGTCGTTTTAGCAAGACAATTTCTTGACTCAAAAGTTAGTCAAGATGCGAGACAATCTAAATTATCTTGTATCATACAGCAAATTATTTAAAATATTGAATTGGATGGTAGATCGAATGGAAAAATATAACGCGTTCTATTTGTCAAGGACAAATTGCATGGGAGGAGGATATATGAATTCAAAATTAAATATGTACTTTTAATCAGGGCCTATTCAAAGGATAAATAAAACGATGTTTACTTTGTTTTCGTTATCACACTTTAGTTACACTTTACAAAAAAAACAACGGGCTCTAGATATCTCTCTATGCTATAATCCAGCATAATAGAGCCCGTTGTTTTTTTACAAAGTGTAACTAAAGTGTGATAACGAAAACAAAGTAAACATCGTTTTATTTATCCTGTAAATTGAATTATCACAAAGTAGACGCCTTAACAATCCAATAGTATAATTACAGTATTTTCCCATTCAATTCTATAAACCTTGAACCACATCGAATCGAGCCTAATCGAAAGGAACTTAAAATCAATAATAAAACAATGAATCAATTTTTTACTTCATTAATCATACAATTGCAATTAAAATTAATTTAATCAAATTTTATATGTGCTTGAATATAATAAAAATGGTTTATATGAAAATACATTAAATAGAATTATATTTATTGAAAAAAATATATTTCCACCCTCACATTATATTTATCAATAAACACGATAAATATAATGTGAGGGTGGGAATTTATTTTTATAATAAATATAATTCTATTTAATGTATTTTGATATAAACAATAATTAAATATTTTAATTTCAAGCACATATGGCAAAAAAATAAAATTTGCATGAATTAATTTTAAGGGTAAAATGATGATAAGGCGGCTTTAAATGTTTTTAAAGTGAAATATATACTATTAAAACATGTTTTGACTGTAAAAAGGAGCAAAAGATATTGGGGCTCGACCGGGATTTGAACCCGGGACCTCTCGCACCCTAAGCGAAAATCATACCCCTAGACCACCGAGCCGAGTGAAAGACATTTATGATATTTTACTTAACAGTGAGAACTGATCTATATTTTTTTAAATTTTCATACTTAATTAAATGAAAATTCTATAAGTTGCAATGAAAACTCAATTATCCATCATTCATATCCCTACATACATGATTAAAAATCAGGTATGTTCGTTCCTTAACACGTTAATTGCCGCGGTCATTTTTAGAAAAAGGTTCCTTGGGGATTTTTAAATAAATTTAGATAAATTTATTCTGTATTATTTCTTATTTCATTTTTTATTTCTTATTTCATTTTTTATTTCTTATTTGATGACCTTAAGGTCGTTTTAGACAAGACAATTTCTTAGCTCAAAATTTGTTCTAGAAATGAATTCATATATCAATTCGTCCTTGACAAATAGAACGCGTTATATTTTTCCATTCGATCTACCATCCAATTCAATATTTAAAATAATTTGCTGTATGCAAAAAAAAGACCTTTATTGGCATTTTCCTCACTAAAAAACTCTTCTTCAATATCACCAAACACAACAATGGTTGTATGACACGAGACAATTTAGATTGTCTCGCATCTTGACTAAAGGTCGTTTTAGACAAGACAATTTCTTGATTCAAAAGTTGTTCAAGTCATTTCTTGAACAACTTTTGAATTAATATATTGACTAAGAAATTGTCTTGTTTAGTTGATGAATCTGAATGATACGAAACAAATTCTGGAATAAGCGTTGGTCCGCGATCATTAATGTCCACATAAAATTTCCTCTTGAAAAATAAAACGCGTTTGATTTTCTATTCAATCTACAATCCTATTTAATATTTCACACAATTTGCTGTATGATACGAGCCAATTTAGATTGTCTCGCATTTTGACTAACTTTTAAGTCAAGAAATTGTCTTGTGTAAAACGATCTTAACTTTTGAGTCAAGAAATTGTCTTGTCTAAAACGATCTTTAATAGGTTTCCCTAAAAATACTGCTAGAATTTTTTGTTATTGACTTTGTTTTGGATTGTTGTGCTAGAAATAACATAATCACCATTGATATATTTAAAATAATTCCCAAAACTCGACATTTCTAATTAATTTTGTGTACTTTTACAGTCGAAGCCACACCATTTTAACAGTACACATAACATCTGAGCAGCCGGCCGAAAATGGCGTGTTCATTTCACGCTCGGGCAAGATAAATTTCGTTGATTTGGCAGGTAGCGAGATGACTAAGAAGACACAAAGCGAGGGAAAAACATTAGAAGAGGCCAACAACATCAATAAAAGTCTTATGGTTTTGGGTAAGCTACAATTTTTTTAAATATTACTGAAACGGTTAATTATTTCAATTTTTGTCTTTTTCATAGTATTTTTTTTTAAGTAAAATTATATATTTTTCTACTCCTGAGACTGTTATCGCACTTTTTCGTTGTTATAGCAACAATAAATAAATTATCTAGGAAATGTAGTTACTTTAGATTCGCTCTATTGGAAACACTGAAAAAATAAACAAAAGGTGTCATCAAGCTCCAATCACAAGCGCTATTCAAGGTTTTTGACATTTGTTTTGGTATATTCTGTCACAATGACATTTTAAATTTATCCATTCAATAGCTTATGGCACCTATTCACGATTCAAATGTCAACGGTTTTCGTCGAACTAGTAGGTAAACAGATGATCTTTGTTATTGTTTAATCAGCTGATTAGATCAAAATTACACGATTTTGATCACTTGAACAGTGGTTGTTAATAAACTTTTAATATATAACTAGACAAACCTTGCACATATTGTCACATACATTATGACAAAATACATTTTATTCGTAGAGATTACCCACTAGATTTTAGTTTATTTTCTGCCACCAGATAGAGTACCGACTTGCTTGAATTGCCCATAAAGTTTATAGGATGTTAGTAAATACGTGCAATAGACTACTAACTAAAAATAATTAATCGAAATGAAACGATATGCGCGGATACTGAATAATACAGCGCTAATCGAGAAAGTCAAGTTCTTACTATCATTACGAATTCATTTACGCTGTGGGTAACCTTTTCACCACTGATGGAATTAGGTTAAATCGGAATTAAGGATCCCTCACGCCCGCGCATCATTCATACCAAGAGTGGTGCAAACAGTTCACGCGTGTGCTTTACAATATAATGCTGTCTACTATTAGTGCTCCGAAATTATTTTCAATTTTAAAAACCTAATCTAGCTAATTAAATTTATCACCAAATTAATGAACTATATGGCCACGAGATGCAAAATACAAACGCAAAATTGTTCGTCTAGATTTGCCTGCTATGTTTACAGGTGATGATTATTGTCTTTAAACCGATCTCACACGTATATCACTAAGGGCCTGTTCTACAATTAACATTTAACTGGAGAATAAGGCTATAAAAACCTAATCTAGCTAATTAAATTTATCTCCAATTAATGAACTATATGGCCACGAGATGCAAAATACAAATGCAAAATTGTGCGTCTAGATTTGCCTGCTATGTTTACAGGTGATGATTATTGTCTTTAAACCGATCTCACACGTATATTACTAAGGGCCAGTTCTACAATTAACATTTAACTGGAGAATAAGGCTATTCGTGGAATAAGTTTGAGATATTGATGCTAATTAATTAACTTATTCCACGGATAACCTTATTTACCAGTTAAATGTTAATTGTAGAACCGGCCTTAAGTGCATATTTTCTCAAATGGCTACTCATAATTCGCGAATATTAATAACTAAATATATATATATATATATATATATATATATATATATATATATATATATTTTTATATATATTTATATATATATTTCATTAATTGAAAATGTTTATAAAAAAATCATATAAATCGTTTATAATTTTGAATGTATGTGTATAAAACTTGTTATAAGAAATAAACTTTTAAAATATTATTTTAATTATAATATATGTTCTTTAATATATCTTGATCGACAATTTAATTATCATTGAATAAATAATGAATTGTTTTACAGGCTATTGCATTGCATCACTGAGTGATCCCAAAAGAAAGAACAATCACATACCATACCGGGACTCCAAGCTTACGAAGTTGTTAGCCGATTCTCTTGCTGGAAATGGAGTTACTCTTATGGTAAGTGTCTTGTAGATATTTTAACTACTCAAAGTGTGCGCTGTGTAATAATGTATTTAAAATGACAAAGTATATCACAAATTCCTGCATAATGCAATGGTATTAAAAATTAATAATGCATTGATTTCTCATCAAATGATGATTCACACAATTCATTATGGACAAAGTGATGTAGTTTGGATTACAATTCGCTTTATCTGTTTGTATTTAATGTATTTTAGAAGTAACGGTGTTTTACATCATCAGTCATTATTTAAACAACATAAATAAAGTTGTTTTTAAATATAGAGTGAGTTATTTACTTTACTATTGATATTTATTTATTTGCAAATGTATTAGTGCATATAGAAATTATAATTTCAACATTTCAAACAATTTGCTGCATTAAACAATTGAGATGGACTACTAACTTTTGGTTTAAAAAATTGTTTAATCTAAAACTAGTTTTAATATATATATATATATATATATATATATATATATATATATATATATATATTTATATTATTAATCACATATACTATAATTAAAATCTTGTTTACAACCACTGAGAAATTTAATTTTATCCTAATTTTTACTATTGTTCAATATTTTTGTATTGTATTTTGGTATTATCAGGGTCTCTTAAGTTTTAATTTTGGCTGCACTATGATTGCCGTGCACACTAGCACTAACTCTGCTTTTCAGTGTTCACTACAATAACTCGTGTGGTCTTCTGACTCGTTTGTATAGGGATACACTTTTCAAAATTTATTTACCAATTTTTGTATGTGAAAGATGTAACCGGGAACACATTAGTCTCAATTGTCGATGATATGATTCGTCTTTCATTATAGAATAAATAATTTGTATATAAATTCAAAATCAATCAAATATTATGATATTTTTAATTGTTATTAATGAAATTTAATTACATATTCTAAATGCCGTTTTACAGATCGCCTGCATTTCACCTGCCCGTTACAATTTAGCTGAGACAGTGAATACCCTTCGTTATGCTGCGAGAGCAAAAAAAATCAGAACTAAACCAGTAGTATTGATGGTATGTATGTATATTCGAATGAAAAAAATATATAGACTTATAGATAACTCGTCTTTATACAACTAAAGCTTATTTTGTCATAACACACGATATAATAGAAATATCTACATATTTTGTCACAACATAATAGAGAGAGAGAAAACGATCTTTATTAGTGGCCTTTCCGCCTTAATAGAATATTTCTAAATTTGATTTTTTATTTTGTTATCATAAACCCACCCTTATTTTAGAATAGAAATTACATCTATAAAAGAATTAAGGCAAGGCATTATACAATATCAAACACATATAATATGTAGACTTTTTGAAAAACTTCTAAACCACCAATATGCCACTAATAAAGAAGTATATAGCTATTGTTATTATTTTTTAGGATCCTCGTGAAGCTCTAATATTGAGCCTGAAGCGTGAAGTGAGTGTACTACAGGCGGAAAACGATCACCTGCGCACAGCACTTAGCGGGGACGTTGTTTCAAACGCAGGCGCGACTCAACAATCAGGTTAGTGTGTTGAGTTAGTAATGCGTGCGCATATCATACTTCTATACACACACAGACACGCATTCACACAGACAACGCGTGTTCTATTTTTATGAATGGAAAGTGCGCGTCGTTCTAACGACCGCGACTCGCCTAATCACAAGCCTCTGTGGCCCAATGGATAAGGCATCGGCCTCCTAAGCCGAGGATTGTGGGTTCGAGTCCCACCAGAGGTACAAATATCTTTTGATTTATTTCATTAAAAAATATGCAAGTGAACTGCTAGTTAATACTAAATTCGTAATTAATGTTTTCACAAAGAAATCTTTTTTATTAAAAAAAATGCTTTCCCTTTTTCTCAGTGAGGCTTACAGAATGGTAGGTAACAATATTGTTAGTTATAAATTATTATAAAATAGCTATAAAGCATACAAGTTAGATAGCTATGGACACAAAAATTAATGTCAAAAAAAAAGTCAAAAAAAAACCATTGTCAAACGTTTAGTATTGTTAAAGATAGCAATCACCTTTCACAAAGCAAAGTCAAAAAAACAGCAAACTTCTCACATGACTATAGTTTATTCGACTTTTTATACGATAACTAGGTGAAATTCCGTCTTTTGACGAAGGATTTTTAATTGTATCGAAATGAATTTTTGTTGATTTTTTCTAAATGGCAGCTCTCTATTTTCAATTTTATTTATGTCACTATTTTAGTTGTAAAAAATCAAAACCTTACTTAAAATATTGCTATTACTTCAAATCACTTAAAACTTAAATAATGAATTCGAGCCCGCGATCTCCACAATTGAACTGATATCACAGAAGTCAAGTTTAAAACATTGTCATTGTTTTTATATTATGCCTACAGTTTGCGTTTTAATTAACAAATTTAATTATGTTCTTAGAGAGATTACTAATTAAAACGCCCCCTCACATTGACCCCGACAAGTTAGGAGAGCTAGAAGGGCCGCAATTAATAGAACTCGTACGTCTCTACATGACCGAAAATGATGCACTACGCAAAGAAAACGCAGAGCTGTTCACATCCCGCGATGCTCTTTTACGGGATCACGAAATCGTCGCAAGGGAAAACGAGCGTTTGCTTAAGAAACTAGAGGATGTCAACGCGTAAGTAGTATAACTGAGCAAAATGCGCTTCTTTGCTTGCGTTTTATTTTTTGCAAATAGTCATTTTTTTACTTTTATTTTTGCCACCCTGCTGCATTGGCGCATCAACATAATAATGGCTAGTGATGAATATAGCGCGTGCGTGCGGTCGCCGTTAATTACGGCGAGGGCTGCAATTTCCAGTGAGTTGGATAAGTATACGGGGGATTTGGAGGCAACTGCCACTACGAATATTTGGACTAATCCTTTGGATAATCAGAAGGTAACTAATATTATTATACATATTTGTGAACGTGTTTACACCTATATTTATTTTAATTTGTTAATAAAACACCATAATAATTCAGTGTGTCCCAGGATTACTGCCCTGAGTAGGTTTTGGATATGGATTTATTTATCGATTGTAAAACTTTATTTTTCTATAAATAACAAAAGTATAAGTCAAAATTTAAGGTATATATGCCCGTATTCACCAACATCCCATAAATTATTGAATATATAAATTGAAAATGTCATTGATTGGTCCTTTGATGACACCTTTTTACGTTCCATAAATCTATCAATAGCTATTTAACCTATAAGTATTCGTTGTTATGGCAACAATAAATAAATTATCTAGAGAATGTAGTTACTTTAGATTCTCTCTATTGGAAACACTGAATAATTAAACAAAAGGTGTCATCAAAGCTCCAGTAGCAAGCGCTACTCAAGTTGTTTGACATTTGTTTTGGCATATTCTGTCACAATGACGTTGTCAATTTATCCATACAATAGGACCTATAAAGTTTATGGGATGTTGTTGAATATGGGCATCATTCTTCTAAAATATTGACAGTTTTATTGACCGTGTAAGGTGCCTTTTAGAAAATAAAGGTCAAAAATACACACAACAAAAGCTATACACCTGTAGCTAACCTGTTTTTAATAAATTAGAATGAGACCACTAGGCACATATTAATAAATGATAACCAATATTTCCATATTTTTCTTTTCAAGGATATAGCTATTATACCAGAATCAATCCAGAAAGAACTTGACAAGCGACAAATTGGAAATGGGTGAGTAATAATCGAATTATGCCTGGAGAGTCACTTACGCCAGATTTTAAAACCCCGCGGGTAATGATGACGAGTTTATCTTCTGACTATTGTTTTTGTTTAGTTGTTTTTTCAGCATAGGCCGCATAATTATTCCACTGTAAACAACTAACCTCAAATTCATACCTAAGAAAGTTGCTAATCCCCACTGATTTTAATCAAAACAGATTGATTATAGTAGTTGTAATGTATTAGTTACAATTTCTAACTGGCTATCGACCTTCGGGCCCTTCTCCCGTGTGTTAATGTATTGACTATAATTTACGTGAATTGTATCAAAGTCATACGTTTGTTCTATTATTTTAAGTATGGTTGGTGCCCACCGGCGTCACAACTCGTGGGACGGCAGGCCGGGATCAACCAACGCTAATCGCGCCAAAAGTTCCGGCTCAGATGGCGGCAAAGTGTCCGCCACAGGCCTTAGAGCGCAAGAGTAAGTATATAAATAAACACATACCTATTGTTATCGCAGCACTGTTCACAAATAGCCCATCACGAAACACAAATTCTACTTGGCGCACGATTATTACCAGCCGACGCCATTTCACAAAACAATTTATTTTATTAAACAAACTCGCGATGTATTTGTTTTTCACTGACGTGAAGTCACTGCGAATGACGCGTCATTATTTAGATGCGTTCAGCGAGACTCAGTGAACATAACGGTATAAAAATAGCTGCTCTGTTTTATCTTGTTTGGAAGAGTTCGTCTTTTTCTCTGTGTGTTCAGCGAATGTTAGCGAATATTATCACTTAATAGACGCCCGCTCTAAAAACTGACTGTGGTAGGAACAACGCGTTCATGCGTCAGCCAATTAATAGCCAGGTTTGAAGTGAGAAATGAAAACAGCTAATTACATGCACATCCAGCGCCCGTCTTATCTATGGAATGCTGTTCATGCAACATACAAGACGATCGGTATAAAGCCCGCGTGCTACGCCCGGCAGGCAGTTAACAGTGCAGCCGCCTGCTAAAATCGAGTTATAGTTGTAGATGTTTATAGTTGAATTCGTCCGGTAAATTATAACATAAGCATTAATTACATTGTACTAGATTCGTCAAGGAACTTAAACAAGTACCTAGTTTGTAGTTTCAATTATTCATGTACCAACACAGAGCACTATAAGTGTATCAAGTTGAGCTCGTGTTATGGCCAATCACGCAGTACGTATGTATTTTATTCAACAAGTGCTTGATCATCAATATGAGTATGAGTTAAACATATCACATGAATAATAGAAACATTTTCAAGTTTCTTAGCGCATCTAATACAATGTAATTCAAACTTTATGCAACAAATTGAGTATTGTATTTATTTTTTTAGTATGAATAATGAAGCGTGGAGAACACCCCAAGAGCAACCCGATCCCAACAGACCCGCATTCTCAGTCTGCAAGAATCGCGAGGTGTTCGGAAGTGCCATCAGCTTAGACCAGGACGATGAAGATATTTTTGCAAGACAGTGAGCGCAACCGTTTGAGCATTGTTTTCTCCCAAGTAGAATTTGTTGTGTATACTATATGAATATTTATCATTGTTTTGGCCGTTTTAAGACTGTACATATACAAAGCTATGTATTTTTCGAGTGAATAAATTTGTTGTGTTGCAAACACTGTTTGTTGTTGTTTTAATGCTATTGGCAGAACTGCACCATTATAAAGCTAAGAACACACCGACGCAACATATGTAAGTGAGAAACTCGTTGAATAATTAACATCAAAACAGAAATATCTTACTAATTATAATTATTTAATTTGTTTTAAACTTTCTTGGGGGCTTGGAATAAAATATCTCTAGTTATCAAAAATTATTTTGGCATATTATGTCACAATGACTTTTTAAATTTATCCATAGCTTATGGGATAAAATTTATGGGATGTTGGTGAATACGGGCACTGGAGTTTTAATTTAACTAATTAGTATACTGGATTCGAAATGTAGAAGAGTTGAATGCGGGTTTAATAACTACAAAATCCATTTGAGGGTAAACTGAACAAATTGGCAGGGTCGATTCTAGAAGGAAAACAACGCGACAAATCAAGTTGGTGGCGGTCGCGCCAAATTTCTATGAGCTATAGAATTATGTTTGCACGCGGGATGGCATCAGCCATCCCGCGTGCAAACATTTTGATTACCTACTCCTCCAAATTTGAACTAAAAGAGTCATCTATTGGCACGGCAATGAACGTCGCGAAATTTACAGTTTGTACACCTGCATTTTATTGATGCAACTTCAGTGGTGTATAGTTGGTAGCGAAACACCTTTTATCCAAATAATTTTTAGATTGTAATATTTTCACAAATGTTTTCAAAAAACACATGTGCATTACTAATTTAATAATATTTAACGTTAACAACATTAATTATTTACTTAAAATAATTGGAAATGTTTGATAAATTAGTTTGTATCATTGACATGGTTGTTTCATGTAGTTTTTTGTATGCATGTAGTCTTTTTATGCTAATAAAATAAGCTTTTGAGTGATATTAATTCCGGCTGCTCGACTGCCCTGCTGCCCGTTTTCCCGCTCTAAAATCACCGGCCGGCATTATCGCAATGACCATGCGCACAAACTAAAGTTGGCAACATTGGCGCAAACTTCAGACCGGATTGATCTCGTCTTTGTTCGCTTCCTCGCCTAGCCAGACGTGCATTCACTCTCGTCCACAATCACTCCATAACCATCGTCTCTCTCGCACTCACGCGGCGCGAGGCGAATCGAGTACGCAGCAGCAGCAGTTCGGGCCGCCGGGGTTCTGCCTGAGAGCCAGTGTGTTTGTTGAGTGTGCAATTTTCTCCCTGGGACCGTGTGAGAGACTGCCTTAAAACTGTGTCCCCGTGTATCCGATGTCTAGTGCTGGAATCGCAGATAGCTCCGTCGATCCTCCAGCCAAGAAGCGGAAGCTAGAAGAGAAGCCGACCGAGTGCACAACAATGGCGAACAATGGAGCCGGCGCGTCAGCGAAGGGGCAGGAAATCGACGAGGGGCTCTATTCGCGGCAGCTGTACGTGCTGGGGCACGACGCGATGCGTCGCATGGCGAGCAGCGACGTGCTCATCTCGGGGCTGGCCGGTTTGGGCGTCGAGGTGGCCAAGAACGTTATACTCGGCGGCGTGAAATCCGTCACGCTGCATGACGAGGCTGTTTGCACCATCGCCGATCTGTCATCGCAATTTTATCTAAAGGAGTCCGACGTGGGTAAGAATCGCGCGGAGGCTTGTTTGAAACAACTCTCCGAATTGAACACGTACGTGCCAACTAAAGCCAACACCGGGCCTCTAACTGAAGACCTAATCAAAAACTTCCGAGTGGTAGTCCTAACACAAACAACCCTCGCTGAACAACTCCGCATAAGCGCGATAACACATGCTAATAACATCGCTTTGGTCATCGCGGACACCTGTGGGTTGTACGCGCAAGTTTTTTGCGATTTCGGCCCCTCGTTCACCGTAGTCGACACCAATGGCGAAAATACAGTTTCGGCTATGATTGCTGATATCACATCTGATAAAGAGGCTGTAGTCACTTGCATTGATGATACCAGACATGGTATGGAGGATGGTGATTTTATCACATTCTCTGAAATCAATGGCATGACTGAATTGAACAACTGCAAACCACTTAAAATCAAAGTACTAGGCCCTTATACATTCAGCATTGGGGATACCACTGCATTCAGCAAGTATGAACGTGGTGGCATTGCCTCACAAGTAAAAATGCCCAAAATAATTGAGTTCCAATCATTTGAGCAGTCATTACGAAGTCCTGTTTATGTGATCTCTGATTTTGCTAAGTTTGATCATCCACAACACTTGCATTTAGCTTTCCAAACTTTGCATAAATATAAGGAGAAGCATGGAAGGTGTCCAAAGCCCTGGAATGTGGCTGATAGTAGTGAGTTCCTTGAAATTGCTAAAACTGTGAGGATTGATGGTAGTAATGATGAGGAGGTCAAATGGCAGTTGTTGGAGCAATTTGCTAAGATTTGTGCTGGTGATTTCAATCCAATTAATGCTACTATTGGTGGTATTGTGGCACAAGAGGTGATGAAGGCTTGTTCAGGAAAGTTCCATCCAATTGAGCAGTACTTGTATTTTGATGCTATTGAATGTTTGCCTGAGGATACTAGTGTTATTACTGAGGAATCAGCAGCACCAACTGGGTCACGATATGATGCACAAATTGCTATATTTGGAAAAGAGTTCCAAAAAACAATTGGTGAGTTGAGATCTATTGAGTTTATGTTATGTTTCAATATCTTGATATTGAAAATTGTTTTTTTCTACAGCTATTTTTGATTATGATTTCAAGGGTGTGTATCAAAAAGTCAAACTCTGGAGGGTTTATTCTGTAACTTCAGAATAATCTGAATTATTCAGAATGTACTAGATGCCATGACAATCAATCTATACCACAGTTTTACAGTTGGTATGAATGATGACAACAAACAATTCACAATATAAAATACAAAGTTACAAGAATGTATGCTATATATTGATATCAGTATTAAAAACACATTTATTCAACTCAGCCTTAAGCTTGAATTAAATTATACTAGATGTAGAAGTAATTTGAACAACATTCATTGATTACATAGACATCTAGATATACACAAACATACACAGACATCAATTACACATACATAAATTGCTATACCCATAGACATCCAGCCATTCACAGATATTCAGGCATACAGAAATACCTAGACATATGCACATACATAGCCAAACACATAGACATCTAACCATGCACACAGACATCCAAACATACACATACATACATAGTTATACCCATAGACATCCAGGCATACATAAGACATCCAGTCATACATAGATATCCAGACATACATAGCATATCCAACATACACAGACATCCAGGCATACATAAGATATCCAGATATTCACAAACATATTCAGATATACACATACATACATTGCCATACCCATAGACATCCAGTCATTCACAGATATTCAGGCATACAGAAATACCTAGACATATGCACATACATAGCCAAACACATATTCATCTAGCCATGCACACAGACATCCAGACCTACACAGACATACATAGTTATACCCATATACATCCAGGCATACATAAGACATCCAGTCATACATAGATATCCAGACATACATAGACATATCTAACATACACAGACATCCAGGCATACATAAGATATCCAGATATTCACAAACATATCCAGATATACACATACATACATTGCTATACCCATAGACATCCAGTCATACTCAGATATCCAGGCATACACAAATATCCAGATATACACATACATACATAGTTATACTCATAGACATCCATAGACATACATATCCACCACACACAGGCATCCAGACACACAGATATCCAACATCCAGACATATACAGCATACACAGACATACACAGCATACACAGACAGCATCTTACATTTAAATCACTTTTGTAAAAAATATATATGCCAACATTGTATTTATAACAATTTCATTCTCAGTAAGTTGTTTTAGAAACAGCAAATATAGATAGATATAATCCAAAAAACAGTTTGATTTTTGATGTCTTTAATACATTTTAATAATGTAAAAGTGGAGGCCAAACTTTCTAGCTGAAAGACATATAATTGTATCCCTTCATAACATGGTATTTATTTGTTACCTTTTTTTTTGAAAAGGCTACATATACATAAACCTACACATTAAATTAATAGTTTTCATTTTGTTACAGGGGCATTAAAGTATTTCATTGTTGGCGCTGGGGCGATTGGTTGTGAATTGTTGAAGAACTTTGCGATGATTGGCGTGGGAACAAACGGTGGCGAGATCACTGTTACTGATATGGATCTTATTGAGAAATCAAATTTGAATCGGCAATTTTTGTTCAGGCCACATGATGTTCAACGTGCGAAATCAGTCACTGCAGCAAAGGTAAGAGAAATTTTCCTGACATGTGTGTATGAAGTTATTTCTGCCACACCCAGTATTTCAAAGTGAAACATACCCAGTTTTAATTAACATTATCATATCAATAGGATTTAGTGATAGTAGTGATAATCATAATTAATGTTATAATTATCATTTAAAAATGTATTTTTTAACATTGCACAACATGTTGCAATGCCAATCAATAGTTATGATTCATCTACAATTAGTCATATTAAAACACATGTTATAGTCATATACTAATTATATATCAATATTATTTGTTGATGAATTTATGCTCATTTTGATATTTATTTATGGTTTTTGCCAAACATAGTTGAAATAGATAAGTTCTAATGTGACAACTTTCAAAAGCATGTGTAATATATAAAGAAACTACTAATCATTAAATTTTGAGTGTTTTATGTAGTAGTTGACATGAGGTATTATGGTCTCAATTTAAATTTGTCTTTAAACTCTTTTATATTTTAAAAGACCAATGGCAAGAATGTATTTATAACGCGAGCGCCAAAAGACAAAGTAGACATATTACTGATTCAGACAAATGTATTCTTTATTTATTAAGGGTGGGATAACTATACTTTTCTTATGCCTGTATTCACCAACAACTAATGGGACCTATGAAGTTATGGGTTGTTGGTGAATACAGGCATAAGAAAAGTATAGTTATTATAATGGATAAATTGACAATGTCATTGTGACAGAACATGCCAAAACAAAACAAATGTAAAACACCTTGAACCATACTTGTGATTGGAGCTTTGATTGCACTTTTTGTTTAATTATTCAGTGTTTCCAATAGAGAGAATCTAAAGTAACTACATTCTCTAGATAATGTATTTATTGTTGCTATACCAACAAATACTTATGGGTTCAATAGCTATTGATAGATTTATGGAACATTGGTGAATATGGGGGTTATGGTATCATAATTATAGTATATATAATTATGAAATTGTTTGAGCTTTTAGCCAAAACTATCCAGCAGAATGTTGTACAATTTTTCTTAATTGACTAAAACAAATTTTTGTTGGCTATGAAACTTTGTACAAATTTATGATTATAATCCTTTATTATAAAAAGTAGAGTATAAGCTTATAAAATAAGTTTCAGAGCCAACAATAACATATTTTAATCAACCAGAAAAATTTGCATCACATTCTGCTGGATAGTTTTTGCTAAAATCTCAAACAATTTCATAATTATATACTATAAGAAGAGCATCAGCACTGTAGTGCAAGAAGGGCCAATTTGCTGGCATTTTTCCACATTTAAAAAAATATTAATAAAGAGTACATCTGCAACAGAAAAGCAGGTATTATTGATATAAATAGCATAAGTAATAGATATTAATAGCCTTAAGCACCTAGACATGCAACACTGCCTGCCTCAATCAGACTAGATTTATTATAAAGTTTCTAATGCGCATCTACTTTGCGCATGTGTATATAAGGTTGTATACATTTCTATACAGCCATTTTCAAATGGCCCGTCGCCATTCTTTTTTTGGTTCAGTTAGAAACCAAATCTGGTCGCATCCAGTCGAATTTTGAATTAAAGTTTCACTGTTCTTTAAAATAGCATATGTTTTATATTACACGTGCCATTAGTGCTAATATTATTTATAAAATAACTTCTATAATCTATTTAAGAGTTAATTTCGGTTTTCAAACCACGCGTGTTCAAAATGGCACGAGCACGTGCTAATTTTGTATGTTGTATATATAGTAATAGTGGTAATAGTAGCCAATTTTGTATTAATATGATTGAAAGGGGAAATTGGAAAGAAAATTGCATATGGAAATATCACTAGGTATTTAGGTGAGGATTTATAATTTATATTTTATCATGCAAGCATTTATATAAGAAAATGTGTATTAAATATCATATACATTTTCTTATATAAATTTGTATTTCTTTCAAAATATGATTTTTTTTAAATATTAATTATCATGCAGTCAGTGCAACCTATTCATAAAAGTATATTCAAAATATGAATAAGTATTGTAATCACACACAAAATAATTGTTTTTACATAGAGCCCCTTTGAATATATTAAAACCATTTCTGAAATTGATCTAAATTAAGTGCACACATAACAGAGATTCCCTCATTCATGGGGAATAATTGCAAGCCACAATCCCTAGCATGAAGGTGGGCATAATTTATTAGCAAGCCATTAGTTAGTTTTTATGATGAAAAATGTCCTGTTTGATGTATAATGATACTCAACCGATTAGTCTTACTGATGTAATTTAAACCAGCCCTACACTACACTTGTATGTTTATCAGTGTTTTATATCAGCCACTTTTTTAATTCCAGGTGATTAAACGTATGAACCCTGATGTGAACGTAGTTGCACACGAAAACCGCGTGGGCGTCGAAACAGAAGGAGTCTACGATGACGCATTCTTTGAAAAACTGGATGGTGTTGCAAATGCTTTGGACAACGTTGATGCGCGTATTTATATGGATAGACGTTGTGTGTACTACCGCAAACCGCTACTAGAATCAGGCACTTTGGGCACGAAAGGCAACACGCAAGTCGTTGTGCCGTTCAAAAGTGAATCGTACAGCTCATCGCAGGATCCCCCAGAAAAGAGTATCCCTATATGTACCCTCAAAAATTTCCCGAATGCTATTGAACACACATTGCAATGGGCACGCGATAATTTTGAAGGGTTGTTCAAGCAGTGCGCGGAAAATGCGTCTCTATATTTAACCGATCCTGATTTTGTTGAACGCACTGTTAAATTGCCCGGTGTGCAGCCTATTGAGGTGTTGGAGTCTGTTAAGGAGGCGTTGCTGGATGACCGCCCGAAGGATATAGAGGAGTGTGTTGCGTGGGCGCGATTGCACTGGGAGGAACAGTATGCTAATCAAATCAAACAGTTGCTGTTTAATTTCCCACCAGATCAGCTTACATCAACTGGGCAGCTGTTTTGGTCAGGACCAAAGAGATGCCCTGAAGCTCTCAAGTTTGATATTAATTGTGGGCTGCATTTGGATTACATTTATACAGCTGCTAATCTTAAGGCGGAGGTTTATGGGATCCCACAGGAAAGGAATAGGCAGGTTATTGCTGATATTGTCTCCAAAGTACATGTAAGTCATTTCAAAATTATTCTGAATGCATATTTTTTCAAAATTATATCTTGTATGTTTTTTTTGTGGGGATATTATTTATTTAATTAAATTCCTTTCTACCCTATTATTGGTGTAAGGCTCTGTGGATATAATTATGCAGTATAAACTTATATCACCATTACTAAATTTATCAATATTAAAAATGAGTTTTATGTTGACATAACATAAGATATTAGAAGATATAAAAATTGTCTTGCATTGTGTATGCTTATATAATAAGGTGGTGTTAGAAAAAAAGTTAGTTAAGACAGAAGACAGTTTAAAAAATGAAAGTAGGTTAGTACACAAGGTACTATCCTTCTGCATATCAATGTCTTAAGGCAATACTACTTTTCCCAAATAATACCTCATCTACTTTTCCCTAAATATGTATCATTAATGAAGGTTTGAAGTCATGTTCTTCAAGGTATGCATTTTGGGGGAAAGATATTCTATAATATTTGGACCATGTAATATGCCCTTAAGAAATTGACCTGCAATAGGCCCTTAAGAAATTGACCTGCAATAGGCCCTTAAGAAATTGACCTGCAATAGGGTAAAACCCTATGGATAGTTTTAAAAATGAAAGAGAGGGATCTGTCCCATGGATTGGAAAAAGAAAACAGATCCGGCTAGGGTCCCTCGGGATTGCCAATTCCCGTATTCACCAGATGTGAACCCCTGAGGTGCAAAACTTTAAACTATAAAGCAAGATTGAAGTTTAAACATATAAATAGTAAAAATTACAACAAAGGTTGTAATTGAATATATATTGAAGAAAATGTTTTTTTTCTTTATTTATTTATTACCTTCAGCAAAACTTTTTTAATGCACAGCAATCACCTGTTAGTTTATAGTTAATTTTCCATCACCAGATAAAGTATGAGCAAAAAGTAGGACTGATCCTATTCATTCTTGTATCTTATTCTGATTTACACAATTCAAGTTTCAGCTGGAGCAAACTTTGATGAATGTTATAGCACAATATGTAATTGGTCATGGTACAAGCTAAACATAGCCCATTCACTTCTATTTTCATTTACTTGAATAAAAATTGAAACTGGGATTTTATATTTTTTTAGTTTCTTGACGAAATAGTACAATTGTAATCCATGATTATTCTTTAATGATGACAAAATGCCTGATTGATGTTAAAATGATAAATAACCGATTAGTCTTACTGAAGAATTTTCAAAACCATTCCACAAAATCTGATAATTTCATGATTTAGATTTTAAAACCATTTTTTTTTTGTCCACAGGTACCCGAATTCGTTCCAAAATCCGGTGTTAAAATCGCGGTAACAGACTCCCAAATGACTGTAGCAAACGGCACGAATGTGGATTTCGACCGAGTAGGCCAACTACAAGAGATTTTACCGAAAGTATCCGAGCTGAGCGATCTCAAACTCACCCCACTCGAGTTTGAAAAGGACGACGACAACAACCTGCACATTGATTTCATCGTGGCCGCCTCCAACCTACGTGCTGCCAACTACAAAATCCCCGCAGCCGACCGTCACAAATCGAAATTGATCGCGGGCAAAATCATCCCAGCAATCGCCACAACTACATCCGTCGTCGCTGGTTTGGTGTGCATCGAACTCTGCAAACTAGCTCGCGGTGTTAAAACCCTAGAAATATTCAAAAACGGATTTGTAAATCTTGCCCTGCCATTCTTCGGCTTTTCCGAGCCCATAGCCGCTCCTAAACTAGAATACTGCGGCAACGAATGGACCCTTTGGGACCGTTTTGAAGTCGACGGCGAGATGACTCTAAGTGAATTCCTGAACTACTTCAAGGAAAAACACGGGCTGGAAATTACAATGCTTTCGCAGGGCGTTTGCATGCTCTATTCATTCTTCATGGCGAAGGCAAAGGCGCAGGAACGCCTGGCTCTGCCCATGTCCGAGGTTGTTAAAAAGGTGTCCAAAAAGAAGCTGGAACCACACGTGAAGGCGCTCGTGTTCGAGCTGTGCTGCAACGACGCCGATGGTAACGACGTAGAGGTACCGTACGTGAAATACAACCTCCCATGAACAAACCCACGCGATAATTTCATTTAATAAAAATAAATTTAAAAAAATACTGCTACCCCACCCTCAATTAAATGTACTGAACAAAAAAAAAGATTGAATTTGGGATTCAATAAAATTGTGATCTTGTTGTAAAAAGTTTATAGTTATTCGTTCGGGCATTATTTTATTTTTGATTCTAATCATTTCTCACTGGAGTTATGGTGCAGCAGTTTCATTCTATTACGTGTACTACTTACTACTCACACACCTACACCCGCCCGCGTAATCATAGCGGCTTCAAATTATTTATATTATAATTATATATCTTATCATAACATTTAATTAAAAAAATATATAATATTCGCAGGCATAGCATTTAAAACAAGGAAACCCTAGGCTACGCATATTATAACACTTATGTATGTTTGTAAACGATGCTGGTTTTTAAGATTAGTGCAGGATAGTGTTTATTTTCTTATTGAGTGTGATGAAATATGAATTGTGGTATATACAAAAAAATGCGAAAATTATACTAAAAAAAAAAATTGATATGTTTAATGATTGAATTGGAATAAAAATGTTTTCGACAAATTTGACGTTTGTTTTTGTTTTGTTTATGACACCTAATTGGTTTACTTTCAGGGAATTCAGTTAATAGACTTGACTATAGTTATAACAAGAGTTATAGCTAAGAGAGATGAAAGGAAAACAGGATCTTTTATCATTTGTTATTTTTCTTAGGTCAACACATGTTTGAATTCCTTAGGCTCGGTTGTATAAAGCAGATAACTCTCGAGTTAATTTTCAATACGAGATTTTAATCTCACTTTTGACACATAATGCATCGTTGCCATATGTAAACAGGGGTGCATGAAGGTATGAAAAGGTGACAACAGTTTAGGCAACATCTAACAATATAATCTGATTATCGTAATCTCGCCTTTATACAACGGAACCTTAATTTCTCTCTTCAGTTGTTGGATAAGATTGTTGAAGTTTAGTCTTGACTTGGGGAGTTCTGGATTGAAACAATTTTCGTATTATATTATAACTCTTGTGTATAAGGCACCTTACACAGTCAATAATACTGTCAATCCTAGTACTGTCAATATTTGTTTCAATCCTCTTTTTATATTAATCAAGTAATCAATTATCCAGATAAAGATCAGTATTCTCTTCATTACATCATTACTATACCTTACACGATGAGTAATACTGGCAATATTTTAGAATAATGAACATATTAAATATTTTATCGTTCAGTAGTACTGTCATTATTCTAAAATATTGACAGTAATATTGATCATATAAGGTGCCTTTATAGCCTTTCATTCTTGTTTTGATTTCTGGTATGCTTGTTGGATTTAACCTTTTAAAATATACCAATAAATGTCATTTATTATTTCCAGTCTAACCATGGAATGCAACATTACTAAGATATTTACGTATAAAGTAAATAATTAAGGATGTGGATTTACTGTTGCCAATAATAATATTATGCTCCCTTAGATATCACATAAATTACTTCAAATTATAAAGATTTATGTACCAATATCATACAGCTTGCATAATATTAACACTAGCTTCAGTAGTTACGGATATTTGTTTGGTAATGTAATGTTCCACATCTAAATTGTATAGCATTTTTGTATGTTTATAAGTATATCATTCAATATACTTTGTTTAAGTTTTAATATAAATTGTATTTACAAAATTAATTCCTAATCTAAATTGAATCAAATTATCTTAATAAAATTAAAAAAAGAAAAGACTGAAACCTATGCAAATGCATCCTCCCTGTCCGCACCCGCTCCATCTCCATCCTCTAGTGACGAGAAATTCAAGAAATGAGCAGGTCTGTGCACCTCATGGTAGAATTCTTTGGGATTGGCCAGTTGTAGCTCATATTTCATATTAGGATCGTGACGAACACCTATAACAAAACACATAAAATTATAAAATGCTCAAAAATTCACTCTCCGGTGGGACTAGAACCCATGTCTCCGATCGTTGCACTACTAACTACACTACAGAGGGTTGTAGTTGATAGCACGCAAGATATTCGTTATGTCCAATTATGTTCGTGCTATCAACTACAGCCCTCCGTGATGTAGTTGGTAGCGCAACGGCCGCAATAGCCGGAGACGTGGGTTCGAGTCCCACCGTAGTATGATTTTTTTTTTTAATATTTGGTTTAGGCACTGCATTATATACAACTAAAGTATATACATTTTTTTACCATAAAGAAAACTAGAAATTGCGATCATGGCATGTGTAGGGAAAGATATGCTGCGATTAGAGAGGCACCACCAATCAGTATAGCAGGGTCCCGCCTTTAACGGACAAAAAAATGACCCGTGGTGTTATATCTCGAGATATATGCTAGAAAGCAATTGATCATAGAAGGCAAAATTGATGGATAAAGGAGGTAAAGAACGTCTTCACTTTGAAACCTCTGAGAATGGTACGGAATTAGAACAACCCAAGTATTTGGAGGTACCCAAAGTGAAGATTGCATTAATGATTATCAACCTCCGAGTGTAAACACCATAAGATGTTTTTTCAAGTTGCGTCTTATGATAAATGTTTTTATTACAACTGTGTGCTTGAATAATTACCTATCAATTGCATCATACAAGTACACATAGTTCAAGAAATAAAGGACTTCACTTTTGCCCTGGTAGAAGCTTCATGGCACAACAGTTACTGTTATGATACTTCTATTTTCATATATACAACAGTAATAACTTACCCATGAAATTATAATTCCAACTTCCCTGCGATGGCACCATAAAGAACCCTAAGAACCTATCTGACAGCAACATCTGCACCTTCTCGTAGTGACTAGGCAGATACCCTTTCGGATTATTACCCTTATCCGTATTCTGCCGTCCCCACTCGAAACCAGACGGCGTCAGCTTGTACGCTGTCAACGAGCATGAACCTGGCGTGAAAGAAGAAGTAATAATAATAGTCTTTTCACCATCCCAGCTCGCGTTATCCGCCATCAGACGCGAATGCGTGCTAATATCCTGCGGCGACAACTGCGGCAGTTCATTAGGCTGTGTATGGATCCAACCCAGCGGCTCCATGTCTTTTAAGAAAGGATGATTTGGAGGTGTAGTAGGTACATGCACTGTTTGATGAGTGCCCCATTGCGGCGCAAGAACTAAACAACGCAGCTCTTTCACTTGAGGATTGTCCGGAGGGCTTACACCATATAAGAATGCACAAATCTGTAATAGAAATCATAGTAAAGGTTAATATTTTATAAGTTACATTCGATTTCTTTGTTTAGCCATAATTTTACAAGAAAAAATAATTATATTTGAGCGACATTTGTGAAAAACTATTACGAATTTTCAAATGAAATTGTACCTTAGACAAAAATGACTACCTTTAATATAAATTTAACTCTAGTAAAGTGTGGTTTTATGTTAAAAATATCGAGAATAGCACTAAATAAAAATAGTATCAAACACAACTAACATTTAGCAACTTTTTAAAAATACAATTTTAATTTTAAATAGTTTTATAATTTTTACATACCTGAGCTCTCAAATCCGAAATGGTAATAAACTTCTTCAGCACATTCTTGGGCAAAATATATGTATATCCAGTCTCCTTAATATCATCTGAACTAACATAAATGTGGTTGGTCCTGAGATGTAAATTAGTGGCGGATATAGCACGCACACGCCACTCAGTTTTCGAACTAAACGTCTGCGTTTCATAGTTACTGGTGGTGCTAGTGATAATTTCATCACCATGTTTATTAACAGTCCGTGTCGTAGTCGCAGTCAACTGAGATTGTTCTTTAGTCTGCTTCTCAATTTCAGCGATCTGTTGTCGCTGAGCCGACGGTGCACTGATTTCCATACCAAGGATAATGTCACGAATTTCAGACTGTGTCAATGAGGCCACATTCACGTTGTTCTTCTTGCCATAATCAGCCAGGATTAGATCCTTTAATTGAACTTCAACCTAGAAAAAAATAATGTAAAAATAATATTCTTCAAAATTAATTCATAATTTTTGATTGAAGAATTGTAGATAATGTAGTACAATACTGAATATTTACATACCTTAATCCATTCATCATCAGACAACGTTGGCCAAATATGATGGGGTTCGGTAATAGTGGTCTTATCCGGTTTCAAAATAACCTTAGTCCGCTCCGTATTCACATGCAGCGCCCTCAAAATCAAAATCAACCTCGAAAACGCCGTGTACGATGAAATAGTCTTCAGCCAATCATCATACAAATTGAACAACACCATTTGCGGCTCGGTGGCTTTCAAAATCAAATCCCCAAACTTCTCAATCTTGAGACACGCCTGGAATGGCAACTGCAGTTCGGAACCCTTGATGACAATATTGGGGAAATCCAACAAATGCACCTCAAGTGGATCCAACATACCCTTACGTGTTACAATAATTTGTTTGGGCTGTTCTTCTACAGGTAGTGATCGAATCAACGCCGCCACCTCTTCAGCCGTCTTCCATTTCGCCAACTGCCCCAAACGTTTCTGACCGGCCCATACAGACGTGTGAATAATCTTCAAAAACAGCTGCCCAGTACGAGGGTTGAAAATGAAAATAGCCCCGTTAATAGGTTTCGTGGTTAAATTGCCCTCGAATGTTTTATGAATGGTCACACGGTACACATTCGTGTCATCCACAAACCAGATGATTTGGTTTGAGAACAACTCGCCGTAGTTCTGACTGGACAGATATGGTTCAGTCGGTTCACTGGAGTACAGCTGGAGGGCTTTACGAATGCGCTCGCGTAGTACATACAGAGCAGGATTGGCTTTCATTATTTTCGCCATGGCTTGCTGAATGAGGGGTTTGCACCCCGGGAACCAATTTCCGTAAGCGCTATGCAGATTGTAGGCTAAATCGATTGCGATGAGAACACCGGTTGGCGACGGGTAGATTGACATGTTGTCCGTTGTGTAATCCAAGAATTTAGCACGGGCATATCTAAAGAAAAACATTCAATACATATTGAATTTATAAAATATGTACGTTCTATAGATCTATAAGGCACCTTACACGGTCAATAATACTGTCAATCCTAGTACTGTCAATATTTGCTTCAATCCTTCTTTTATATTTATAAAGTAATTAATTATCCGGATAAAGATCAGTATTCTCTTCATTACATCATTAATATACATTACACAATGAGTAATACTGGCAATACTTTAGAATAATGAACATTTTAAACATATTATAATACAGTAATACTGTCATTATTCTAAAATATTGACAGTAATATTGATCATGTAAGGTGCCTTTTTAAATATCTATTGAACCCATTCGTTGTTATAGCAATAATAAAACCATTATCTAGGAAATGTAGTTACTTTAGATTCTCTCTATTGGAAACACTGAATAATTAAACAAAAGGTGTCACCAAAACTCCAATCAAAAGTGCTATTCAAGGTGTTTGACATATGTTTTGGCATATTCTGTCATAATGACGTCAATTTATTTATTCAATAGCTATAGCAATAGGGCTTATAATGTTTATGGGATGTTGGTGAATATGGGCAATAGTGACCTAGATACTTTATATGTTTTGAGAAAACTACACTATATCAGATTAGTGCCTGTATTCACCAACTTCCCATACATTTTATAGGTCCCTTAAGCTATTGAATGGATAAATTGAAAACAAAAGAAATTGACAAAACAAATATGAAACACCTGGAATAGCACTTGTGATTGTTTAATTATTCAGTGTTTCCAATAGAGAATGTAAAGTAACGTCATTGTGACAGAATATGCCAAAACAAATGTCCTTGAATAGCGCTTGGAGCTTTGATGACACCTTTTGTGTAATTATTCAGTGTTTGCAATAGAGAGAATCTAAAGTAACTACATTTCCTAGATAATGTATTTATTGTTGCTATAACAACGAATACTTATGGGTTCAATAGCTAATCATACATTTATGGAACGTTGATTAATACAAGGGTAGGGTGTGGTGTTAACAACTACTAGTAGAATATTAAACAACTTCTTCCATAATCTTAGGAAATTAACATTTAAAATAGCCTGATTTCATGAACAAAGTAAAACATTCATTCACACACTCGTATTTATAAAAATTGCATCATTACCTTTCAACATCATGAGAATCATAATCACCCCAACGTAGTTGCACATCAATCCAGTACTTTTGTGTAGTAGTATTATCCATAGTATCCTTAGTATCAGCCAATAATGAAGGTCTCGATACATTCCACTTGTACGCTGAGAAAAGCAAAATATCAGCACAAGACGAGTTCATCTTGTACGACTTTCTAGGATGAATCGTCTCTTTCTGGACGGTTTCAATCTCCAAAGCATCCAACTCCTGATCGAACACTTGACACAAGTCCATCACAATGGACTCATGCACTTTTTGCCATAAATGGGCACGGAATATTTGAATCAGCGAGATTTTCAGTGTGGGGATTTTGCCGTGCATGAAAATACCAGTTAAATCAAGTTGCACTTGGAAACCAACGTATACATTGGCTCTGTTAATAGTTGGAGACCACCAGAGAGTGAAACGCCGGTTGGGGATTTGATTGAGACCGGAACGCTGTGCGTTTGTCAGTTTTTTGTACTTCATGGACTCCTCAAAACCTGATGCCTTCTCCCTATAAATTAAAACGATTACATTTATGAGATGTAATAAAGTAAATACTTATATTTATTTAAAAAAAACTTCTGTTAAACTTTCAGGGGCTACTTTTATAACAATTATTATCATTTAGATATACAAGTTAATTGGAGAACCCGGCAAGATAAAAATATCTTGGGCCCCAAAATATGTTAATCCCGCCTGTCTCCATGTGCAATGTAGTTCATGATATATACAAATTGCTTGATACTTTGAAATTCAAAAGTATTAATAATAAAAGCTTATATTATTATTGTTTACTTACCAGAAAAGACCTTCCCAAGTTGGGAAATATGTCCCCTTGAAGAGAGTATGCTCCAAAATACCTTCAACACCTCCAAGTGCTTGTATCATATCTGTTCTGTAGTTGTTAAGATTCCACAGTTTACCATCATGGCGCTGGTGTGTCCACCAGAATGGATTTTGTTTTAATACCTACAAAAATGAACATTTCAATCGTGGGATTTTCAGGATTTCAATATACAGCAGCACAGTTTTGTATCTAAACATTAAAAATATTGTATAGTTAAATATTTTACCTGGTATTGTTTGAATTCTGTTCTTATCCTCCACCCCTTGTCATATGCAAGTGTATGCCTATCTTTTTGGAACAACGTGTTAATCCTGGGGATGCCTCTGTCCCAAGAGTCTTCCAAATCTTCCAAAGTTAATCGCCTGTAAATTACATTCAAAAAAATTAATAATCATTTATTACCATTATATATTCTTTAGGGGGTAGGTGCTATTCACTCATTACCATTCACTTACCTATTTTGGGCATTAGCTTCCTGTCTCTTCAAAGCATATTCAGCCCACACTCGTTGTGAGTCAATAAATTCCGATTCCCAGGGTTGCACATAACGGTACAAGTTGGGAATCAGCTGATCTTCGTCGTGACTCATACCAGACCGGAAGTGAGTGATGCCCACATCGGTTTGTTTTGACCAGCGGAGATCAGACTGAAAATGAAACATAAGCAATGTTGCTGTTACATTGTTGTTACTCACATGTAATAGTTTATTTATATATTTATATGAATTGCTACACTCATTCAATTACTTCCATCCACATAGTAAGAGTAATAGGGAAAAAAATCGTCTATCTTTATAGCTATCAGACCAAGGGCTTTTTCGCTGGTAAAGAGAGAACCTCATTACAGTTTAATCACCCGGTATTTACCTTAACACAAAAAATCTTTAAAAAACTGCGAAAGGTGAACGCCTGTTTTGCACTGTGTCTCGATAACTAAAAGAGATAGTGTTGCGGTTTGTTGCATTCGCTTCAGCTAGATAGTTTCTTTACGGCGAACAGTAGTAGAAGAAAACCCTTGGGTTTAAGGAAATTAATGTTTACCACTCATGCCGTAACCCTAATTTGTATGTGTATCTCGATAACTCGTAACGAAATTTTGATTCCAACCCCGTTGTTACCAAAATATACGCTCCTCAAGGTGCCCTAGGCCACTGAGCTAGATTGCAATAAGTATTTGTACAGACTTATTATATAATATAATATTATTTACCTGTGGAATAAGTACATGTCCCATAGAAAGCATGCCCAGTCCACCCAATTCCTTGGGTGTGTAGAAAACGACAGGGGGAAAACGACTAGGCATTTTAGAATTCAATCCAATCTTGATTCGAGTCTGTATTTTATTCTCGCACTTCACCAGTAAATCCAGCAACTCCTGTGTATTAACTACAGCCTCTCGGAAGTACGTCATTAGGCCTATAAGTGCTGTATTCCATTTATTTACGATCTAAAAGCAGATAAAATGATTGCATTCACAAAATTAAACCTACAGGGATTGTATTGTTCTATAAACTATAGAAACTTTTGAGTAAAACTAGCTCTATAATTTTAGTTTTCCTTTTCTAAATACTTTAACATCATCTACTTTGTATTTGTTTGTATAGTAATAGTTAGTATTTGTTACCATTTGTACACAATCTATTAAAACAGGGTGGAGTAGGGCCCTACTTCACCTTGTTTTAAGAGATTGTGTACAAATCTCAAAGTGCCTCGCCATTTGATTCACATTGCCAATATAGAAAAACATTCGATTTTAGCACACCGTCCACCTCAAATTTCCGTGATGATACATGTGAAAAATAAAAACCTTGAGGTTTTGAGATATTTACCATCTTTTATTTCGTTTCCAAAAACGTAAATTGCCCCACTTCACCATGTATAAGTATGTAACTGATGTATTAATATGTTAAGAATTTAAACTGAGAAATAAATACCTTGGTGAATGTGGTTGAGCCTGAAGCCATGAGAATTTGCCGCACTCTGTTATGGAAACGACCCATGGACTCGTCGTCAACACGCAGGAAACACTGCGCCGTTCTTTCTTTACTGCCCTCGTGTTGAAGATTCCAGACACCGTCTCGATGGGTAAATTCCTCATGTTGTGTTCGACTCTAAAATATCCAAACTATTATTATTTCTCCTCACAGCAAACACAGGACATTCCAAAATAAACAGATATAACTTATTTAAGGTAGAATAAAATAACCTAGGGATTCGACGTCATATGAGAATACCATAGATAAGTAAAAGGTGACCTGCAAAATAGAATCTTATACATCATGCCCTGTTTATGTTTGCTTTTAGGCCATTTTAGTGAACGATTATTGAATTCTTATGTGCAATTACATTTACGTAGGGGTTTTAAACGTCGATTAAACAAACTTTAACTTTTTTGACGGTTTGTTTACATTATGTGATAATTTGGTAGTATGCAAGCGACGCCTTGTATCCTTTACTTATCAATATTACCTAGGAGTACTTGCATAAAGTTGAATTGTACTAACCTTCGGTAAAATTCGGCATTCAAATCCACTCATGTTGAAAAGTAAGTTGGGATTGTCTTTGGAGTATACACTCACAAAACTGTTCTCCCATTGTATCGTCGTTACAGATCGCGGGAGACGGTTCTTGATGTCCCAAAAGACTGCTCTTCCTCTGAAACAAAGAAAGACAATGTAAAATATATCAACATTTGATACATGGGATATATTTTGCCACTGTATCATATTAAGATAGGTTTGTTTAAAAGTAAAATATTTTAATAACTCAATTTTTGGAAATTCAATGGATTAGTCCATAAATCAAACCTCACTTTTGAGAACTTAACACAAAACAAAGTCGCCATATGAAAACAGAGGTATATGGTGTTAGATAATGCAAAGTTATCCACAAAGTATGCACATCTCTTAAGAGGAAAGAAGGTAGGGTTGAAATAGAATATGGAAGTAAGGAGGGGGATGAGGGATACTATTTGTTTAAAGTTTATTTGAGTATTTTGCATGATGTTGTGATATGTGATGAGGATATGCCACATAAAAGTTGTATTTAAAAGAAAATACTTTACTCACTTGCCATATAAGTTTCGATCATAATTATATTTTAATATACTAGATTGTTTACTTACAAATTAACATCATGCTTCATCAACCGCATCCTAGCATCCCTAGGCCAGCACTTTTTGTTGTTATAACCCACAATATTCTCATTATTAGGATCTGGATGCTCAGTTAAGTATCTTTGAATAAGCTCCCTTGCATCATCAGCAGAAAATCTGAAGAATATATGTATGCGATCGACATATCTACAATACAGCCGAATGGGATGCGCCGTTTCAGTAGGTATATCTTGGAAAGTCAGAAAATCGTTCGGCATTTGCGGTGGTCCAGCCATCTCACTAGCACGTTGTAGACCAAGCACCAGTAAATCAAGCACCAGTCCATAGTACTGTGTTATGAATGAGGCAAACTGGAGGCCGCGTATTATTCCGTAACTGTTAGTGTGATTCATATCTTTGTAGTTGATAACCACGTTGTTTTTAGCCGTCATGTAATCCGCAATATTGTGATCAACAATCAAACGCAGGAGTCGATTGAGAAGGGTTAAATCGATTTTCTCATATAGTTTCTCAAATTTGGACTCAAGCAGCACATTGCATTCACCTTCGGAAACGTCCCAGACATCCTCAAGGTTGTTTATACCTATAAAATAATCATTCAAAATTTAAGAGTGGATATAACTTGACTAGCAGAGTGATATATTTTACTCCAATAAAAGTAAGGATACATATTGATAGTTTCAGTTTCAATAGAATGAAAGTTTTTTTAAATAAATTTGCAACTGGTTTAACAATTTTCAAGAATTAGTTTTTTTGGTTATAATATAGACGTTTGAACTTTTCCATTTGATTTTCATTTAACCAGTAAGATTTTTTAGTTTCCGAATACAGCACTGCTGTATAAAGAAGGTATTAGAATTTTTTTTTAATTCTTACCTTGACACCATTTGTATACCAACAGTGGGGGTGGTTCAGTATCTGCAGGTTTTACCCATGGTGGAAACAATCTCCTCTTATCAGCCTCATACCACAAATACTGATCCAAGTAAGCATCAGTAATTTTCTCCAGTGGCTCCACATCATAGACAGGTATCAAATGGCTGTATAAATCCATAAATTCAATTCCTACCTGAAAAATTATAATATTACCTTTAAATTACCACATAATATTACTAATATTTGCCTATTTACTAATATTTAAGTCATATATTATTTTAAAAATAATAAGATGTTATCACCAATTTTACAAAATTTGCTTACTTCTATAACACACTAGTGGTTACATTGTATAGGGTGAAAATCATAAATAAAGGTTTTATTGAATTTATTTGCTACTTAATTTTCACCGTGGATATATTGTGTTTCACTTACGAGTATAACACTCATATCGTTTTTATTTGACGAGATTTTAGGACAAATGTACCAACAGTGGGATTCTGTAGGTAGATATTTACACATAAATATGTATATATAGAGTATTCAATGAAAAAAAACTATAAACCATTTATAATACTAATATATAATATGTCTTACCGTTAAACTATACCATCAATATGTTATACTACCAACTAATTATCATATATTAACTCCTTACCTCTTTAAATGCCCTTTGAGTCAACAAATGACGTTTGATCCTGGACAATGCTTCATGAGGATTGTCATACGCTTGTTCTATCAAACCCAGTTCTTCACGTTGGCTTTGATTCAACCGCGACTTAACACTGAAATAAAATAGAGAATATTGGATTAGAAAATAGCTACAAGTATTCGCGATTCAAACGGTTTTCTAATAGCTAATCTTAATCGAAACTTTTCAATCTGCAAATGTCTTATGCAGCCCACTTTGGGTATCACTGAAGTATATGATGAAAAAATAAATGTTATGCAAACAGATTCCCTATTAAATTTAGTCCAGTTTTACCACCAGTTAAGAGTATCTGCCGGACTGAATTGCCCATAGAATAAGAATACATTAAAAGAAACTAGAAGTGCTACTTATTTTAGTATTTTAGACTAATTATGTTTGTGTTATATTAAAAATTTCTTTGTAAAATTTACCTATATGCTTCCTTAAGTCTTTCCAACGCCAAAATCAATAATTTGGTGTCGTGTTTGTATGACAACGGTGGGAACGGAATCGGAGCAAATCGTCGGGATTCCAGCCAATGCACAGTGGTGGTATAGATTGCAACAGCTTCCTCTGGTGATATATAAGGACCATCCTGCAATAAATGCCAACACAAACTTAACATAAAATTTTAATAAAAATTAACAATTTTAATTTGAGTTCCCCCATATATTGCATATAATAACACAAGACAATATGTATTTATATATTTGTTTATGTACTTGCCTTCAAGTAGTTATGCTGTCTTTCTTGCTCTGCTTTAAGGAACAACCGGGTGAGCCTGCCAAGATTTTTTTTACAAACAGTTTTATCTACAGTGGCCCCTCTGCGAATCCTCTCCCGATTGTAATGGGCCGTATTCGTCCACCAATCAGCCTTCATTTTTACATAACGAAGAATCATGTTTTCAATTGGTATTGGTAGTCCAGGCACCTATAATTTAGATTTTTGTAGTATTACCTACTAAAAAAGTTACAATACTTTATATAAACCAATAGGCGTTTTTAGAAATCAATTAAAATACAAACACAAACGAATAAAAATACTAATATAGCACAATGGATAAAATTATAGTTCAAACATGGCACTACATGCCATGCTTTACTTATCTATAGTCTGTATTTAGACTATAAATAAGTAAAGGATGGCATGTAGTGCCCTGTTTGGTCTATAATCTTATACATTGTGCCATATTTGTAATTAGTTTATGTTTTAGCCGTTTTTGTGAAGAATTATTTTGTGTTTTGAACAATCTTTGGTTGGTGTAAGTCAGTTTGTTTACATTATGTGATAATTTGGTAGTTCACAGATGCATCCTTTATATATTAATAGTTTTCTAGAAGAAATATGAAGGTAGAAAGTTATTTCATATATTGAATATAAATCAAATTGAATTTAGAAAAAGGGTTGGCCATACAAAGTAAATCAAATGCCTCTGGCATTAGCTACTCTTTGGCATCATTCCAAATTTTAATTCTCTTGTAATAAAAATATAAATAGTTTGATAAATTAAATGTCTATTAAAAATTTCTATTTCTACTATTACTTATTTCTATTTCTACTATTATTTATTTCTACTATTACCTTCCATGGAATGTTGGCTTTCCAACACCTCCACGCTTCTGAAAGATGTTGCAGAATTGTTCTCGCCTTATTCTGTTTGATTCCCTCCGGCATCATGTCGACTATATCGTGCATAACAGAGGCACGCAACTCCAGATCGAAATGTGATTCAACCCTCTGTTTAGTCACCGTTTTAGCAACACCTTTGGAATGTCTTCCCTCAAACTGACGCGACAGTAAATTACCTAACCATCTTTCTAGTAGAGGTGTAATTCCGCGCATAAAGAACAACCACACACGCCATCCAGGCGCCCAGAAACCACAACCTGGACCCTTACCAACAGGACCCTATAAGAAATAAAACTTTATAATAACATTTTATATCATACATTCTTATCTAATGACTATAGTAAGACTAATAAAGTGTCATCCAACAAAAGGTGTAATATAATATATAATATAATAATTAATAACATGTTTATTTAGTCATATGGTGCCCACACCAGATATTTTTTATGTATCAAAAGATATTTGAATGTTGACCACCACCATTGAACTGCGAAATTTAAAATGACACTTGTTGAACGACTATATTATTAAATTACTTGTATTCCAAAAAATATTGCATTAGTAACATGAATAAAGATTCTGACATTCATACTTAAGTATATAATCAAACTCACTGTATTAAATCTGTAGTAAATAAGATGCTTCAAATCCTTGCACATCCTGATTTGTCTCATCAACTTATACTTGTACCGGTACATGCCGGTAAGTTGACCAACGTGTGCAAAGATGTACTGCAAACCGTCAGCCAATTGAAACGCATCTACATTGTTCAATCTGTACTGGACATGCGAATCAATGATTAATTTGGTTAAACGCAGAATTTCACGGCACAAATGGAACGCTGTAAATAAAACAACAAATTTTCTAAATACTATAGTCAGAATGATCATAATCATCAAATTTTTTAAAATAAGTTTCAATAATAGTGTATATTGTTAAACTAGAAAAAATGGTATGAAATTCGGCTGCATAATTTGTGCTAAAAGCCCAACAACAATTCGCGTCATAAGAACAGTATACATGTGATCTCATCCTTTATCTCAGACTATAGTTATTGATTCTGTTTGTACTTACCATTTCCGAATCTAGACTTCTTTCTCTCCTTAGTAGTCAACGTTTTGACAGGTTTCAAGTTGAAATTATAATCCAAATGTAAGTAATTTAGATTTTTACGATGAATAAGCAGATTCAACATGTTGTAGCCCTGTCGGCAAACTTGTAAACCCGCCTCCACCCAATCCAGTGTCGTCGTTTGGAAAAACTTGGTAGATTTGAATGATCGAAACAAATAACGTTTTTTCTGTGCTTTAGGTGGTCTGTGCTTCAAAGCGTTTAGTACAAAGTATTTCAGCAGTTTTTGGTAGCTGACACGTACTTTGACGGGCTGCCCGGGTGGACAGTGTTCTTTGTACCATGTTTTTACTAGTGGAACATCTATGGCTCTTCTACAACGGCCTAAAAAATAATAATAAACAAAATATATATTTCACCAACCCGACTATGCCCGTACACTATTTCAAACGACTTTGAACTATGTACTACATTATTTCTCACATTTTGTTTACGAATTATGCGTAAATTAACAAATGAAATTAATTGAATAATAGAAAGTAATGGGTAACAGTATAGTGCATAGTTCAAGTCATTTGAAATAGTGTACGGGCATAGTCGGGTTGGTGGGGACCACCCGCCCACCCCACCACTGCTCGCATAGTTTTTTTCAATGGATAACACTCTTTCTGAAATGGTTTAAACAATATAAAATGTCTGTATCCATTGAAAAAACTATGTGAGCAGAGGTGGGGTGGGCGGGCGGCCCCACCAACCCGACTATGCCCGTCCACTATTTCAAACGACTTGAAACTATGCACTATACTGTTATCCGTTACTTTCTATTATTCAAATAAATAAATGCATTTCATAATAATTACAACCATTATATAGAGATTTGTTACATTTTAATTTAAAGACCCACGTAATTATTAGAAACCACATTATGAGATTCAGGTTGAAAATCTTCATACAATTAGCACTTGGATTTTTTTTCGCGAAAATAATACATATACAAACAATGCTGTATTTGGAAAGAAATATTAGTACATTGGCACTTTACATTCCTAAAATATTATTTGATTTTTATAAATTGTCAATCATATGAATTGATCAAATAAAATATTTAGTAGAAAATAGATATGGATGCCTTGAAAACAGAGTAAAATACATCAATTTAACTACACCCAGTTTTGTATGAAAGACTATTAAGATTTAGCATATTCGTATTCATCAATATATTGGAACTTTAGGCCCAATTCACACATAAGCGGCGTCGGGCGCAGGCGCGGTGAAGGCGAGGCGCAGGCGCGGTGTAGGCGAGACGCAGGCGCGGTGTAGGCGAGACGTTGCACAGGCGCGACGTTGCACAGGCGATTGTGATGTCCATATGTGTGAATTGGGCCTTAGGTAATTTTATTAATTTCCTATTTTATCTCTTTAAACATGTGATTATAACATTTGAGGAATTATAATTGTATAAACAAATAATAATAATTTACCTGATCTCATATTAAAAGGTCTTGGCGCCCAAAGCAGCGAAATACCATTGGCTGTGTTATCAGTATACAAAGGTGTCTCCTGCAAGAACGGTTGCACTGTTTCAGGCAGTGTATACTCCTCATCATCATCGGGCAATGGCTCTAAACTTTTCACAGCGTGTCTATGCGATATAGGATTGATCAAAGGATCAAAATAGAAAGCTGGAAGATCGGGATCTTCTGTTTTAATGTAAACGACATTTGGTGCATGGTACCTATAAATTAGAATTAAATAAACATCATGCTGAAATACTTTATAAAATATTTGTACACTGAATTAAATTAAAATGTTGGTGGTTATCAGCTGTTCACACATAAAGGCTTGAAAATGGAACTTTAATAGCCCACCGAGTTTATCTCTCACATAGCTAGTAAGGCATATCAAAATAACTTTAAGACAACCTTAAAACAAACTGTGAGTAGGGTTCTTTAAATTAAAATTTGTTTATTTATTATAACACTATAACGCAGGGCTGTATAAAAGCAAATTAATCACTTTTACTCAGCTCAGCTCAAGAATATTATTTAACTGATTTGTAGCAGTTGTATGGTTAACCAATACTTACCAAGACAGATGCACAAAATGAGGCATATTATTGTAAAGGTATGGAAACGCAATTCTATACTCTGTTCTCACTGGTTGCCTTATAATAATCTTGTTGATGTCATTGAATTCATTCCAATCTTCATCTCTGAAATTAAAACATTTTTACAGAAAGTCCGAACAAATCTATATAAAAAATAACTTACGCAGGATTGCTATCCTTAATCAACGGCTCGAATTTAGGACCGCCCGGTATAGCCATATTCAACGCTTTGGCCGTGAAGAAACTCTTGGTGTCAAAGAGATAAAAGAAATTATTATCAACCAAATCTGTAAGTAGTTGATTCGCCAAACGATACAGTGTGGCCATCATTGGCAGAGATAGGTTCCATTTTCTGTAAGTGGAGCCATTCACATATCTGAAAATAAACATGTGATTAATTAATTTGCATTATACTGAGAGTAAAGTCATATATTAATTAATGGTAATTCAAAATAATACCCTGTAACTTTTTCAGTCAATGACAAAGCAATAAATCAAAAATATATATATATATATATATATATATATATATATTTATTTATTTATTTGGCATAGCAAGTCACTCAAACAAGTGAAGAAGTTTCACCACCTTGAGATTTCTAGAAATTCAATTTTTTTGCTTAGCTAAATAAAGTTTCTTTATACTTTTAAGAACATTTTAAAACTTTAATTATTTCAAAATTCGCAGTACTTCCAAAGTTATGGCAATAAGAAGTAAGCGAGGCTGGGTGGGCGACCCGAAACTCCGGTAGCTCTGTATAGGTGTCTGCACGATTTGTCGATGAGCACCTGGCCATGCAATACATCAAAAAGAGCTAGCATTGACTGAAAACTCTATTAGGAACTCTCTATGACTATTAAATAAGCAGTCATATATGTTCCAAAAAAACATATGCTTGAATTCACTTACTTTGTGCCCACTAGTGGTTTATGATCATAAAACCACTTGGCAACAGCCGCATCTTCCTCAGTATCTAAATCAATCTGAATGGCCTCTAGAGGCTCAACATCCAGCACGTTATCGGCGTAATCCAACGGCGGTTCTTCATCATCGAATGGCGGGAACCGCATTCTTTTAAAGTGCCTACGATCACGTTTTTCACGACGCATCATTATCCACATCGTTCTAGAGAAGTAGACAAACAAAAATATATTACTATATTACAATAATAAGTTTACTGCTAAAAGGCAGCTTCAAAATACATGATATATCATAATAGTAAGATTCAGAAATTATTATGTCAGTAAAGATACAAATACAGGAAGTTGTAGTTGTATTTTTTTTACTCCTGCACCTCAACTTACTGAGGTATAATTTGATATAATTATGTTATATTGTTCATTTTATTAATAATACATACCCCCATTGTGCAATATATATTGGCTCTGCAATCCAAGGTATCTCATTCACAAATGTGATAGCTCCTGTTATGTGGTAGAGCACCTTCACATCTCGGATTTGCTCCCAGGGCATTGGCATGTTCTCAAGCAGCTTCATTACTGCATGTGGCATGTATTTCAGTGCACTGTAATAGAAATATATTGATAACATTAGAGCTGATACAAAATATTTTCATTAAATTTTATTGTATATTTTCAATTATTGTATATGTCACTGTTTTGAAATTTTGTTTATACCTAGATTCTTGAAAATAAATGTTAAATGAGTTAGATCATGAACTCTTACCCCCGTATACACCAACATTCCATAAATCTATCAATAGCTATTGAACTCATAAGTAATCACTGTTATAGCAACAATAAATGCATTATCTAGGGAATGTAGTTACTTTAGATTCTCACTATTGCAAACACTGAATAATTAAACAAAAGGTGTCATCAAAGCTCCAATTGCAAGTGTTATTCAAGTTGTTTGACATTTGTTTTGGCATATTCTGTCACAATGATATTGTCAATGTATCCATTAAATAGCTTATGGTACCTATAGTTTATGGGATATTGGTGAATATGGGCATTAAGGCTATAAAATACAACGTTAATAACAATTTAAGCAACATCCATCAGAGTTAACTTCCATTTATACAACCAAGCCTAAAACTTTTAAATTCGCATATTTTCTAAAACATGCCTATTTTGTAAGCATAAACAATCATAATGTTCTCTTATCTTTCCTTTACTCAGCATAAGTAAATAGCTTTAATATAAGTATCAATGCATAATACATATATGAAACAATCAACTTACCCCAAATAAACTCTTTTATCATGTCGATACTTCCTACTGCTCATATCACCATGATCCCTAATAATCTTCCTAATATGCTCAGCTGGCATATCCTCTTTCTGAGCATCAACAAACCCAAGTTTTCGTTTGTCCGAGAACCGTTTTGACTGCAGCTGTTGCCATTTTTGAGCTGCAACACAACACAAAACACATATATAGCAAACTGTAAACCAGCGCCAAGTGAAACTCACCTTTTTCCTGCAGCTTGTCTTCTGTCATCACATCTGATTTGGGGTACGGTGGCGGCATTTGCTGCTGCAAAGCATGCGCATGAGCTTGAGCGGCAGCGACTTGCGCTTGAGCGTGAGCTGCTGCTAGTTGCTGCTGGGCCATCATCGTCGCCCATGGGTTTGGACCCAACAAATACGGTGGGATAGACATCTAAAATAGAAAATATAATAATTAAAATGAGTGCAAACACTTGGAATAATACTTGAATTGTAAAAACAGCCAAGTATTAAACAATCTGTAGGCAGCAGAAAATAGAACACATAAGTATTCATTGTTATAGCAACAATAAATATATTATCTAGTTAATGTAGTTACTTTTGATTCTCTCTATTGGAAACACTGAATAATTAAACAAAAGTCATCATCAAAACTCCAATTGCAAGTGCTATTCAAGGTGTTTGACATTTGTTTTGGCATATTCTGTCACAATGATGTTGTCAATTTATCCATTCAATAGCTTATGGAACCTATAAAGTTTATAGGATGTTGGTGAATATGGGCATTAGCCATTTTTCAGTAGTAGAATTAAGTTAACGAGAGCATTTTAATAAAACAAAGTTAAAGTAGTTGCTAGACTGTACCAAGCTGTTTATCTTTTACCCCAAAAAGCCTCAACATGACCAAAACAAATTATAGGCCAGATCGAGCATACAACCAAGGTCGTGACTCCAAGAGGAGCACAACACTATGAAATGGAAGCATAATCTCTGCTGCTAAATATTGAAAATTTTTATTCAAACTAAAATGCATGCTGTGTTTGGGCATGCATCTTATCAGTTTCGTATGTTTACTACAGCTCTTCATCTAGTTAAAACAATTGTTTTTATAAATTAAATAAAATAGCAACATTGAGAGAGCATCCAAACATAACCTAACAAAGTTTATATAGCGCGTTAAATGTGCACAAGTATTGGACGAGAACAATTATGTAACGAATATCATTAATATAACTTTAATTCTTACCCTCAATCACTTTTTAGACCTCCGACTCGTGATTTTCGAAACGAAACGTTTACAAACGAATCCGGCGTTCACAACACACACTCACCGCCATGACGGCCATTTTGGAATTGTTGCTGCTCTTGTATTGGCAACGGTTCAGTCTCGTGGCCATCTGGCAGTTATAAGCGGCACTAGAATATGTGCAGCGGTTTCTTTTCTAGAACAAGATTTATAAACATGTTTTTAAAAATATATAACACATATGTTAACAATTTGGCTACCTGACGAGTTGTTGTAAAATTATCAATACAAGAAATAAGTTTTTCGAAATTCGACAGCTTTGCTCGTGTAACGTATCCAATGTCAAATTTGAAAATAATAGTTGGCGGGAAATAATCGGCGTCCTTCCTAGAAGGAAACTCATGTTACTACGTATTTACATAAAATCCAGTATATTTATATCAAGCACAAAAAGTGGATGGTCAATATTTGATTCTGGGTAATTTGAAAAATAAATTCTTAAATATTAAAGCAACTGTAAATTATATCTTTTCAACCATTGCCAACTGCATCAATGACAGCTTCGCTCTGATATGAGATTGATTGATGCAGTTGGCAATGTTGTCAAGAACTATAAGCAGGGATCTATAGTTTAACATTATTCGATTGAAGTTAATTACTGACGAAAATAAAACTTGAGAAATAAAAATGTCCCAATGATCTTTACTTCACTAATCAGACAATAGATACCGCTACACTCACAATTTCAAAATATATAAAAATGGCTAACTAGGCTAAATCAGAATTGTTTTATGCACAAATAGATGAACAATTTTGATTGAATGATAAAGTAAACTAATTATAAGATGTTGGCCAATATTGA
Source organism: Lordithon lunulatus (assembly GCA_963942505.1). Lineage (NCBI taxonomy): Eukaryota > Metazoa > Arthropoda > Insecta > Coleoptera > Staphylinidae > Lordithon > Lordithon lunulatus. The sequence continues at coordinate 71,681,724 of OZ012666.1, forward strand.
TATCAACAACTATTACCTTTGACTTGTATTTATACATCTGAGGTGGCTCTGCTATTTAATTCAATTATTCTTAATAACATAGAGGCTAAATTGAAAAGTAGCTATTTATAAGAAATTGTCCAACATTTATAGCAACAACTTTTAAGCACTTTTGACTTATATTAATTCATCTGGGGTGCCTCTGGTATTAAATTAGTTTCGTTTCAATGACATACCTATTAAATTGAAAAGTAGGTAATTATAAGAAGTTGTCCAACATGTATAGCAACAACTTTTAAGCTCTTCTGACTTATATTAATTCATCTGGAGTACCTCTGGTATTAAATTAGTTTCGTTTTAATGACATACCAACTAAATTGAAAAATAGGTAATTATAAGAAGTTGCCCAACATTTGTAGCAACAACTTTTAAGCACTTCTGACTTACATTAATACATCTGGGGTGGTTATGGTATTAAATTAGATTTGTTTTAATGAGATACGGGCCACATTGAAAAGTAGCTAATTATAAGAAGTTGTCAAACATATATAGCAACAACTTTGATGCACTTTTGACATCTTCCCTATTGCGCCGCGGAATAGCTAATGGGTTGTTGCAAGATATTTATATTTTAAATAGACTATTTGTACAAAAATTGTACTCACAACTGTACAATTTTATTCTAAACTTTTATTAAAATAATTTCTGGGAAATGTTATTTAAAAAATTGCACGTATGCAGAAGAGCAGTTGCAAACAATTGACGTTATGGCTGGTAGGTGTACCAGTCCACACCAAAAACAACCAATGTTAAATTCGGCCCCAAAAGTGACTTATCTTAAATGTATTTAATTATGCACAGCATTTACTTAAATGATTTTCGAAAAACTTACTACTACTATAAATTTACTCATTCATTTAAATATGATAAATTAATTAATGTATATTAACATTGTATCTTTTTGAAATAAAGATATTTGTTATTAATCAGCAGTTGTTAAAACTAATATATTTTTTGTATATGGAAGCAACTGATTGGATTATTAAAAGACAGGAAGCAGGAAGTGCCGTGTATCTACAATATGGCTGGTTTAGAAAGCTGTTTTAAATTTGTGATTATGTGAATTCGTCAAGTCAATTTATTATAATGTAAAAATGACTGTAAAACGAGCCAAGGGAAAACATTTGAAATTAGTTTCCTAACCGACACTCATGTTGAACATATAAAAAACCACAAAACATACAGTCTAATAAAAATAAATCTACATAGATAATTATGTAAACTAATATAAATAATATTAGCGATCTCTGTTTGTTGAATATAAAATAACCTTAAACTAAATACTAGAAACCGAACACACCGTATTTTTGGAGTGACATTTTGTTTAAAAAAAATGCACCGGCATGTTCAGCAATCAGAATGCACACTTTTCAGCCAGCGCCGCTTATAACCGCTGCTTCTTGGTCTTGGGCCCGGCACCGTTCCTGACATTCCCACCACCGCGCTTGGCTCGCGTAGCGGGCGTTTTCTTCTCCTCGACCACAATTTTAGGTTTTTCCTTTTCTTCCTCCTCCTCCTCCTCCTCTTCCAAATCCTCTTCCTCGTCCTTCACTTCGATAACCTTGGCCTCCTCCACGGGCTCGGTCTTGCTGACATCCGCTGCTTTCGGCTTCTCGTCCGCATCGCCGCCTTCAGCGTCATCTGTTACAAATGGATCATACATCTCTAGATTGGAAAGACTTACAAGTGACTGTTCCACAAAATAACTACAAAATGTACACACCATCTAATAATTTGTCCATCTCCGCATCATCTTTATTTTCCTCGTCATCCTTCTTCTCATCTTTAGCGGCGGCTGCTTCTTCCTCGGCCTTGCGCTTCTTCTCATTCTGATCCTTCTGGTACTTTTGCTTGACTTCCTCAACGAAAGCACCGTAATGACCATATGACTTCAAATGAGCCTACATAAAATAAATTCCAGTATTAATTTAATGTTTGTCAAAAAACAAGCTGAAGTAGTTGCAGCCCACACAGCAGAACAACATGAATATCAATAGCCAGTTGGAAATTAAACTACTAATAATAATAATTATTACCTGTGAATCTTCCTCAGTTGGCATGTATAGGTGACACAGATCACAAATGAACCCACTTGCAGCCTTCAAACTCTCCTTGGAAATGGCGCGTTCTGCTTTGTAAACAGGAATGCGATTGAAGAGGTTGTTCAAATCTTCTGATAGCTCCATTACAGGGTTGTCATCCTCATTCTGAACATTCTCCTCCAAAAGTGGTTCATTATCAACTTCAACTTGCACTTTCAACTTGTATTCACCTGGAATTATATAAGATTATAATTTATTTAAGCCATTTCTGAGAACATCATACAACATGCCAGCAAGATGTTATGTTTATTAGTAAATAAAATTTGTGTCATCATACCTGCCTGCAAAGACTTGCTGTCAAAGTACTCCTTTAGCTTGAAAAGATGCTCAGGGACAAACTGATGATCAACCCACTCCATCCGTGTTGGGAACTCCAAAGCACAACGTTTGCACTTGGGGTGCAGGAATCGCTTCAAACGTTGATGACCTTCAGTTCTAATTGAGAAAAGAAATTGCAAATTAATTATATTGTACTGCCTCAAGTATCAATTTCATGTGATACAATAGAAGTATATTGAAAATGTGATTAGTAAGTTCAGTACACAATCTTGAAAATCTATCACTCCATTGTGAAGTCAAATACTGATCCAAATTTGATAAAATTTGGCTGTAAATTGAACCAATACCAGTGTATTGTTCAGGAGCTATTCTAATCCAACTAAGACCAGCCAAGAATAGCTGATTAATGATAAACAAAAGCAGCTATATTATAAATTGACTTATCAGTTACAAGATTGGTATTTTTATACATCATGCAATGAAATGAAATGCACAGAACATGGCATGCCACCTAGAAACGACTTGTGTACCATAGGCTGAGTAAAGACAATCATTTGCCTTACCTATACAACCCAAAACAAGTAAACTAAAACCAGAATCCATGTCATTCAATTCCACACAGAGAAACACTAATGTCATAATCTAGGAGACTAAAATAAAAACAATAACTTACTGTCTGTGTACGACAATCTTGCCCATAAACTTGAGATCACACATGTTGCAGTGGCTCTCAGGCTCCTGAGCGTTGTTATGGTGGTAACGACGCGAACGTTGCATGCGCTCATACTCAATCATCTTGCGCCCTTCACACAGACGCATGTTCTCCCGAAGGATGTTCACAGTGATCTGGAAACTCTCCTCCAAACTAACAATCATCTGTTTGTGAGCTTTTCCTATAAAACAGAAACCACAATTAAAAATATAAACTAATTATATTTTAATGAAAATTAATAGTGATTATTTTCTGTGAAGATAAGGTAAATTTGATTTGGAACAGGACAGTATTCAACTTTTTGACAAGTTGGCCAGTGAAAGAGGTCTATGATAATAATATGAAATATTCTATCAATAAATGTTGTTTTAGACAAGACAATTTCTTGACTCAAAAGTTAGTCAATATGCGAGACAATCTAAATTGTCCCGTATCATACAGCAAATTGTTTGAAATATTGAATTCAATTGTAGATTGAATGGAAAAATATAATGCGTTCTATTTGTCAAGAACAAATTGAATGGTGGTTGGATAAATAAATTAATTTCTTGAACAACTTTTAAGCTAAGAAATTGTCTTGTCTAAAACGACCTTAATAATGCAAATTTTCAAATATGTACTTTTTCATGTTCCTCATTTATTTTCTCATTAATAATTGATCAAAATTTAGTTAATCAGCTTAATTTGTAGGTAATTTAATTGCAAAGATAAGGTAAATACTGGATGATAGCAGAAAAGCTGATTAAGCTATAATGATATAGTTTTTTTGTGTATATTAAATATGTGTAGTTTCATTCATAAACATGCTGTGTGTGCAAAATATAATTTTAAACCACAATAATCTTATTTACAATGTTACTGTGCTGCATGATGTTTCAGACAGCATCATTAAGCTGCTGATGTCATTGGAAACATAACACTATCTTTGTTAGTTATACATGAAACCAAAGTTTATTAGAAGTGTACTAGAGGTGTAGGTCCATCTTGGACTGTAGGGCCATTGATGATGAAGAACAAAAAACATATTTTTTAAGTTAAACATTCAACCAAAAAATAATATGCAATTGTTAAACAATTTTAAACATGTAAATAATAAGCATATGAGTTACATGAAATACTGACCTCCAAGATGATTGCGGAATGACTCTCCATCCCACATGCTCTTGTTACATACAAAGCAATGGAGTAGCCCATTAGGTAAGCCATCATACTTGGTTGGCTTGGGGATACGCTTTCCATCTTCTCCCTTAGTTTCTTCTTCATCTTCCTTGATGCTATAAAAGAAAAATGATATTGAAAAGAGGAAATAGAAAATTGATATAGACAATTATGTAACAAATTTTATATACATTATCTTAGCTATCAAAAACCCAGTCAATGCATAATGGTTTTCATGTCCTTGATAATAGTACCTAAATTTGCTGCCACTCAAATATCACTTTACAAAGGCACCATCTTTTTTGAAATAATTGATCATTTAGCTGTTGTTATAAGTAATAAAAAATAAAATAAAATAATTTAAATATAGATAAACTTAAATAGTTTCAGGCTAAATTGCACGATTCAAGTACAGAAACACTAAACATCTTTTCATATTGTATTGATTTTAATAATAAATAAATATTTAATAAACATTTTGGTGAACCTCCAAAATGTCTTGATTTGGTAGGTGTACCTTGAACTCAAAAAGTTTATGGATCACTTGGATAGCAAACAAACATATTATCATACCTATCATCAGCAGTAGTATCAGCAGCTTTCTCCTGCTTCTCTCCTTTGGCAGGTGTTTTAGCCTCAACTGCCTTCTTTCCCTTGTTATCCTTAAATTTCTTATTGGATGAAAAATTAGCTCCACGATTGTTGCGGTTGCCTGATCCAAAGCCGCTACCACCACGGTTCTAAAGTAGCAGGAATAGACACATTGCAAAAAATTGGCTGGTAATAAATATCACTATGATGCATATTTTCTCTATCATACAGTTGATTGAGGTATGTGATGCAATTGAAAATATATAAAAAAAAATCATTGCAAGACTAGAAATGGGTGGCAATGAAAGTATTGCACTGCTGGAAGAGAAGTTGCAGCAAGTTGTAGGCAGCACCATCAGGTTTAGTATTGTGATGAAATGCTTTTTAAAATATTGGACACTCCCAAGGCGTGCTTTATTGATTTGGAACCAACCATAATTAGAAAATTTAATACTAATTAAATAGTATAGGAAAGAAATAAATACCCACTCACAATTATTTTTCCTGAAAGAAAAGAAAAATCACCATTTTCCTAAATCAGCAATATGCTTTAATGTGATGTTGCTGTCATATATGTATATGCAGGCATCCACATGATGAGATAAGGCATGAAGGGAATATGATACAAGACATGTTTCCTGATAATGTCGCCAATCACAATTTGTCATAAGACATTTTAAGTTTTCAATAAAATTTGTTAAATAAGATTGTTGATCTAAATTTCAAAATTACAACTGAGGTAGAAGAATTTTCAGTTAATATAAATGTTCTAGACAAAATTGAAGTGAATTATAAATTATCTTGTAACAGTGATTTGCTTCTATAGAGAAATTTCTCTGATGCTACTGTAGATCTGCTTCTGTATTACTTATAATAAGTTAATAACTATAGGGTTGTAAATAAAATAGTAGTTTCTTACAACCCTCATAAATTATTAATTGTCAAAAAAGATGAGTTTGCGATAAATGTAGTACTATGTAGAAAACTGTCAGGTCCAAATGTATACCTACAAGTAAAGTACTATAAAATGCCAATACCAAGTTTTATTTGTATATTTTAGCAAATTATTTTTCATTTTTAATAACTATTGCTACAAACTATTAAGTAAAGTAGTATAGTATAGTTTCCTGATATAAGAAAGGTATTCTATATCCAGACAAAGATAGTAATGCTTTTAATAACCACCATAATTAGATGCAAATTGCTTTTAAATTAGAGAGAAACTATAATTGTAGGTAGTTATCAGCATTATTATGGTAATTGAGTATATTAATGGTTTGTATATACTTTGGTAATAAGACAGTTCAAATGAAATTAGATTTTACTGAATTTATAGATAAGAGTATACACAATTGAACTAACGACACATTCGAAATTCCCAATATAATAATAATTCTGTAGTAATACACAAATACATAAACATCAAGATTGGTTGTATTGTTCTATCTCAAAAGCAGCCAAGGGATGATCCTTGATCATAACATATATACAAAAATTGTTTGTAAAAACAATTCAGGAATAAAATATCAACAACAACAATAAACTAAAATACATTATTATAAAATAAATAAGTAGTTGTATTAATTACCTTATTGTAAGGTTCAGATCGTCTGAAATCTTGCCTGCCACGATTGACAAAGCGATTCTGGTCCTGATTAAAATAGCCGGGCGATGTGTTCATGTTAAGCAAGGAGGGCGGGCCATCGGGGGGGCCCTGTTGGTTCGTCTGCTGTATGAGACTAGTGAGAGCGAGTGCGATCTGATTTTGTAGGTTACTGCTGGGATTGCCGGGGGGCGCACCGCCCTGCCACGGACTTATGTTTGATGAGTTAAAGTTCCTGTTGAGGCCGCCGCCGCCGCGGCCACCTCCGTTCCCAAATCGTCGGTTCGCCATTTTGTGCGATGCACGGGGGAGAAGGTTCGGGTTTTAGAATTTGTTTGATAACACACACCTTTTTGTTTCGTAGCGAGCGGTTTGTGTGAAGGAAGAAAAAGTAAAAACAAGAGATTAGAATGCAGTTTGAGAAATAAATGCGAGCTATGGGTGGGGGAGCGAGCGAGATGTACGCTGCGGCTTTTTTTACGAACAAGCGGCCGCCATTACGCGTCTCTTGCGATGGGTACATGAAAATACACGATCGGGGCGGCGAGAAGACTATGCTCCGGCCTGCACGGCTAAGCGCCCTAGGGCGCGCCGTGTTTGGAGGGGGTGGATTGCATAAAATACGGTTTATATTAATATGGACTTACCGGTGCAGCACGGAATGGGGTGGAGACGTCGTGATGTCAATCCTGGCGTCACTACAAATGAGGACGCGTCCTTTTCACAATCAATCCACCAAGTGGTACCAACTGAATAACAAAAATGTTTGGTTGGAAACCAAATGTAACCAAACTTACAAACAAAAATATCACCAAAATTTACCTAAATTACTAATCAAATCAATTAAATCGATTTAATTATATGAGAATAATAACAACTTACGACGTATAATATCATTTTTATAATTATAAAGCTTTAAAAGGATACAATATATACGCGTACTTTAAATGTAGAGGAATTTTGTGTGTTGCCAAACTTAATAAATAATTTCAGACAGGAAGTTAATGTTTTAATTTGAGCGGGAAATTTAAATTATGTAACTCCAGGACTATATTTCGGTTTTTTATGCATATACCTGCTATTTGTGTGAACTATAGATCAGGTTTGAATCATCTATACCCACTTCTCATTTAAAATCAATCCTCTGATTAGCTAATACATAAACGTTGACGGAACAATCAAAAGCAGGAATATAACACAAATGAATTTAATAGTAGTTACTGTATATGTTACAATTATGTCTTTCTTGTCTTTAGGTGTAATCATCCAGTTCAGAAGTGCAGAGGAGTTTAATCATCCGGTATTTACAGAAAACTTCTAAAAAACTGTGAAAGGCGATTCTCGAAAATTCGCCCCAATGGGGTTCAAACACAGGGGAGCCTAAGAATGCTTAGTACGAGACGAACAACGCCTCTAGCCACTCGTCCACTGAGCTAGGTGCTTATAGTGCTCTGTGGCTAGGTGTTAAATATTATATATTCCCAAAATTATAAACCGACAACCAAGCATAACCTAAAAACTATAGTTTCCCCTAAAAACTTGTTTGCGACTAGCATCATACAATTAATGGTATAAAAACACAATTATCCTGAATTAAAATAATTTAAATCATGTCTGATGATATCCTAAATGAATCAAAACTAGCCCTGGAGCTCAATGCACGCGATGGCATCATATATAACCTATTAAAATCCAGCTGCAAAGACAACTCATTCAGCCATCCTCTGGCTACAAAGGTTCAAAACCTAATCACCTCACAAGATGTCGCACAATCCCTCAAAATCACCTCAAAAACCACCCAAGCCAACCTACTAGGCCTCAACGAAGCCAATCCAGATGCATTAACCTACAACGACTGGCTAGAAATAAAAGAAGTCCTAAAAGAAAAGCTTGTGGACCTGCAGAATGACACACAAACAAAAGCCTTGCAAACTGAAATACAAAACCAACCATCCGATACACAGCAACTTGAATTACGAGCCACTTTAAAGAAAACTATGGAGGACTACTATAGTAACTTGTTACATAAAGAACAGTTGCTACAAGAAATGTCGTCGCTACGTACTGGTGCAGTCCCAAAAGTGTGTGATAATAAAATTGTGGATGCAGGCCTCAAGAAAAAAATTAATGAACAGAAAATGGTAATTTTGGAGAGTCGTAGTCGAATAAATGTGTTTGGGGAGAATAGTATAGCACAGGATGCCTATAAGAATATGATTGAGGACATTATTAAGCAACAGGATGACTGTAAGAGAAATATTGAGGATGCCAAACAGATGCTGGGAAGGTACAAGACTGTTAATTGCAAAGAGTATGAACATATTTTCAAACAATTTGTTGAATATAAGAACTCATATGAGAAGATTAGTGAATTGTATAATAAAGTGAAGAATTAAAAAAAAATGTGTTATACAAAATAAAAACCACTGTTTTACTAATTTAGATTATACATAATTTTTAAACTTTTAATTTCTAATAAATTTATACAGATTTACACACAAATAAATTGTAAATCAACTTTTTTTGTTTTTATCTTGTTCCACAATAGCCCAAACATGTTCTGTTATGGAATTCAAAGGGTTTTCTTTGAATGTTTTGTTTGTAAGTATACTTTTATACATTTTCATGCCATCCAGAGCAGCCTTTCGTCTTTTAAGCTCTTTCTGTATGCCTCTTGGTTTGCTACTCTGCTGGACTTGTCTTGGTTTGGTAGGTCGGCTTTTTATAAGACTTTCTAGTGAAGGTAGTGCATCATGCAGGGCATTTGTATCGCCCATAATGGCCGTCTTTTTTCGCTTGTTACGCACTTTGGCTTCTTTACGGAGTTGTTTGATTGTGTCAATTTTTCCCAACAAAAATTCCCTGCGGAGACGTAACTTATCTTTCTTAGACATTGCTTTATCAGCGCCTATTTCAGATTTTACTGATTTGAAAGATTTTACACTGCGGTTATCGTCGTGCAGTGATTTTTTCAAAGCTGCAAAGTTGATGTTTATGTTGCCAAATGGATTGCCAGTGGGGACTGATAATGGGGCTGTTGTATCCATATCCAGAGGGGCTGATACTGTCTCCAGCTGATCCTTTTTAGGGGATGTATGCAGTTTATGGCGATGGCGACGTTGTTTACCCATTTTGTATATTAATATACAAAGTAATATCTACCTCAATAGTAATACACTTAGTAGCTGGCCACTAACAATAATTAGTTATTATATAAAATAATATTTATAAATTATAGGTTACATTTAATTAAATTGGCAACTCTGTATTTTATAAACAGGCATACCAATAGCAACATATAAAAATCATATGTTGCCATGTTCAGTTGTCTTAGTAACTTTTCAATTTGTCGTGGTGGTTACTTCGTGATACTAACTGTTCGAGATAAAATTATACAAGATTTTAACATTCAACAAACTTCATTGCGTATCATTTCACGTTACCTATCGACTCTGCCGTGTGTGTTATTTTGCACTCAAATTCCGTGCAAAAGTTTGTGATTTACTACCAGCGAAAGACAACTGTGAGACGACAATGGCGGACTGGGATACGGTGACGGTGTTGAAAAAGCGGGCGCCCAAGGCGTCCACGATGAAGAGCGAGCAGGCGGTGAATGCGGCCCGTCGTCAGGGAGCCGCCGTCGATACGCAACAGAAATGTACGTTGACATCGTGTATTTTGCGGTAGAAGTTGAACGGGGTGAGTGCGGGCCCGGTTTGCGGCCCGCGGGTGCTATTGCGTCGCAGCTGGGGATGGCCTAGCCGGGTTGTCATGTGTGAACAACAATTACGCGGAAGCGACTTGCGGTATTTACACTCAATGTTCGTGGTTTTAACTCTTGTTCAATATTGTGAAATCTTGTTCAACTACGGAATATTTGATAATACCGGTTTTTCATGAGTATGGTGGTTTTAATAACAATTGTTTACATAGTACACTATTAGTGATTTGATAAGTTATAAGACTACTAAAACTAGGGCATACATCATCTACTAGCAGAAAATTAATTAAAAGCAATTACCCGTTATCTTTGGACAAATTTGATCTCAAATTCAAATCATATGCATGACTATATAAGATAATCTAATTGCTTGGCAACACATTTGGTTAGATGAAATTTGATAGGATTATAAGATACATTTCCTAGTGAGAATATTATCACACTAGTAGGTGCAAAGCAGATCTTTGTTATTGTATCAACAGCTGATTGCATTAAAATTACAGGATTCAGTCATATCTACTATAATGTGTGATTATTAAGGTTTAAATAGTATAACCTATTTCTTTCCCTATTATAGTTGATTGTGTTTATTGGTGACCCTAGAAGTACCAAGGGACACAAATAAACACATTCACTAGAAAGTTGTTCACTTCTTATATGGTGAAGTTGTCCAATTCTATCCACCTTAAGTGGCTAAGTAGTTAGAGGAGCTACACTGATGAAATAATCTAAGAGAGATTTAGAGAATTAATCAAAGAAACAGGGAAACTTGAGCACAAGTGGTGCTGGGAAGAAACAAGCACCTAGATTTAGAATAGAGAACTTTATTCTCAAGAACAGGATTCAGGAACTTTGAATGGAGTACTTAAAAACAAGAACCAAGGACTGTTTTCTAAAGTATCAAGTATAGTAGAACTATTTTGACACAAGCAACAGAGTAGAGCCCCTCAAACACCAAACAAACATAAACAATGCTAGCAAACAACTAAAAAGAGAGATCCTTCAAATTAAAAATGAATCTATTTGATCATCATACCCAAAAGACCAAACAGCTTACAGCACCACTGAATACTCTCTCTGGAAGGTAACAAAAAGACCAATTATGTAAATATATCCAGGATGGTAAATGGACCTGAATTAGTAAACAGAAAGCTAATCACTTTGTCGATCATTTAGAATTTTGTTTCCAGCCAAGTAAAGAATAGGGAAATGTGAAAAACCAATCCAAGAAGAAAATATCAGACCTACTTCACCCTGAGATGCAATGAATGAAATTATAAAGAACATCATCTTAAAAAAGCTCCAGGGATTGACTTAGTAACTGGAGAAGTACTTAAACAGTTCCCAACGAAATCTATAACTGAATTAACACACATACTGGCATGAACTGATACTAGCGCTAAATCAAATGAATTACAGCTGCTCTGGAAAAACTGCAATTCATAGTTAATAGTTTGTCGGAAATACGGATATGCCTAAAAATATATATATTTATGACTTTAAACTAGTGCTGAACTTTTCCATGACCTAGATTGCTAATAGTGTGTTTATTTCTAGGGGGTGCTGGCAGCAACAAACAACATGTAGCAACAAAAAACACAGCAAAACTGGACAGGGAAACTGAGGAGCTCCGTCACGAGCCAATCTCACTTGATGTGGGCAAACTGATCCAACAAGGCCGACAGTCACGCAACATGAGCCAAAAGGATCTGGCCACCAAGATCAACGAGAAGCCGCAGGTGATCACCGATTACGAAGCTGGCCGTGGGATTCCCAACAACATAATCCTCGGAAAGATCGAGAAGGCGATTGGGATGAAGCTGCGCGGCAAGGACCGCGGCAGGCCCGTGGTGATCCCTCCCGTGAGCACGCCCACCCCCAACAAGAAGTAGGCTCTCGGGGGGACGGGCGTCTCGCAATTCTTAACACTCACACAGACATATATAACAAAGGAAAGAAATATAATATTATATATGGTTCATTTTCCACCACCAACACAACACACACTTACACTTGAATTTAAATAATAAAGTTGATTATCCTAAAACAAAATAATGTTAAAAGTATGTGTGCGTGTCGGCATTTATCTTTTATTTTCCACTGAAAAAAACTGTATATATTTATTATATGAATAGGTTAAAAATAAAAACACGCGCGGATACGAAAATAGGGGTGGTTGAAAAAAATAAGTGGGAAGTTGTAATCTTTGGGGATATTGTAAAAGTTGTGTTTTTTACATGTACCTTACAAACAAAACAAATATTATATATATTGCCGAATAGAATTTTTTCTTGTTTTTTTCTAAGTGTTTCAAATAATAAATGTTTATAAGCATTCATACTGCGTCTGATTTACACAATTTTAACAACACAATTTATTCTATCAGTTCTATATTCCCTGTATAACATTTTTCTGCAACCCCCCATATTCACCAACATTCCATAAATGAATCAATAGTTGTTGAACCCTCAAGTATTAGTTGTTATAGCAACAATAAATACATAATCTAGGGAATGTAGTTATTACTTTAGATTCTATTGGAAACCCTGAATAATTAAACAAAAGGTGTTATCAAAGTTCCAATCACAAGCACTATTCAAGGTATTTGACATTTGATTTGGCATATTCTGTCACGACATTTTTAATTTGTCCATTTATTGCTTTCTCTATGCGAGCCTATGAGCTGAGTGAATGGCTCGTTAGGTCGCCTATAAAGGCTATCATTATTTCCGCAAAAAAATTGTAGTTATATCAACACGCGATAAAGGATATTGCGATTATAAAGGATATATATATATATATGATCATAGTAGTTTGTTAAGTGTAGTATATATTTTAATAAGAAATAATTTTATTTGTTGTTTCAAACTTTAAATGTTACCAGAAAAAAAAAATCAATCTAACCTAATCCTTCCTCAGAGGGAATGTTTCCTCCTTAATTCCATCCTTAGTGATGACATTAATTACAATACTATCACCAGTATAGATATCTCTCTCTGCTGCTGATATAAAAACATCCTTCAGTATAGCCAAAGCTTTATCTAGTGCTATTGGTGTCTCCTGAACAACCCCTTGCATATTCTTCAATCCAACTTGGTTATCCAACAGTGGCTGCAAAAGAGCGCCAGCAGACCCACCAGCGCGATAACTAGACCTCTCACAATGACCAATGGGATCATAACTGTAAACACAACCCTTACCCTCGTTATCCAAACCCACCAGCACGTTGGAGATGTAGTACGGGAAGAAACGTTTGTAATATAGCATGGTGGATAGCATTTGTGACGCTGCAGTCGTTGACATTGTTTTGTTGTGCTCTTGCTCATACATCTGCATGCGAGCGTTCAAAATGCGAGTGAGGGTGAGGGTGTCGCACCAGCAACCTGCACAACCCAAAATCGTTTTGTCTGTTAACTTGAACAGCTTCTTCTGCTCGCGGGTGTAGATTGCAAAGCCTGTACTCAGACGGGTATCAGCTCCGATTACCACAAAATCATCACCTGCAATCGCTACAACACTCCTGAAAACAAAAAGTTAAATGATATTACTAATAATAATATGTTTAAGGTGAGTTTAGTGATGGGCACTATTGGAAGAAAAAATGTTATAAATATCAATTGTTGGGAAGCTATAAGACTATTGATAGATTGATTCTAAATATATATTAGAAATATGTCTACTTTAGTTACTGTATTTCTTACAATTTGTAACTAGCTATTGGGCATCAGGTTCTTCTGCTTTGTGTTAGTGTATGTGGGTGTAACTTGCAACTTCTGAAAATCGTCCCTGGATTTTCTAGAGTATCATTAATTGCATTCTAATTCTAATTGGTATCTTGGGCTGGAATTGACTGGAGGGGTAGCATCAACAGATACAATTGTCAACCAAGGATCAATGAGATATCACTATTGTAAGTAATCAAACTGGCACTGACAACAATGAAAAATAACAAATCTCTTTGAGAAGACAGCATTGTCAAAGATGCAATACAAATAGGAGGCACATTCTTAAAACACTAGTTAACCCAGACAGAGCACAATTTCAAACAAATGGTTGAAAGTAATTTACCATTTTGTATTACAAAAAAGAAGATAAGGATGACTAACCCCCATATTCACTGACATTCCATAAATCTATCCATAGCTATTGAACCCATAAGTATTTGTTGTTATAGCAACAATAAATACATTATCTAGGGAATGTAGTTACTTTAGATTCTCTGTATTGGAAACACTGAATAATTAAACAAAAGGTGTCATCAAAGCTCAAATTGCTAGCACTATTGAAAGTGTTTGACATTTGTTTTGGCGTATTCTGTCCATTGATCCATTTAATAGCTTATGGAACCTATAACATTTATGGGATGTTATATATTGTATTATAAACTTTATAGATCCCATAAGTTATTGAATGGATAAATTGACAACACCATTGTGACAGAATATGCCAAAACAAATGTCAAACACCTTGAATAGCACTTGCAATTGGAGCTTTGATGACATCTTTTGTTTAATTATTCAGTGTTTCCAATAGAGAGAATCTAAAGTAACTACATTCCCTGGTTAATTTATTTAATGTTGCTATAACAACTAATACTTATGGGTTCAATAGCTACTGATAGATTTATTGAATGTTTGTGAATACAGTGGCTAAGCAAATTTATCAGACAATAACTCTTCAAACTATTCACAAGAATAATAACATCAAGACTAGAGAGAAAACTAGATTTCTACAAATAGATTGATAGCTGAATAGCTAATAGATAGCTGGATTTGGCTCTGGGTTTGGGATAATAAGAATAAAGCAAAAATGATGGATGTGAGCTAGAGGAACTAGAAAGAAACAGCAATGCTAAAAAAAATCTACAAGAAGATAAAAGAACAAAAGAAAAACAGCAGGCTCATGCAAGAGGATTAAAAAACCCTGATGAAATAATGCAACACAACAGTACAAAAATAAACCAAATATTCAAGGAATATATCCCAACAGTACTAAATGTAGAAATGCAGAATGAACAAGAACAATTTTATTTATTCGACTCAAGAACTTCAATGCTCTGTGAGACCTACAATGTCATTTTGCACTTGAAGAAATCAACAGTACTTGTAATAGTTTGCTGCCTTATCTAAGCAACCTAAAACAATTAGTCTAACATAAAGGGACCTTACACAATCAATAATACTGTCAATATTTTAGAATAGTGACAGTATTACTGTATGATAAAATGTTTAAACTGTTCATTATTCTAAAATATTGTCAGTATTACATACCATGTAAGGTATAGTAATGATGGAATGAAGAGAATACTGATGTTTTTGGATAATTGATTACTTGATAAATATTGAAGGAGAATTCAAGCATTTATTGACGGCTCTAGGATTGACAGTATTATTGACTGATAAAGTGCCATAAAGGCACTTACACAGTCAATAATACTGCCAGTCCTAGTACTGTCAGTATTTGCTTCAATCCTCCTTTTATACTTATCAAGTACCAATTATCTGGATTAACATCAATATTCTCTTCATTCCATCATTACTATACCTTACACGATAAGTAATACTGGCAATATTTTAGAATAATGAACATTTTAAACATGTTATCATACAGTAATACTGTCATTATTCTAAAATATTGACAGTATTATTGATCATGTAAGATGCCTTTAATATATCAGGCATAGAAACAAAATCCTAACAATATTATTTCACGAATAAAATGACCGTCGTGCATACAATAATTTAACAATTAACCCCACAAACGGAGCCCCGAAAATTATATGTCACCGATACTTGTAGGTTATAAAAATGTTAACTCACCCTCCATTGTCCGCATAGGGCTGGAACTGGTGCCCTGTAGGCGCTTCGGTGGCATAGTCGGGATAATGAGGACGGGAACTGCTCATCATGGCCATTTTCAGCTGGTTTAATAACTTGTTTCAACAAAACTGCTAGATCACAACAGTCGCCGGATGACAAACAAAATCGAACAGTGCGCACCGTACCAACCCAACAGAAAAAAATTAAATAATGCGTTCACTTCACACGATATATTTTGAGAAATAAAATAATTTCTAAACCGCACCGCCAAACAGAATACATGCTATATTCCTGTCAGAATTTTAGATAATTTGAAGAAAAAAATATGTATTTTATATTAAATGTATATATAGTAGCACCAGTTGCTAATAAGAATCATTATTATTATTATTATCAGCGTTCATGCAATTAGTTGGCTAAATTTCAGCAAATATTATTATTATATTTTTTTTAAATATTATATACGCCAAAGAAACAAAAAAGCAGATCAACTGAGCATGATATGATTATTCTTACAGGATTAAAGTAGTTTTAAAATTTAATTTTGCTTATATTGTGAACCCTGAATTACGACACATTCATAAAATTCCGTTTATGGATTCCATCAACACCATCTGTATATATCTGTATTTACTCTCGGTGGTGTTGATTCCATGCGCTTAATTTTCCAATTCCATGTTATCAAATAAAATATATAAATTGATAATATGAAATTGGATATGGAATCCATAATCCATAAACGGATATTTATGAACGTATCGTAATGCAGGGTTTACAATATAAGCAAAATTAAATTTTAAAACTACTTTAATCATGTAAAAATAAAAATACAATATAAGTATGGAATCCATAAAAGAAATTTATAAACGGATGGTAATTCAGGGTTTACAATATAAGCAAAATTAAATTGTGACCATATAAAACCGCGAATTAATGAATTATGATTCAATATTAGATTCTGGTATATTGATGAACAGTAAACTAAACGCGTTCTACTTCCATGGTTCATTTGTATATCCTATGTTTTGTTGATCGGTCATATTTTAAAAGAAAATATAATACTTTACCATCTATCCCCACCACAAAACATATCACCAAATGGAAACGTACAGTCGCCATCTATTAACACTAAAACCGATTAATTGCTTTGAAATGAAAAATGTTGCATTTGCAACTACAACGACAAATCTTTAATATAACCTTAAAAGATTGACTAAAATGTTATATAGACTTCTAAAACAACAGCGAAACCGAATTATTAAACCTTATATTTCCAAATTTTATAACTCACGGTTGACCTTCAGATTCAGCTAACTTCATGTTCGTTTTGTTTTTGTGCGCCATTGCAGATAAATAAAAACAGGCCGATTCCTTCAAATAATATGGGTAAGTGTTGAGATAATTTGGGCACAAATCAATTCATTATAGGTGAAATTGGGCCACCAACAACTTTGGAGGAGGCAGGTTGGAGTTGCAGGCAACAGTCTGCACAATGGTGTAATCTGAAATATAAAGGTATTATTACATTTCAATATCAATTTTCTTATATAGTTGGCTTTGTACAAACAAAATATTATTATTAAAAAATTACTAACATTCACAAATCTGTACAAATACGTTTTATGTTTCTACAAAAACTTCTATCTTTATAGGGCTATCGGCTGTGAGGTATTTCTGCTGTTCAAGAGGAAGATCAGAATCTTTATAGCTATCATTGAGGGTTTTTCCGCTGGTCAAGGGAGAAGCTGTAGCTGGGAGGACTGTATCATATCACCTAGAACTTCACTGAAGCCTCTGATTCTTGAAATTTGTTTCTACTCGTACTCCCCAATGTCCTCAGTATAAGATGGATTGTGCCTTTATCATTAGGTCACTGAACTGGGTAATTATAATTATTATTTCTGTATTTGTAACATTAGTAAGTGCTTATTAAGCTTCAAGATATTCTGCTGTGTTATTGTATGTATAAGTAAGTGTTTTGAAAAGAATTGTGCTCATATTTTCTATAATGTTGTTGAATGTATGACTCAAGTAGAGGATAGCTCATGCCCTATGCTATATTTATTTACATAGATGCATACAGCTATCAAAAAGTGTAATATTTACTTTATATATACAAAAACTACATTTTAGAACCAGTATTATATTCCTTTTGAATATTTTTTGTTCCCAATAGCATGCATGCACTTTCATCCCTTATCCTATCCACTATATTGTGCTTGTGTGTCAAATAAACAAAATTATTTCATTTACATACAATTATATTATGAAGCTAGGCTTCCTTGTAATATTTATGCCCATATTCTGACTTCGGAAACTTGATGTGATGAATATTGTTATGCATTGTTTTGTAAAAATTTGTTTAACCTGTTTTATTTTACTAGTTTGTAAATATATGGTTTTTAGTCTGTATTATGAATGTTGTTAGTTCATTTATTTCCTTACAATTATTTTGATACCTTATTGTATTCTATTATATAGGACATTTATATAATACAGCTACTGTAATAAAACCACTATACTACCTTGAAAACAAAAACCTGCATAGGAGTTTTTGTAATAATTTACCATTTGGAGAGCCATGTTTGACAAGAGCATATATATTGTTAAGCTTTTAAGCATTTATTCCTTTAATGACCATATTCACCAAGATTCCATAAAATGTATAGATTCTATAAGATATTTAATAAATAAAATGTCAACTTTCTCTTGACAAGAATTGTGTACTCATTTAAAAAAAAAAACTTGGACATAAATGGACAATTAAAACAATTTTGACTTTTTTTTATCACACTTAGCACTACTTTTGACTGAGCTGTAACCATTTTCGAGTTCCTCTGATGACTGTTTTTCTAAAATTTCATCAGAGGAGGTCAAAAATGGCTAGAGTTTAGCTAAAACTAGCTTTTGACTAAACTCTAGCCATTTTCTAGTTCCAATTACTGTTTTCATCACAGGAGCTCAAAAATGGCTAGAGCTTAGCTGTTACTAGTTGCAAAGTGAGATAAAAAAAACAAACTAAAAATAGTTTTATTTACCCTTTAAAATTAATTATCACAAAGTAGATGTCTTAACAATCCAATATTAAAAAGCATGCATTTATTGATTAATTACTGATCTTATGCAGTCTTTTTAATAGCTGATAGTGTTTTTAGTTGCGAGATACTAGTTCTAGAGAAAATCTATTTATTGTTGCTATAAATACTCATACATATGAGTTTAATAACTATTGATAGATTGGTTTGGTTATGGAATGTTGGTGAATATATGTCTTATACCTAATGCACTGAAGCAATTGACTAATTAAAACGAGCTCTTCATATTGGCTGAACAAAAGTGGATGGGTGAAATTCAAAAACCTGGTTTACGCAGTGCAGTAGTAATAACAGCATTGCTTTTGTAACCCCCTTGTGCTATGCTTTGCCTCAGTGTTCAAGAAGTTTAAATTTGCTTGTACATTGTAATACAGATGCATATAGTGATCTAGTACAATCAAATTCATGCTTAAGATGAGTTTATACTAATATAAAATAATAAATTAGACAGAATGAATCAGTGGAGATATTTATGCTCACAAAATAAGAATATTTACTTGCCATTTAGTTCTTAGTACTGGTATTGTCACAATTAATAATATTATGAGGAAATAATCCTATGAAATTAACTCCTTATATATTATATTATTATTTATTATTTTATTTCAGTATAAACCCACCTTTATATAGTTTATTTAGTCGACTATGTATATTCAATTTTAAACGAATTTATATTGGTTGTGGCATGTTAATATAATAACAAATTGATGGATTAAGGTGAGTTATTAAATCTGAATCAATACACATAGGTGAAGAATGCCACCAACAACATTGCAAGCTGTAATTCCATCCAGATAATCCCCAAGTGTTGCATATTTAAATGGTTTCCTATCCATTAGATAATTGATTGAGCCATCAACATCGTATAAGTATGGTACCATCTGCATTTATGAAAAAGGTAAGTGATATATTTACAGTTGTTTCATGTATATAATATACTTTGCTATATAGATTGATGTTAATAGACTGGTATAGGCTATATTAAGTTGGTAGCTTCAAAACAATTGAAAATGCTAAATACAAACTGCAAATATCAAATCATATTACACAATTTAATTTATTACAGAAGTTGCTTATGATTCTTTGAATCCGCAAAGCTCATATTATATATATGGACCTAATATTGATTTAGTTAGAATCTTAACGTGTCAAAAAGTCACAACTCGAGTTATAATCAACAGAATTTGATGCAAAATAGTCACCTGAAATTATTTTGTGAGCACTAACCCATCTGTCTTTTTGAAACATATGAAAAATAATCACACACGCCACCTGAATACCGAAAGCACAGGCTTAAATAATTGCTACACATCCAGGGCTGTACCTAGACAGGGTCAACCAAGGCCCCAAAAAAGCTAGTTACGGCCCTGCGCACATCTATCTCTCACACAATTATTTTACCATACAAAGTATTCACTTACCAATAAATTAACTGCATAGGTAGAAAGGCAACCGTCCGATATCCGAATAAAGATTGTTTCTCTCTATAAATGCATCACAGTTTCAAACACACACTAACACACATAACACTTGTTGCGTCCGACAGGTTTCAGCAGGACTGTATCATCCACAAAAAACTACCATCGCTCACTTGAATGTTCACGTCATCCCGGCACTACGCGATAACACACCCGGTACTGTTATAATAAACAAATCAACATGTGCCATGCAATTCATTTGTTAAAAGTCGTTATTTGTTGCAATTGTTACTTGCGCAGAGCACACGACTAACTTGACAGATTACCAACAGAATGAATCACGCGGCCAATCAGATGCACCGCACGGCATGAGCGCGGAAAATTTAAACTATGATAATAATAACAAACATGTTTTAATACATTTAATTGACTATATAATATAAATTATGATACAGTTCAAATATTTATTACACCAGTCGAGTTATCATAAATTAAACAAAGTATTCAATTGAAAAAAAATATATATAAGTAACGTAATGGAAACTTCACCATAAATTTAATTGTTTAAAATTTTGTATATTGCATTATAAATATATTATTGATATTAATTGTAAATTTAATAGAGTTATATTGAGTATAAATGATATTTTAAACATTAAAAAATTAATACATTATGGATTAAAAAAATCGCCACACATTCAATGTAATTCGTATCTGTTTGAAATCTTTTATATAGCATTATACATGTCTTATTGGCATTATGTGTGAATTTGATTGAGTTATGTCGATTATAACTCGAGTTGTCACATTTTAAACATCAAAAAAATAATAAATTGACGACTAAAAAAATCGTTAACTATTTATTTTGATTCCTATTGGTTTAAAATATTTTATATTGCTTTATATATATCTTGTTGGCATTATGTTTAAATTTGATCGAGTTATATCGATTATAACTCGAGTTGGGACATTTAAAACATCTAAAAAATTATAAATTGAGGACAAAAATCATTGCCACAAATTTATTTTGAGTCGTATCAGTTTGAAATATTTCATATAGCTTTATATATGTCCTATGGGCATTTTGTGTGAATTTGATCGAATTATATTAATTGTAACTCGAGTTGTGATACTTTAAACTTTGTATTTCCTTAAAAACATATATATTGGAGGACTAAAACATCCGTAATTAATTTAATTTAATGTGTATCGGTTTGAAATGTTATATATTGCATTATAAGTGTATTGTTGACATTATGTGTAAATTTGATCGAGTTATGTCGATTATAACTCGAGTTGTGCCATCTTAAACATAGAATTTCCTTGAAAAAATAAATTTTGGAGGACTAAAAAATTCGTACAAAATTTAATTTGATTGGTATCAGTTTGTAATTATTTATATTGTATTATAAATGTATTATTGACATTATGTGTGAATTTGATCTAATTAAATTGATTGTAACTCGAGTTATGACACTTTAAACATCAAATTTCTTGACAAAAGTTAATAAATTGAGGATTAAAAAATTCACCAACAAATCAATTTTATTTGTATCGGTTTGAAATTTTCTATATTACATTCTACTCATATTATTGATATCTCATGTGAATTTCATAGAGTTATTTTGAGTATAATTCAAGTTGTTACTTTTCAAAAATTTGCTCTTAATAGTGTCAGGTAAAGTAACATTTTTAGTGAAATTTTGAGAAATTGTTATAAAGATAAACCATTCACAATTAAAAATCATGAGCATATGCAAAGTTTCATCAAATTTAATCAACTTTTATAAAATAATTATTCGTGATGAACAAATACTTCAGGTAAAGTGAGATTTCTAGTGATCATATAAGAAAATTTTATTAAAATAATTGGTTTTAAATACAAAATGATGGGCTTATGCAAAGTTTGATTAAAATTGGTCATATTTGACAAAAAAGGTTTTTTTTTCAGATAGTGTCAGGTAAAGTGACATTTTTAATAAAATTTTGACAAAAAGTTATAAAGATAATTCATTCACAATTATAAATGATGAGCATATACAAAATTTCATTAAATTTAATCAACTTTTAGAAAATATGTGTTCATGTCAAACAAATAGTTCAGGTAAAGTTAGATTTGTAGTGATACTATAATAAAATTTTATTAAAATAATTGATTTGAAATTGAAAATCATGGGCTTATGCAAAGTTTCTTCAAAATTGATTTTTTTTGAGAAAAAAAGTTTTTTTTCCAGATAGTCTCAGGTAAAGTGACATTTTTAGTAAAATTTTGACAAAATGTTATAAAGATAATTCATTCACAATTAAAAATGATAAGCATATACAAAGTTTCATTAAATTTAATCAACTTTTTGAAAATATTTGTTCATGTCAAACAAATAGTTCAGGTAAAGTTAGATTTCTAGTGATCTTATAATAAAATTTTATTAAAGTAATTGATTTGAAATTGAAAATCATGGGCATATGCAAAGTTTGATCAAAATTGATCATATTTAAGTTTATTTTTTTAATAGTGTCAGGTAAAGTACAATTTTTAGTACAAATTTGAAAAAATATTATAAAGATAATTTATTCATAATTATAAATAATGTGCATATACAAAGTGTCATCAAATTTAATCAACTTTTAGAAAATTACTGTTCATGTTAAACAAATATTTCAGGTAAAGTTAGATTTCTAGTGATTCTATAATAAAATTTTATTAAAATAATTGATTTGAAATTAAAAATGATGGGCTTATGCAAAGTTTGATCAAAATTTGTCATATTTTACAAAAAAGGGTTCTTTTTTCTGATAGTGTCAGGTAAAGTGTCATTTTTAGTCAAAAAGTTAGAAAATGTTATAAAGATAATTCATTCACAATTAAAAATGATGGACATATACAAAGTTTCATTAAATTTAATCAACTTTTAGAAAATAGTTGTTATAACAAATATTTCAGGTAAATTTAGATTTCTAGTGATCCTATAATAAAATTTTATTAAAATAATTGATTTGAAATTAAAAATTATGGGCTTATGCAAAGTTTGATCAAAATCGGTCATATTTGGTAAAAACAAGTTTTTTTAGTGTCAGGTAAAGTGTAATTTTTAGTCAAAATTTGAAAAAATGTTATAAAGATAATTAATTCACAATTAAGAATTAGGACTATATGTAAAGTTTCATCAAATTTAGACTAATTTTATATTTATTTTTAACTTTTCAGCTTACAGTATGGAAACCACATTGATCATCTCTTCACCTCCAAGCCCAACTTCCACCAGCAATTACACCTTGCTGAAGTTTATTTATAAGAGTGTTTGCTTATGATTCAATTGCATATGATTAGTATAAGTAGGTTTTATCAATTTCCAATCCATTAAAATGAGTAGCTATCACCAAAAACTATCTTTACCATATACAATCTTCCAATATTTTTCAATAATATTAAAGCTTATATCTAGTATTACAACTTTCCATCACACAATCTACCTTTAATGCACACAAAACAGCCCCATAAGTGATTTACCACTTAAGTCCACCCGGTCTGTTCGCCCAAGGTCCTCAAAAACTGTGTTTCCAACACATAATGTTCAAATATTTTTCTATAATCTTAAAGCCTATGTCCCGTTAAGTAATTATCAATCATAAAACCCCTATTTATTGCTATAAAACTATCTTAAAACACCAACATTGAGTTTCACCCATCGCTCTTGAGATTTTTTGGTAGGAATCACCAAGAACTGTATTTGTAACAATCAATCTTGCAATATTTATCAATCACCTTAAAGCCTACATACACATAACTACATTTGACCACACAATTCAGCTTAAATGCACCCAAAACAACTTGAAATGTGATATTTCATCTGGCTCACTCGTAAAAGTAGGAGTTATCACAACAAACTATCTTTACAATACACAATCTTCCAATATTTTCCAATAATATTAAAGCTTACATCTAGTATTACAACTTTCCACCACACAATCTATCTTTAATGCACTCAAAACAGCCCCATAAGTGATTTACCACTTGAGTCCACCCGGTCTGTTCGCCCAGGGTCTCCAAAAACTGTGTTTCCAACACATAATGTTGAAATATTTGTTTATAATCTTAAAGCCTATGTCCCGTTGAGTAATTATCAGTCATAAAACTCCTATGGATTGCAATAAAACTATTTTAAAAAACCAACATTGAGTTTCACCCAGCGCTCTTGAGATTTTTTGGTACGTATCACCAAGAACTGTATTTGTAACAAACAATCTTGCAATATTTTTCAATTAGCTTAAAGCCTACATAAGGATAACTACATTTGACCACACAATTCAGCTTAAATCCACCAAAAACAACTCGAAATGTGATATTCCATCTGGCTCACTCGTAAAAGTTGGAGTTATCACAACAAACTATCTTTACAATACACACTCTTCCAATATTCTTCAATAATATTAAAGCTTACATCTAGTATTACAACTTTCCACCACACAATCTACCTTTAGTGCACTTAAAACAGCCCCATAAGTGATTTACCACTTGAGTCCACCCGGTCTGTTCGCCCAGGGTCTCCAAAAACTGTGTTTCCAACACATAATGTTGAAATATTTTTTTATAATCTTAAAGCCTATGTCCCGTTGAGTAATTATCAATCACAAAACCCCCATTTATTGCATGGAAACTATCTCAAATAAACTTGACAAATATCAAGCCGATCAGGTCAAACTTAAAATGCTTCTGGCATCCACAAAAACTGTTTTTACACTGCACACTCTTCTAATTTGCATTTATTATGTTAAATTCTACCTCTAGCAACTAATTTAAACACTAGAAGTTCCACAAATAAATTAATTTTATAATAAATGTTATAAAACCTAACCTTATATCGTAATTTAAGCCCTACACGTACAAAACCCTTCCTGGACATAAACTACCACCGGAATACTCATGTAGAGCCCCCGCAGCATCCGCGCGTACAATTCGCCACCCCAAACTCTCTAAAACAACCCCAATATAACCAATTTTCCGAAGCCCCGGCGATTATTTTAAATTAGCCAAAAATGTATTAAAAACTACCGAAATGCTTCTAAAAACATGCGTAAACACCTTATAAATCGACAATCCACGTTATTTTGACACCAAGCGGGCCCCAAACGGTCTAAATTAAAAAATCTCATTTTTTCGGGTAGCCGAAAAACACAACCTCTCTCGACCGGCCGGCCGGCAAAAATAAAGTTACCGCAAATCTCACCGCCCGCGCCCCAAAAACACTCTTATCCTATGTAATCGGCCACGCCGGGAACGTGGAGCTCATTTTTAAGACCTGAAAAAGTCCGGTTTTCATGTTATTTGAAAAAAATATTTTCTAACCTGTTTTTAATTAATTTCGACCCGAAAAATAGGTTTAAATGACCGAACCCCGGGGGTTTATCCCGGTTTTTAAATGCGGGCTACAAGATAGGATAGATATTTTGGCTCAAATCGATGGTCAATTTTTGACACATTTTTGGTTGCCTACCCAATTTTTTGGAAAAATTTCTAACAAATATACCAGATGGTAGAGGACGTTTTTAGAATCATGGTACTGTTTTTCTTTTTACGATATTCGCCCGATTTATATGATTAATTGGCGTTTGAAAATCATAAAATTTAAGTTGGTATGTCGGAGGGGCCATTTTCGTATATAAGCAGTGCCTCGGGGAGGCCATTTTCAGTCTGCTCCCGTTCGCGTCGTGAAACGTTACCAGTGTGTTATAAAAATTTGAGGTTTTATTAAGGGCAATCGTTGCCTGGGAGTTGTTTTAGTCGTTGGGTGCGCGAATTACGCGGGTTTGCCACCCCGGGTGGCTTAAATCGAGTTTTTCGGCCGATCTGAGTGATGAATTTTCTTGAGGTTGTTTTCAAGATGGCGCCAGTTTTCAATTTATGTTGGTAGCTCTGCTCGGTGGCAGATATTTGTTTTGACAGATGAGTTACCGGTGAGTTTGTTTTTGTTGAACTTATTTTATTTGCGGCAGTTGTATCGTGTCGCGGATTTTGGTGAGCCATCTTAAATTAAATTCAATTAATGCAGTTCCGCATTTGTTAATGCGGAATTACTAGGGTGCAATACATATTCTTCAACTATAAAGTGACCATTTCCCTAACCAATAAACAATTTTCTCAGCACTTCGGTGCTGAGTGAATAGAAACCGCTTATATGCGGTTAGTTTTAATTAGCTTTGTTTGTTTTTCAATGTTTTTATTAGTATTATTCATATTTAATTAGTGTTTTAGGGTTGACTTGTTTATAGATTGCATTCAGGGGTATGTTTCTATTATTATATCATTAGCAATCTATGAAACAATTGATTCATATTGAGATTCACTTTTACAGTTTTATTATACTTGATAGTTTAATTTGTCAGTGAGTTTTATGATTATAACTATTCTTTGTGATACATTCAATAATTTTTGGGTTTTCATTACTCATATTTATGAACTGTATCAGTGTTTCCTAAACTTCACTCAGATTTATGAACTTGTACCAGTGTTTTTTAAAATTTTATGGTCTGGAACCCGGGCCTCTTCACTTTGCTTTATGAACTATATCATTATTTTTTTAACTTTTTCATCAGGGACATGTTCCTGATTACTGATATTTATGAACTTATCAGTGTTTCTTAAACTTTTTGGGCTGGGACATGGACCCCATTGCTCAAATTCAACTATCTTAGGGCTTCTTAAACTTTTGGTCTGAAACATGGACCTTTTGTAAGAATGAATATGTGTAGAAACACATCCCAAATTATCTGTAATTATATTTTCTGTGACCACCCAAATATTTTTCGCCACCCCCACTTTGGAATCACTGAACCATATTGTGTATCTATCACAAAACAATTTAATGATATTTGGACATGAATATTTATAATTTTAATTTGTCATAGTAGTAGTTACATTTATGTAACTAGCTATCGACATTTGAATCCTGTCATGTGATAGTATATGTGAGTGCTATGACTTGCTACTTGACAAAATTGTACCCGAGTTAATTGTATCCCAACGACAAATGGTACTGACCACCCAGTCTGGGATTCGAACCCAGGTTGCCCGTTCTTTAAGCGGGGGTGCTAACCACTGTACCTACATGGCCATGTATATTTCATATTTTATTGCTTTTGGTATAGTTTTTTTTTACTGATATTTATATATTAGTTGTTTTCCATTACTTGCCAGTACTTTATATTTCTAATGAATAATTATTAACTAGTTTTATAGATTTATATTTACATTTGTGAGTGAATTTTATATAAATTCTAATACATTTCAAATAGTTTTATGCCTGTTATTTATATATTAGTTGGTTTTTTTTACTTGCCAGTGCCTTAAAGTTTTATTTTAAAGAGTTTAATTGATAATGAATGATTATTAGCTAGTTTTAGTAATTTATAATCAGATTTGAGGAATTTTATCACTAATATTTAATAATTTAGCTCATTTTAGTTTTACAATATAATATTTAATACTTTTTTTGTTAGGTTTACTCCTGTTATTTATATTTTAGTTGTATTCCTTTACTTGCCAGTTATTGCCAACAAATAATAATTATCTAGTTTTAATGATTTATAATCACATTTTTTAAATTTTATTACTGATATTTAATAACTTAGCTAATTTTTATTTTACAATATAAATTTAAATTATTTTTTATGCCTGATATTTAGATTAGTTTTTTTTTCTTAACCCCCCAGAGCCTAATATATCTCTTTTAAAGACTTTCAATGCTAATATATAATTAATAGCAAGTTTTAGCAATTTACAATCACATTTGAAAAATGTTATTACTGATATTTAATAATTTATCAAATTTTAGTTTGACAATACAAACCTGATTGATTTTTGGATAGTTTTATTCTAGTTCTTTACATTTTATTTGTTTTCTGTTACTCGCCAGTACTATATTTATTTTTTAAAGAGTTTAATTACCAATTATTAGCTAGTTTTAATGATTTATAATCACATTTGTTGAATTTTATTTATGATATTTAATAACTTGGCTAATTTTTGTTTTACAACACCAGTATTTAAGTTTATTTACAAGTTTTATGCCTGATAATATAAATTAGTTGTTTTTATTTACTCGCCTGTGCCTTATAATTCTTTTTTGAAGAGTTTGAATACTAATATATAATTATTAGCTAGTTTTAATGATTTACAACCACATTTGTTGAGTTTTATTGCATATATTTAATAACTTAGCTAAACTTTGTTTTTGGACATACATTTTAATGATCTTTACCTATTTTAATGCCTGATTTTTGTATATTAATTATTTTTCTTTACTTGCCAGTAGTAAATAAATCACTTTAAAAGAGTTTAAATGCTGATATATAATTAACAGCTAGTATTAGTGATTTATAATCACATTTGAAGAATTTTATTACCTATATTTAATAACATAGGTAATTTTAGTTTTATGATATACATTTCAACATTAATTAATGGGATTCCTTATTAATTAATTTGAAATTATTTGTTATATTAAAATTTAATTTCTGTTCCCCATTTATCTCTTATTACAACCTGCCTATATATCATTTATCACAACCTGCCTCCTTCACCACAGTTAATATAACATATATAATCCTGCCATATTTAGAAAAAAAATTCATCCATCTGATGATATTGTAATACAGCAAAACAATTACCATGCCACAATAAATAATTCTGTGAAACTTAAAAACAATTTTATATAAATATTTATTAATAATATTAAGTAATTTTTAATTAAGTTATTAATTGCATAAACTTGTCTCCTCATCAGATAAAGGGGGAAATGATTAAGAAAAAAGAAAGAAAAATGATGTAACTTAACATAATATTTAGCAATTTTATAGTCATACTTTTATTTTTATTTAAATAACATACATTTCTAAAGCCAAACTGTTATGTGTTAGTAGTGGGAGTAGTATTGGTAGTAGTAGTATTATTGGTATTAGTAGTATTATTGGTATTAGTAGTAGTAGTGGTATTAGTGCTTATAGTATTAGTCTCAGACTAATAAATAAATAGTTTTATTTATTAGTTTGAGGCTTTAGTAGTAGTCATTGGTAATATGTAAATAGGGGACGCCCTAGAGATAATGTGTAACAGTTTGGTGGCAGATTTGATGCATTAGTTTCAAATCATGACTAGTAAATGTATTCAAATCAGTTTGTGTTTGCAAATAATTTAAAGTAGGATTTTAATCTATTGATTTCATGAATTATTCAAAGAAGTATGGGTTAAAAACATATTCTGATATAATTTGTGACTTACAGACATTACAGACCCAATGTTGCTAAATTTTATTAAATAATTTAAGGGTAGATATTCATAATTTTCTCACTAATAATAATAATATTATTTTTCTTTATTTGATAAGAAAATAAAATACATTCGTTTGAAACGAGTGGTTCAAGAATGACATCCCTGGAGACTTGCATTTTTTTTGTGGCTGGTTTCTTTAATAATTGTACTGTCATGTTCATATGCAGGCCAATCAGGTCAAAGTATGTGGCAATTGTGGTGCTGTACTTCTCAAGCCCTGACTAATTTAATTTAATCCCCACAATGCTGTTACTCTTTTTCATATTAGAGACATGTTTTTGTGCAGACCATTCAGGTCAAAGTAGGTTTTAATTGGGGGACTTTGGTTCTCCAAGAAAAAACTGTTAATTTTATAAACTAACACTAATTTATTTTAATTCTCACAATAAGGCAAGTCGTTTTCATCATGTCAAGTTTGCAGGCAGGTCAATCAGGTCAACATAGTGACATATTGGACAACCTGGGGAGCTTTGCTTCTCAGATCCAAGAAGTCATTTTTTTTATTAAACTGACTAGTTTATTTTAGTCCTTAGGACGAGGCAGGTATTTATTTTTATTAAACTAAGACTAGTTTATTTTATGACGAGGCAAGTCTTTCTCGTAATTGTACTTTCATGTATAATTTTAATTCTCACAATGAGGTGAGTCTTTTTAATAGTAGTATTAAGTGGTTCGATAGATCAATGTAGGGACTAATTGGGCAACCTGGGGGACTTTGTTTCTCAGATCCAATTAAGTCATATTTTTTAAACTGAAAATAGTTTATATGAAATGCAAGTCTATTTCATAATAATAGTCTCATGTTTATAGGCAGGTTATTCAGGTCATAGTAGGCGGTAACTGGGGAACTTTACTTCTCAAACTCAATATTTTTTTTTATAAACTCACTAATTAATCCTCCCAAGTCAACGAAACTTTTTCATAGTAGTATCAAATGTTTAGTCAGATCAATCAGGTCAACATATGGTCTTATTATGACCATCTGGGGGCTTTCCTTCGCAGGCTCAATCAAATCAAGTCATTTTAAAAAAATGATGACTAGTTTATTTTAGTTTTATGATAAGTCTTTTTATAATAGTAGTCTCAAGTACATAGGCAGATCATTCAGTTTAAAGTAGGTTGTAACAGAATGCTGTACTTCTCAAACCCAATGACCTTTTAATTTATGAACTAATTTATTTTAATCCTCACAATCCGGCAACAACAACAGCTCAACAAGTGTTCAAGCAGGACAATCAGGTCTATATAGAAACTTATTGGGACAACCTGGGGGGCTTTGCTTCCCAGACCCAATTAAGTCATATTTTTGTAACTGAGACTAATTTATTTTAATCATTATCTATTTAATTAATAAAAAATAGTCTCAAATTTATAATCAGGTCATTCAGGTCAAAGTACGTGTTAACTGGGGATTTTATTTCTCCAACTAAAGATCCTTGAACTAAGGCATGTCTTTTTCATAGTAGCATCAAATGTTTAGGCAGGCCAAGCAGGTCAATATAAGGACTTATTGTGACAATCTGGGGGGCTTTGCTTCCCAGATCCAATTAAGTCATTTTTTTGCAACTGAAACTAATTTATTTTAGTCATTATGATGATGCAAGTTTTTTTCAATATAGTAGACTCAAGTTTGTAGGCAGGTCATTCAGTTCAAAGTAGGTTGTAACTCTCCTACTAAAGTTCCTCACAATGAGGTGTGTCATATAGGTAATAGTATCAAATATTTAGGCAGGTCAATCAGATCTATGCAGGGACTTATTGTGACAACCTGGGAGGCTTTGCTTTCCAGATCCAATTAAGTCATTCTTTTTAAACTGAGACTGGTTTATTTCAGTCCTTATGACGAGGCAAGTTTTTCTCATAATAGTAGTCTCAAGTTTGTAGGCAGGTCATTCAGGTCAAACTAGGTGGTGGCTGGAGAAGCTTTACTTCTCCAACTAAACATCCGAATAATAAGGCGAGTCTTATCTATAGTAGTATCAAGTGTTTAGGCATGCCAAGCAGGTCAACATAGGGACTTATTGTGAGAACCTGGGGGGCTTTGCTTCCCAGATCCAATTAAGTCATTTTTTTTGCAACTGAAACTACTTTAATTTAGTCATTATGATGATGCAAGTATTTTTCAATATAGTAGTCTCAAGTTTGTAGACAGGTGATTCAGTTCAAAGTAGGTTGTAACTTCTCCTACTAAAGTTCCTCACAATGAGGTGAGTCAAATTGGTAATAGTATCAAATATTTAATCAGGTCAATCAGGTCTATGTAGGGACTTATTGTGACAATCTGGAGGGCTTTGCTTTCCAGATCCAATTAAGTCATTTTTTTTATTAAACCAAGCCTATTTTATTATAGTCCTTATGACTATGGGCAATTATTTTTCATAATAGTAGTCTCAAGTTTATAGGCAGGTCATTCAGGTCAAAGTAGGTGGTAACTGGGGGAGCTTTACTTAGCTTAATTAAACATCCTCATAATGAGGCAAGTCTTATCTGGAGTAGTATCAAGTGTTTAGGCAGGCCATGTATGTCAACATAGGGACTTATTGTGATAATCTGGGGGGCTTTGCTTCCCAGATCCAATTAAGTCATTTTTTTGTAACTGAAACTAATTTATTTTAGTCATTATGACGAGGCCAGTTTTTTCAATATAGTAGTATCAAATTTGTAGGCAGGTCATTCAGTTCAAAGTAGGTTGTAACTTCTCCTACCAAAGTTCCTCACAATGAGGTGAGTCATATAGGTAATAGTATCAAATATTTAGGCAGGTCAATCAGGTCTATGTAGGGACTTATTGTGACAACCTGGAGGGCGTTGCTTTCCAGATCCAATTAAGTCATTTGTTTATTAAACTAAGCCTATTTTATTATAGTTCTTATGACTAGGCAATTATTTTTCATAATAGTAGTCTCAAGTTTGTAGGCAAGTCATTCAGGTCAAAGTAGGTGGTAACTGGGGGAGCTTTACTTCTCCAACTAAACATCCTCATAATGAGGCAAGTCTTATCTGTAGTAATATCAAGTATTTAGGTAGGCCAAACAGGTCAACATAGGGACTTATTGTGACAATCTGGGGGGCTTTGCTTCCCAGATCCAATTAAGTCATTCTTTTTAAACTGAGATTGGTTAATTTCAGTCCTTATGACGAGGCAACTCTTTCTCATAATAGTAATCTCATGTTTAAAGTTAGGTCATTCAGGTAATATCAAATGTTTAGGCATGGCAACATAGCAAACTTACTGGGACAACCTGGGGGACTTTGTTTCTCAGATCCTAGTTTATTTTAATCCTTGTGATAAGGTATTTTCCATAATAGTAGTTTCATGTTAGGGGGCAGTGTAGTGCAGTGGTTAAAGCATCGGGCTATTGCTTTGATGCTCAAAATAGAGTTCCCTAACCCGCCTGGCGAGCGTGAAGTTTCACAGCTAACACCCTTCTCTGATCCGGAGTAGATGAAATTCTCATCCAAACGTACTCCAGTAGTCCGTAATCCACCTTAAACAGTATGTCCATCTGTAGTATCCTTTGTCAGCTGTATAGGCATAAAAGAAACCAATACGCCTGCAGTGGCGTATAATCGATTTAGAAGTCTCATGTTTATAATCAGGTCATTCATGTCCAACTAGATTGACCTGATTGCTTTACTTCTCAACCCCAATGTCGTTTTTTTTTATGATCCGACTAGTTTATTTGGATTCTCATAATGATACAAGTTTCTTTCATTCTATAAAATGTTTAGGCAGTTTAACGTAGAGACTTATTGTGACTACCTGGGGACTTTGGTTCCCAGATACAATGAAGTCATTTTTTTAAACTGAGACTAATTTATTTCATTTCTTATGACGAGGCAAGCCTACAAGCCATGTTAGTAGTCTCAGTTTATAGGTAGGTCATTTAAGTCAAATTAGGGATTCATTGCGATATTCTGGGGGGACTATCATGTTTCCCAGATCCAATGATATCATCAGTGAACAGACATATTTTTTCATTATAGTGGGTATTGGGATTTGCTAGATATGTCTGTTCTAGGTCAAACAATTAAAACTCATAGGTTTTACCTATGCCAACGTCCCAATAAAGCATCGACCCACAACCAATAAAACTGAATACCATTCTCTATTCTCATTAACTATAAAATCGTTAATACAACTGTCATACAATCAGGGTTTATGGGATATAGTCAGTTAGGTTTTATTCATTCTTACTCGCGTTTACAGAAGAATGTCACTACACTCACCGGTAGAATAATTTAATTTCACTTAAACACATATATATATATATATATATCTCAAAATTAACGGGAGCAGACACAGTGCTAATATAAAAGTGCCGCGTACTATCGAGTGCATCAGAGACCTCCAAGACATTCAAGACCTCCAAGACTTTCAGGAATTTTAAGGAAGTACTCGCAAACAATTACTTGATATGCACTGGATAAGGAAGGAATTTTAAAGAAGTAGCAGCATCACATCTTTATTGAAGATTAGAAGATAAAGGTAGGGTGGTTATAGTGATCACCACGCCCATATTCCACTCGATTCGTTGAAGTTTTACCGCTTTTCAGAGCCCCCGCGTTTGTTATGTTTGTCCAC
The DNA here is from genome assembly GCA_963942505.1 of Lordithon lunulatus. Taxonomy (NCBI): domain Eukaryota; kingdom Metazoa; phylum Arthropoda; class Insecta; order Coleoptera; family Staphylinidae; genus Lordithon; species Lordithon lunulatus. The sequence goes on from OZ012666.1 coordinate 71,716,171, forward strand.
GCTTTTTGTCGTTTACTTTAGGTACTAGTAGGGCACATTTATTTGTGTGTTTCAGAGTTTTACATTTCAGCGATTGTACCATCCTCTCCACTGTTGCAATGACACGTACGACTAAAGGTGAGTGATTTGATTTTTATAATTGCTAGACTTTGTATTTCATAATTTTCTTCTTTTATAGTTGCTACTGTCATTATGCGATATGGGGTGGATGGATGGAGATTGCAACGCTTCAACACTGGTTTTTTAAAGGTATGATATGAGATTTTTTAGTTTTAGCTAATAGGATGTTGCTATTATTCAAATTCAAATTTATTGATGTTAAAAGTCCAAAGTGTGGCATCCCATTGGCAAACTATGCATTAGAAGGTGGGGTAATAGGATGACAAATGTTTTAAAGTTGGTTACATATTACAAAACCTCTGATAGCACTGAATAACTAGTAAGCAATAAACTCTAGTTTTTTTTTCAGTGGCATCAGAGGTTTTATAATATATAAATAACTCTAAAACATTTGTCATCTGATGACCTCACCTTCGAATGTATAGTTTGGCAATTTGATGACACACTTTGGATTTGTTTAAAGTTTTTAAAAACTATGCTTTCATTGAAAAAAATAATTATGGGAACAAAGGTGGGGCAGGAGTCTCATAACCAACCAATCTAGTCCCATTCACTATTTCAATCGACTTGAATTTTACATTACACTGTTTTTCATAATGATCTTTTTATGAATTAAATCTTAATTAATTAATAAATTTGTTTGGATCAAACAATTTAATAATATGTAAAATAAACAGACGGACCTGATTTTTTTTTAAATGTATTTTTCTACAAATTTTCATTGGAATTGTTTGTCCAACATTATTTTCAAAAATAATCGGTGGATAAATGAAAACAATTTATCCACCGATTATTTTTGAAAATAATGTTTGTAGAAACGAAAATCACACCTCGGGTATTTTCTGTTGGGGTTTTCCCTTTCCACCACCCTTTGTATGGGGACAAGTCGATTAAAATTGTGAATTGATATAGATTAGTTGGTCGTGAAAAAACACAAACCCTCCAAATTTGTTTTACAGTTGGTTTATTTGGCTACAAACGAATCAAACCAACCGAACATGAACGTAAATACACGAAGGTTTATTGTATAAAGCAGATAACTCGAGTTTAATTTCCAATCAGTCACGTTTGTTAATTTTGACATATAGTGCGACGTTGCCATTTATAAATAGATGTATATGAGGCTATGAAATTGAAAGTTAAAAACAATTTATAGCACAACTAACAATATAATCACGGGTTATATTATAAAACCGAGCTCTAGTGCCTATTTTAACTATGTGTGGCTCTTAGAAAATTGCTACCCTTGATTCACTTATATGAACGACGTATGAGCTAACAATGGCTACTTTTGATTTACGAATAGAAAAATTATTTAGCAATAATATTAGCTAAAATCAAGTAAACATGTACAGTACTTTACTAAGTATGTTTTTTTCTTTCTTACAGCCGTTGTTAATGCTAGCATCTTGAAAATAGTCCCAAATAATATGTGGACAAATGAAATTTGTAATGTGGTAATATGGTATATCCATAAAGAGGCGGGAAAAGCCTAATAAATATGGTTTGGTTATATTTATCAAGGTAAATTTATACTATATTATTTATGTTAATTTTAGCTTACAATATTTATTTTTATTTTTCAGATGTTTTATATCCGTTTACTAAAACTGGTAATTGGGATAAGTTATTTTGCTGGATATTGCTTGGTGTGTTTTAAATAAACTTATTTTTTTCACACTATACACCACATACACATTCAAACATTATATATATATATATATATATATATATATATATATATATATATATATATATATATATGTTTTTTCTTTTATCTTGCAAATAAGTAATACCACAGATTAGTGTTAATATAAATATTTTAACGTTCATATAATCGCTAATTTGTGGTACTGTAAAGTAACTATTGATAATACAATTAAATCATATTTAAAGCCTCTAGTATTATAGTTTAAAATTATTCTAATGAATATTTTTTATACTATAGTATTATATTAAAATAAATTCACAAAAATTTGGAATGTATGCACTGAATCAGTCAAGAGAGAAGAGATGTAGTAGATTCAAGAAAGCTAGTAGGGTGGGGAAGACTGAGAGCGGGTTATTCGGAATAGCAACATTCCGAAAGGCTAGAAGTCTCTCATACTCGCTTTGTTGGTGCAAGTAAAAAGAAGAGATTAACATCATTGAAGAAAAAGAAGACTGAGAGATTGCAATGATTAGGGGTAACCGTAATTCCTCTTTGAGCTTTTGGAACCTGAAGCAAGAAAACATCAAGGTTCAGTGCATAGGTTTCAAATACAAAAATATACCCCCGTTTTGGATTTTGCCATCATTCAAGAGACGAAGAGATGTAGCTTGATATTATAAGTGAAAGAAAACAAGAAAGCTAGTGGGGTGGGGCCAGACTGAGAGCGGGTTATTCGGAATTGCAAGATTCCGAAAGGCCAGAAGTCTCTCATACCCGCTTTGTTGGTGCAAGTAAAAAGAAGAGATTAACATCATTGAAGAAACCTAAGAAGAAAGCTAGTGGGGTGGGGAAGACTGAGAGCGGGTTATTTGGAATCGCAAGATTCCGAAAGGCCAGAAGTCTCTCATACTCGCTTTGTTGGTGCAAGTAAAAAGAAGAGATTAACATCATTGAAGAAAACCAAGATCTGACGTGATTGCAATGATTAGGGGTAACCATAATTCCTCTTTGAGCTTTCACTAACCTGAAGCAAACGCGTAATCAAGACATCACAAATCAAAACGGGGCCGAGTATATTTTTGTCGTTTATTTTCGGGACACATAGGGTGCACTAATCTATTTGTTTGCAGTACTAACTTTTTTTATTTTAACAATAGTACCAGCTATCGTTAAAATAAAAAAGGTTAGGTTATCATATAAAACAGTGTAGTGCATAGTTCAAGTCGATTGAAACCGTGATCGATATAGTTTAGTTGGTTTGAACTCACTTGCCCTCTCTACGTTTGCTAGTATAGTTTTGTGAATATATAACACACTTTTTATAGTTGTTATATATTATATATAAAAAACTATGCACACAATAATAGGGCGAGGAAGTGTTTTAAAACCAACCAAACTTCCCATTCACAATTTCAAGTGACTTGAACTCTATACTACACTGTTTTTCGCAATTAAATCAACACGAGGTGCCTACTTTAACCACGTGTAACTTCTAGGGAATTGCTATCCCTAGGGTATATTAGCTAAAATTAAGTAGGCTCACAAATGCTTTTATAATTATGTTTTTTTAAATTTCTTTCAGCTGCTGTTAGTGCTAGCATATTGAAAGTGTTCCATATTGATGTCTCAATTACAAGTTTAATTATAAAAAGGACCCTCAAAGGGTTGATAACCTAATAAAAATGGATTACTTATATATGTGTATATATTCATCAAGGTAAATGTACACTATATATTATTTGCATTATTTGCAACTAACAATTTTATTTTTATTTTTTTAGATCACTGTATCCTTTACTGCAATTGGTAATTCAAGATATTTTTTGTTCAAAATTTCACTAAAAATTGCTTGGCTGATTAATTTATTTTCATTGCTCATTATTTTTTATTTAATTTTATTGTATTACTCAATTTCATTTAATTAATTTTATTCTTGGCACACATTTTAACTTTAAATCAAAAATATCATTCAAATCAAATGAGCTTTACTTAAATAGTTTAATTTTAAAGTCAATACAATTTTAATTCAATTTAAAAACATATGATTTATGTATAAAATATTTTTCATATCATTTAAAGCAATATTAATTTTAATTACAAAAATCAGATCAAATGTGCCTACTTAAAAAAAAATTCAAATCAATATTAATTATGTTCAAATTAACAAATCAAATGAACTTACATTTTTTTTTAGTTTCAAATCAAATGAATATTAAGTTCAAATTAAAATGAACTTGTTTTTGTTTAAATATCAAATTCAATTAATATTTTTTATAAGTTCAATTAAAAAAAACAATTAAATCAAATGAACTTACTTTTTTTTAGTTTCAAATCAAATCAAAATTAAGTTCAATATTATAAAAACAAATGAACTTGATTTTTTAAATTATTGATAAAATCAATATTATATATCAATTTAAATAACAAAACAATTAAATTAAATAAACTTACTTTTTTAGTTACAAATTAAATCAATATTAAGCTCAATATAAGTAAAACAAATTACCTTATTTAAAAAAAAAATTAAATCAAATATTTTTTATTAACTTCAATTTTAAAAAAAATTCAATTTAATCAAATGAATTTTTTTTTTTAGTTTCAAATTAAATTAATAATAAGTTCTATTTAAGAAAAGAAAAAAAAAGAACTTTTTAAATAAATCAAATCAAAGTCAAATCATTTTTAATTAAGTTCAATTTAAAAGAAAAATCAAATGAACTTATTTCTTTTTTTATTTCAAAGTAAATTCACACATTACACTTTACACAACACCTACACACACACATGTATGTTTTTCTTTTTTAATGTCCCCAAAGTGCGCGTACTTTAAACCGAACTATGCCCTCCAAGTGATCAGTAAAATAAAATATTTCAGGTGCGTGTTTCGTTTGCAATTTAGTTCGCGAGTATTAATTGTTTAGGGTTCTTCTGTTAAATTCGGTATGGAAGAGCCTTTGGAGATGGAATGGAGGACAAATGGAGGACAACGCTCAGGACATCAATCGGGGTTGTATATCCTAACGTGAATACACCCCGCAACAAAGCAAGTAGTTTTGAGGTTTTGGTTTTTCGGGTTCGGTTTTTCGGTGTCGGTTTTTCGGTTCCGCTTCTTTGCGGTTTCGTTTTTTTCCGTTGCGCACTCTTACCTGTCCTGAAACAAAGGGTTATACTTTTAGCTTTTTTGTTTGGGAGAGGGTTTAAGATGTAAATTCGTGTGCGCACCCTAGAAAGAGAATTGTTCCCCTCTTTCGAAAGGATTCGTCGCTCGTCGCCCTGGACACATGGAAGTAGTAGTAGTCCTCAAGTCGTGCATTAATAGCTCATTATCCAACGAGATTTTGAGATATGGTGCATTACTTGGGATGATTGGTCTGGCAGCTTTATTTTTGCTTTATGATGTATATGTTTGTTTTCGGGGTTTGCGGTATTAATTTAACTTCAACTCGGTTTTAGATGAAATTTAATTTTCGGGTTTTAACTTAGCTGCGGATTTAATTTAAATTTAACTCGGTTTCGGATGTAATTTAACTTTAGCTCGGTTTCGGGTCTAATTTAATTTTCGGGTTTTCAGGTTCGTTAACAAACAATAATTTCAATTTAACTCGGTTTCGGACGTAATTAAATTTTCGGGTTTTCAGGTTTTTTTTAAAACTTCGAAACGAATTTAATTTCAATTTAACTCGGTTGCGGCTCTAATATAATTTTCGGGGTTTCAGGTTATTCTGGCCAGTTGATTATTATAATCCCTGGCCAGCTCATTAAAATACTTTATGAATTTCAATAGTCCTAAAACTGCATAACACACACTACTCTCACACACACCACACACACTACACTAAGCTACACTTAATATGCAATGCGCAATTGAATAGGACAGTCAATAAAATTGACAAACATATTGGATATACATTCCAATAATTGGCTAATGATTATTAGCCTACAACTGTATATATTTTACACTACACTACAATACACATACCATTACACAATTCGCCTAATGTTGTTTCGTCGACAACAACAAACTCGTGCTAAATAACTTCAATTTTAAAATGCGCAACCGAATATTAGTCAATTATACTCATATAAACATGCAACAATCGGTTAATAGTTTGATTTAGTTTTCAACTAAATACAAATTGTAATATATTCATTTTCAAATAAAGCTGCCAGCCAATTTGTTTATTTATTGTATGTATTGTACTGGCTACTGCTCGCCTAACGTGCGAGTGGTTTTCAGAAGGTTCTATAAACATTTTTTGTGTACATTCTTATTTGCCCAACAATATTATCCGTTTGTAGTTTTAGATTTTTCTAAATTTCCATGTAGACTAATCTAGCTACCGCGAAAATAGAACTAGCCCGATTTAATTAATGTGTAATTAAATAGGCGGGGATGGGAGTTTTGGATGAAAGATGCTCATGCTTCTATCCCATTCCCCCTGCTCGAAGAATTAGTACCTTGTCGTGGTGAGCAGGCTTAATCACATGTACATTGACAATTTTAATAATTTGATTGTATTCATTTATTTTTCACTTTTTTTTAAATTTTAATTTTTTTATTTATTTATTTGTACAATTATTATACCTCAGATGTAATATATCATATTAAATTAGTAAAATTTCAAGTGACAACATGTTGATAAATATACCTATATTTTAAATATTAATATCCTTTCATTCATTGTCCGGTCAGAAACGTATCCTTTTTTATAAAAAACGATAACTATAATTTGTGATTATATTTTTAAATGTTGCATAAATTGTTTTTAACTTTTTATAAGCTCATGTAGTTCTGTTTATATATGGCAACGTCGCATTATGTGTCAATGTTGTCAAAAGTGAGTCACTGTTAAAAAAATTAATTCGAAAGATCAGTTTTATACAACCGAGTATTAGCTTTTTAAAATTATAGAATGAATATATATATATATATATATATATATATATGTATATATATATATATATATATATATGTATATATATATATATATATATATATATATATATATATATATATAATAATTTTAAAAAGCTAAGGCTCGGTTGTATAAAACTGATAACTTACGAATTAATTTCTAATCAGTGACTCACTTTTGAAAACTTTGACACATAAGTCATCAATTCCAAGTCTTAAATTACAAGTATTCTGAACTAAAATAATATTTTTTTGATTTGATTTTCTTTTTGAAATAGTTTCATGCAATCATACAATCCAATTATTAATTTTTCATTGTACATGTGAGACCAAAACTAATTCATTTCCTAACCCCGAATATAATTAAAATATAATAACATATTATATGTACATATTTTATATACTAAATTTCCTCTCTACTCATGTTAAATTGAAATTTATTAAAATTAATATAAAAATGTATATAAATATATATATATATATATATATATATATATATATATATATAATATTAATTTTAATAAATTTCAATTTAACATTCAATTTTTGTCTTAACTGCTATTTGCCTCATATTTTTTTCTATGATTTTTTTGTAATCCCAGTAACCACTTACAATAAATTTTGAAAAATTGTCTATAATCAGCTCTTTACCTAATAGAAGTCCCAAATATTCGCTAGACCATCTACGACAGTTAAGAATGTGTTATGCATTATCATTACAAAAATTACAGTGAAAACAATTTGGAGACTAATTTTTTATAATTAATCAAATATGAATTTGGTATCATTGATCTAATGTTCACAGAAAGCCTCTAAACTTCACAGAAAGTTTCTAAACTTCACAGAAAGTCTCTAAACTTCACAGAAAGCTTCTAAACTTCACAGAAAACCTCTGAAAACTTGTGATAACTAATTCTTCAATGGTGTTTCAACTCATCTTCCACTATGCTCAGTATCAGACTGCTATTTAACAACTGATAATATACTATTTCGTAAATACCTGCACCTTGCAAGAATAAATAATATCAACAACTGTTTAAAATAACTTTAATGACTATACATTATTATATCTACAAATCACAATTCGTTATTATGTATAAAATTCTCTATCCATTTGATATGGGGCCAAATTCTTGTTGAAATATCTGGCCGTCCATCCAATGAGCACGGCCGTGTCCAACTCGCAATGCCGTAGACATGACCATTAGCGGTTAAAGGTCCTCCGCAGTCGCCTGAACATACCCCAGTACCTTTCTTGGTGAAGGTGCATAAATGGTCGCGGGTGATAGTACGCGTGGGGTGGCCTGTTTGACACCGTGATAGCCCTATTGTACGTAAATATACGTACATAAGATCATTGGTGGTTGTACCGGGGGATGATGTGTACCCCCAGCCACTTGCAATTAGAAACTCGTTATCGGCTATGTCGGCTTCTGGTAGACGTACAGGGTTTACGTTTGGCGTGAAGGCTAGAGGTGTTGATAATCGTAGCAGTGCGATGTCGTGTGTCAAGGTTTCTAAATCGTAGTCCTCGTGTGGGATGAAGAAGGCTACTTTGTGTTGAACACCTCCGGTGTTAAGTTTTGTCGCGCCGGAGATCACTGAGTAGTCTTCAATTGGTACGCTGGGGGTAATATATGGTATTTGAGAATAATTAAAAAGTTAAGAAGTTAAAAAAGTTCATCTACAAATAACATTAGTACAAACAAAATGAATGTAAGTGGTCTCAGAATTAAAATACTTTTCATTCAAGTGTCTATTCTAATTTGAAGAGATAAGATTTCTACTTATAAGTGTAATGACTAATCTCAAAATTCATGTACTTAAATATGAATAAAAATTGATATTTAAAAATATTTACGTATGGTAACAATGAGCCGCTGTCAAAATCCATTTTTCGTTGAGGATGGAACCCGAACAGTAGTGGACAGATCGGATACGTATTGAGACTATGAACTGAAACTGGCCTTCGGTAGCTGGTTCGCCGGTTACTATATGGCCAGTGATGAGTGCTTCTTTTGGAAGTGCTGTTGGAAAAAATAGTAATGAGTTAAATCATAAAAAATATTATTATAAGTTCAGTGGAAGATCAGTCATATGCATTACATATACCAGACTGGAACTGCGCCTTATTTCCCATATTTATGTTTTGTATTTTCTATTATATTCGTTTGTTAATGTACTGTAAACATGTGGGAAATAAAAGTCATTATTATTATTATTATAATTATGGCATGGTTTTTAAAATTTAACCTAAAAAGTCACTGTCAGTGTCAATTTGTTAGGTTAAAACAATTGTACCGTTGCAACTGTTTTAATCTAAAAACGTTTTAATTGACACTGACAGTGACTCTTTAGGTTAAAACAATTGAAATGCTTTAGGTTAAAACAATTAAAATGCTTTAGGTTAAAACAATTGAAATGCTTTAGGTTAAAACAATTAAAATGCTTTAAGTTAAAACAATTAAAATGCTTTAAGTTAAAACAATTAAAATGCTTTAAGTAAAACAATTGAAATGCTTTAGGTAAAAAGAATTGAAATGCTTTAGGTTAAATCAATTGTTTTAACCTAAAAAGTCACTGTCAGTGTCAATTTTTTAGGGTAAAACAATTGTACAGTTGCAACTGTTTTAATCTAAAAACGTCTAAGTGACACTGACAGTGACTCTTTAGGTTAAAACAATTGAAATGCTTTATGTTAAAACAATTGAAATGATTTAAGTTAAAACAATTGAAATGCTTTAAGTTAAAACAATTGAAATGCTTTATGTTAAAACAATTGAAATGCTTTAAGTTAAAACAATTGAAATGCTTTAGGTTAAATCAATTGTTTTAACCTAAAAAGTGACTATCAGTGTCAATTTTTTAGGTTAAAACAATTTTATAGTTGCAACTGTTTTAATCTAAAAACGTCTAAGTGACACTGACAGTGACCCTTTAGGTTAAAACAATTGAAATGCTTTATGTTAAAACAATTGAAATGCTTTAAGTTAAAACAATTGAAATGCTTTAGGTTAAATCAATTGTTTTAACCTAAAAAGTGACTATCAGTGTCAATTTTTTAGGTTAAAACAATTTTATAGTTGCAACTGTTTTAATCTAAAAACGTCTAAGTGACACTGACAGTGACCCTTTAGGTTAAAACAATTGAAATGCTTTAGGTTAAAACAATTGAAATGCTTTAGGTTAAATCAATTGTTTTAACCTAAAAAGTGACTGTCAGTGTCAATTTTTTAGGTTAAAACAATTGTACAGTTGCAACTGTTTTAATCTAAAAACGTCTAAGTGACACTGACAGTGACTCTTTAGGTTAAAACAATTGAAATGCTTTAAGTTAAAACAATTGAACTGCTTTAAGTTAAAACAATTGAAATGCTTTAAGATAAAACAATTGAAATGCTTTAGGTTAAAACAATTAAAATGCTTTAAGTTAAAACAATTGAAATGCTTTAAGTTAAAACAATTGAAATGCTTTAAGTTAAAACAATTAAAATGCTTTAAGTTAAAACAATTAAAATGCTTTAAGTTAAAACAATTGAAATGCTTTAGGTTAAAGAATTGAAATGCTTTAGGTTAAATCTATTGTTTTAACCTAAAAACGTGTAAAACACACCGACAGTGACTTTCTAGATTAAAACAATTGAAATGCATGGGTCAGATTGTGAAACACAGTTGACGATCAAGAGAGGTTAGTTTTTACATAATTTTTAATTATTCATGTGCTATATTCAACTCGTACAATAACCAATCATGTCTTGAATAAAAGACATGTGCAGGTCGTGATTGGTCATAGTACGAGCTGAATATAGCATATGAATAGTTATAGATAGAAACTAGAAAGTTAGTTAAGGCCAACCTCCCTTGACTGTCAACTGTTTCTCACAATCTAAACTTTCAATTGTTTTAACCTAAAAAGTCACTTTCAGTGTCTTATGGAAATAATTATGGGAACAAAGGTGGGATGCGAAAGCTCCTACCAATCAAACTATGCCCGTCGACTATTTCAATCGACTTGAACTATGTACTACTTTGTCTCTCAATGTTTTTATACGTATTAGGCGTAAACTAACAAATGAAATTAATTGAATCATAGAAAATAACGAATAACAGTGTAGTGCAGAGTTCAAGTAACTTGAAATAATGGACGGGCATAGTTTGGTTGGTAGGGGCCGCCCGCCCACCCCACCTACGCTCGCATAGTTCTTTCATTGGATACAGATGTTTTATATTGTTTAAACTATTCCAAGAAGAGTGTTACCCTATGGAAAAACTATACGAACGAAGGTGGGGTGGTCGGGCGGCCCCTACCAACCAAACTATGCCCGTCCACCATTTCAAACGACTTGAACTATGTATTACATTATTTTTCTCATATATTTTTTAATTAAATCTTAAATTAATAAATGAAATTAATTGAATCGTAGAAAATAACGAATAACAGTGTAGTGCAGAGTTCAAGTCACTTGAAATAGTGGATGGGCATAGTCAGGTTGGTAGGGGCCGCCCGCCCACCCCACCTTCGTTCGCATAGTTTTTCCATAGGATAACACTCTTCTTGTAATGGTTTAAACAATATAAAACATCTGTATCCAATGAAAAAACTATGCGAGCGAAGGTGGGGTGGGCGGGAGGCCCCTACCAACCTGACTATGCCCATACACTATTTCAAGTGACTTGAACTATGCATTACATTATTTTTCTCATATATTTTTTAATTAAATCTTAAATTAATAAATGAAATTAATTGAATCATAGAAAATAACGAATAACAGTGTAGTGCAGAGTTCAAGTCACTTGAAATAGTGGATGGGCATAGTCAGGTTGTTGGGGCCGCCCGCCCACCCCACCTTCGTTCGCATAGTTTTTCCATAGGATAACACTCTTCTTGTAATGGTTTAAACAATATAAAACATCTGTATCCAATGAAAAAACTATGCGAGCGAAGGTGGGGTGGGCGGGCGGCCCCTACCAACCTGACTATGCCCATCCACTATTTCAAGTGACTTGAACTCTGCACTACACTGTTATTCGTTATTTTCTATGATTCAATTAATTTCATTTATTAATTTAAGATTTAATTAAAAAATATATGAGAAAAATAATGTAATGCATAGTTCAAGTCGTTTGAAATAGTGGACGGGCATAGTTTGGTTGGTAAGGGACGCCCGCCCACCCCACCTTTGCTCGTATAGTTTTTCCATTGGATACAGATGTTTTATATTGTTTAAACTATTACAACAAGAGTGTAATCCAATGAAAAAACTATACGAGCGAAGGTGGGGTGGGCGGGCGGTCCCTACCAACCAAACTATGTCCGTTACACTATTTCAAACGACATGTACAATACTTCTCAGTGTCTAATCAACTCGACTATGTAGTTTCCTAATTGGAATTCAATTCAAATACGAATATAAAATTTTATTGAGACGATTTGAATGTTAATTATAAAATGACAGTGCATAAATATGATGTGAAATTAATCAATTTATAATATAATATTAATAATAAAAAACATTTAAATGTTTGCAAAAATAAATTGATAATAAAATAAAACGCGTCGAATAATATATCCCTAGGGAATAAGTTTAATATAAGGAATATAAACTAATTCCCTAGGGAAATATTATACATCGCGTTTTATTTTATTATCAATTTGTTTTTGCAAACATTTAAATGTGTTTTATATTAATATTATTTTAGAACTCGATTAATTTAGTCATATTTGTGCACTGTCATATAATAATTAACATTCGAAGCGCGTGAATATTTAAATTTTTGCAAAAACAAAACCTGTTAGTTTTCATTCTTACCACAAACGGCCGCATTGTTCACTGCACACGCGACAAAGATAGCAAGCGTGACTCGCAGCAGCATCTCTCACCAAAGCGACGTCTCTCGCAAAAGGGAGCAGCGGGCGTCGCAATGGGCATCCTGCATATCTCGTCACGTAGAGCAGATACCGTGGGGTTTGAGTGGCCCCCGCGCAATTAATAATTGATGATTAATAACAAACGCAGGATCCCTCACACAAAGCGCTTTGTGTGTGTGTGTGAGTGAGTCTCTGTGTTGAATGTGTGTGCACATACATGTGCGAGCGCGTACTACGCGCGCAACGTACAAAGAAAGGCGCGATTATGTTGATGACGTGGCAACCCGCACAAAGGTCGCGCGCGCATTACCAGATTTATTAATAACGTTTGTACACCCATTTTTTGGCTCGATTTAAACAGTTGCCGATTATGAAATTGTAACGTGTGGATAAGGAGAGGAAGTTGGATTCATAATCAGTTTGTTTAATAAATCAGATGAATTTAAAATGCTATCTGATTAATTTCTATTTGAATTTCGTCGAAACTCTTAAAAAAATCATCTTTTCGTGCGATGATTTTGTGATTTTGTTATTGTGTTTGTGTTGCTAGGTGCAGTCCGACTGCGCCATTGCAGTTTGACTTAGATAAATGTCAGATTGCTATTTATGTATTGAGAATTGGCAACACTGGTGTTGCTAGGTGCAGTCCGACTGCGCCATTCCAGTTTGACTTAGATAAATGTCAGATTGCTATTTATGTATTGAGAATTGGCAACACTGGTGTTGCTAGGTGCAATCCGACTGCGCCATTGCAGTTTTGATATTATATGTAATCAGAACGTTTTGTCATGCATACGCTATTTGTATTGTTCACAATGAAATGGAAATTGTATCGTGACAAATCTATTTTTTGACAGAGATTGGCCTTGTGCTGATACCTCAAGCACTCTGTTGGAATATTATTCCCTAGAGGGCACTACCTGGTGATTCTGGTCATTACTTTACAGTACAGTAGTAGAGAGAGAGAGAGAGAATTTCTGCGGTTCTTTGGCTTTGTAGGGCGGCTAGTACATCAGGGAAGTTTAGGATGCGGTTGGCCACCTCCTGGCCCGTCTCTTCATCCTTGACAGATTCCAAGTCCTCGGGACAATCACCCACATGCTCATTCTCAGCTGCCATTTCGTTTTGCCGCTAAAGTGCTGTAAAGATGGTTGCTATAGGCAGCTGGACTGCTAACAGCGCTGCAGGCAGAACCTACAGTACAATAGTACTTATCTATGATTCTGATGGCATGGACATGTTATTACCATATGGGTGTGCATCGCTAATTGATGTGGTGCCGCCAGATGGCGTTTAACTTTCCTCCTAGAGGGTTAGTTGTATCATTTTTTTTATATTAATTGGTTCGGAGCGTTGTGGTGCCCACTAAATCTTTATTAAAAAAATGTAAACAAGTGAATTAAGAAAAATATTGAAGTTGCGATGGCACAGCCTGAAGTGTTGTGACAATGTAGTTAAACGTAACTACTTTAGATAGAGTAGCCAGATGAGTACTTTTTGATTAATTTACTTATCTGCTAGACATTTTACTCTCTCCCGCAAGGCCAAAAAAAAATCAAAATAGTATCAGTGTAGATATAGCCGTTTAAATAAGGCTGTTACTAGTAATATGCGATCGTTCAGAATGCGAACCTCTTCCATTTTTGTTTGTTGTATTTTCACCCTCGTACTGGGGGAGCAATTACCAATACCCGAATCAAGAATTGTTGGTGGTAGCAATGCCATGCCGGGGGAATTTCCATTTATGGTGTCGTTGCGAAAAATGGGCAGGCATCATTGTGGGGGTTCTATCATTAGCAGGAAGTTAGTTATTACTGCGGCTCATTGCAGACCCATGTAAGTGTGACACAATTTTAATGGCTATGAACTATGTCCTCTCATCGTCACTCTTGATAAAATGTTCTCCCAACCTCACTCTTCATAAAATGTCCTCCCATCCTCACTCTTGATAAAATGTCCTCCCATCCTCACTCTTGATAAAATGTCCTCCCATCCTCACTCTTGATAAAATGTCCTCCCATCCTCACTCTTGATAAAATGTCCTCCCATCCTCACTCTTGATAAAATGTCCTCCCATCCTCACTCTTGATAAAATGTCCTCCCATCCTCACTCTTGATAAAATGTCCTCCCATCCTTACTCTTGATAAAATGTCCTCCCATCCTCACTCTTGATAAAATGTCCTCCCATCCTCACTCTTGATAAAATGTCCTCCCATCCTCACTCTTGATAAAATGTCCTCCCATCCTCACTCTTGATAAAATGTCCTCCCATCCTCACTCTTGATAAAATGTCCTCCCATCCTCACTCTTGATAAAATGTCCTCCCATCCTCACTCTTGATAAAATGTCCTCCCATCCTCACTCTTGATAAAATTTCCTCCTTATTTTTCTCATTTGTTATTTATTTCGTATTTGTACTATTCGGTGTGTGGGAATTTTATTAATCTGTCTTTTTTTAAAATAAACTATATGATGCAAACACAATTCTCAACTTTTTTTTGTGTCTTGTGAGGTTGAAATCTTCTAAACACACCCATGCCTCACTTCCACCATCAGTTGTTAGAAGCATGGGTAGTGTTGGATTCACCCTACCTTCCTCCTGGCTCTGTTTGCCTTCTTTCTGCCATCTGATGCGTCCTGTTTCCACTAGTATACCCTTTTTCTGCTCCCTTTTACTCCCTCACCAATCCATCCTCATTTTGAAATAGTTGGCAACCCTAGTCGTTAATGTCTGATGCGTCCCTTTTCACCAGTATACCCTTTTTCTGCTCCCTTTTACTCCCTCACCCATCCATCCTCATTTTGAAATAGTTGGCAACCCTAGTCGTTAATGTCCACAATATTCTATCTACTTGTTATCGGTTACCCGAAATGTATATTATCTTTTATTAATTACCTCCTAGATGTTCAGCCTTATGGTAGTTTGTGATATGAAAACATTAGTGGTGGCAGCACGTTACTGCAATCTTAAAATCGAACATGTGAATAGTTAATTTTATTAAAGTTATACTGTAAAATCTTCAAATTCCAGTGACTTTAAGCTGACAATAGTGGTTGGAACCAACAGTCTTGACTCAGGCATCACCCACTCGATCAAAACTTTTATCACGCATCCACATTTCAACAACAAAACCAACGAAAATGATTTAGCTCTAGTGGTGGTGCGGCGTCGGTTTGTTTATACAGACTTTGTACAACCAATTCCACTCGCAACTTTTAAAACTGATGGAGATGAAGAGGTTGCTACAGTTGGTTGGGGCCTCGTCAGTTATCCGGGAGTAGAACCACTATGGCTACAAAAGATTTCTTTGTTGACCATTACATTGGACCAGTGCAGAATGCTGCACATCGGTGATTTGTTCAATACGCAGATTTGCACCTACCCAGTGAGGGGGGAAGGTGTTTGTTTAGGGGATTCTGGTGGTCCTCTTTTGAAAGATGGATACCTAATTGGGGTGACATCGTTTGCGTACTTGTGCGCGAGAGGGATGCCAGATTTTTTCACGAGAATAGCTGTGCCAGAATATCATGAGTGGATTGGGAATGTTACAAAGATTATTCGATAATTATTAAATATAGTTCTTATCAGTGTTTGGCTTTTATATCCTTATTAGGTAAAATTCCCGATAATTTGTAATTACAACAATAAACACACACATCCAGACGTACAACACCCACATACACAGACATCCAGATGGACAACACCCACAGACATCCAGACAGACAACACACCCACACACACACAGATATCCAGATAGATAACACACCTACATACAGACATCCATATGGACAAACATCCAGACAGACAACACTGAAACACACAGACATCCAGACAGACAGACATCCAGACAGACAACAGTCATATACACAGATATCCAGACAGACAACACTCATACACACAGACATCCAGACAGACAACAGCCATATACACAGACATCCAGACAGACAACAGCCATACACACAGACATCCAGACAGACAACACTCTAACACACAGACATCTAGAAAGACAACACTCATACACACAGACATCCAGACAGACAACACTCATATACACAGACATCCAGACAGACAGCACTCATACACACAGCATCCAGACAGACAACACTCATACACACAGACATCCAGACAGACAACACTCATACACACAGCCATCCAGACAGACAACACTCATACACACAGCCATCCAGACAGACAACAGTCATACACACAGACATCCAGACAGACAACAGTCATACACACAGACATCCAGACAGACATCAGTCATACACACAGACATCCAGACAGACAACAGTCATACACACAGACATCCAGACAGACAACACTCATACACACAGCCATCCAGACAGACAACACTCATACACACAGCCATGCAGACAGACAACACTCATACACACAGCCATCCAGACAGACAACAGTCATACACACAGACATCCAGACAGACAACAGTCATACACACAGACATCCAGACAGACAACAGTCATACACACAGACATCCAGACAGACAACAGTCATACACACAGACATCCAGACAGACAACACTCATACACACAGCCATCCAGACAGACAACACTCATACACACAGCCATCCAGACAGACAACACTCATACACACAGCCATCCAGACAGACAACACTCATACACATAGCCATCCAGACAGACAACAGTCATACACACAGACATCCAGACAGACAACACTCATACACACAGCTATCCAGACAGACAACAGTCATACACACAGACATCCAGACAGACAACAGTCATACACACAGACATCCAGACAGACAACAGTCATACACACAGACATCCAGACAGACAACAGTCATACACACAGACATCCAGACAGACAACAGTCATACACACAGACATCCAGACAGACAACAGACATCCAGACAGACAACAGTCATACACACAGACATCCAGACAGACAACAGACATCCAGACAGACAACAGTCATACACACAGACATCCAGACAGACAACAGACATCCAGACAGACAACAGTCATACACACAGACATCCAGACAGACAACAGTCATACACACAGACATCCAGACAGACAACACTCATACATACAGACATCCAGACAGACAACAGTCATACACACAAACATCCAGACAGACAAGTCATACACACAGACATCCAGACAGACAACAGTCATACACACAGACATCCAGACAGACAACAGTCATACACACAGACATCCAGACAGACAACAGTCATACACACAGACATCCAGACAGACAACAGTCATACACACAGACATCCAGACAGACAACACTCATACACACAGACATCCAGACAGACAACTCATATACACAGACATCCAGATAGACAACACTTATACACATAGACATCCAGACACACTACACTCAAACACACTACACTCATACACACTACACTCATGCACAGTACACTCATACACACTATACTCATACACACTATACTCATACACACTACACTCATACACACTGCATTCTTACACACTACACTCATCCACACTACACTCATCCACACTACACTCATCCACACTACACTCATCCACACTACACTCATACACACTACACACTACACTCATACACACTACACTCGTCCACACTACACTCATCCACACTACACTCATCCACACTGCACTCGTCCACACTACACTCGTCCACACTACACTCATCTACACTACACTCGTCCACACTACACTCGTCCACACTACACTCATACACACTACACTCATACACACTACACTCATACACGCTACACTCGTCCACACTACACTCCTCTACACTACACTCGTCCACACTACACTCCTCTACACTACACTCGTCCACACTACACTCGTCCACACTACACTCGTCCACACTACACACACACAAACTACACACACACACACACACACACCACACTACACACATACACACACCACACTACACACATACACACACCACACTACACACATACACACACATACACACACATACACACACATACACACACACACACATACACACACACACACATACACACACATACACACACATACACACATACACACACACACACATACACACACATATACACATACACACATACACATACACACATACACATACACACATACACATACACACATACACATACACACATACACATACACACATACACATACACATACACACATACACACATACACATACACACATACACACATACACATGCACACACACATACACACACATACACATACACACACATACACACACATACACACACATACACACACATACACACACATACACACACACATACACACACACATATACACATACATATACACACACTTACACACACATATACACACATATACACATACATATACACACACACATATACACACACATATACACACATACACATACACACACATATACACACATACACATACACATATACACATACACATATACACATATACACATACACATATACACATACCATATACACACACATACATACGCACATACATACACACACACCGCAAACATCGGGTTTATATACACTATTTTAGGTTTTACAATAGGCGAAAGGAGTGAGACTTAGACTTGAACTCTGCTGCAATAACATTTACAATTTTTGTTTTGTTTTCATAGTGGTTGGGCATTTTTTTTCAATGCTTCAAACTACTATAAATTATTTAAACTTTGGATATTTGTTGGGTCATGGTTTAATTGGATCGCATTCAAGG
This sequence comes from Lordithon lunulatus, assembly GCA_963942505.1. Classification (NCBI taxonomy): domain Eukaryota; kingdom Metazoa; phylum Arthropoda; class Insecta; order Coleoptera; family Staphylinidae; genus Lordithon; species Lordithon lunulatus. The sequence goes on from OZ012666.1 coordinate 71,735,459, forward strand.
TATTTCAATTTATTTATTTCCTATAAATCCGAATCCATTCTAAATACGAGTAAATCTCAGTATAAACATCGGGCAATCCTCTTGCGCACGGCTTGCCCCATGAAACAATACCAATCTGCTTGCCGTCCTCATCCACCAGTGGCCCACCGGAGTCGCCTTGACACGCACCCTCGCCCTTCCGCGTATACGTGCATATCTGCGTCGTGTAAACTGGTTTTGGTTGAAGTCTTGCACAGGTGTCGTAGTCGATAATACTAAGTCGAATGAATTGCAAATAATTTGGGTTATTGCCAGGGAAATTGGTCAAACCCCAACCACTCAAAGTGGCTTCCTCGTCATCCCCAACACGGTCTTTACGTAGAACTACCGGTTCTATTCCCGAACCGAATTCAATCGGTTGACGTAGTTTTACAATCGCGATGTCGTGACGAATTTTGAAAGGGTTGTAGTCGTCGTGGATGATATACGTTTTTACGTCATACTCGTCACCGCCATGGAGTTTGTTGGAACCCACACCAACTGTCATACCAGATGACGAGCGTCTGAAATTATATAAAAAATAAAATAAAACTTGTATCTTTCCCAATAAACATACAACATGCATTAAATGTGCATTGCATATGCATAGCACATTCCAATATGCCCGACATATGGGGAATATGAATGGTATATGCAATGCACATTCCAACATGCCCGGCATATGCAATGCACATTCTAACATGCCCGGCATATGGGGAATATGTATGGCATATGCAATGCACATTCCTAACATACACGGCATGTGGGGATATGTATGGCATATACAATGCATATTCATTTCCATTTATATAATAAATTTTAAATTAATCGTCCTCGTCCTTAAAAGTATATAATTATAGCTCGAGGAGTTTTCCGTAGGTAAATGGAGAAAGGAATTATCTTGATTTGAGTTGTGAAAAGTGATTCGCAAAATTACTCTCAAAACGGGGTTTGATCTCTTGCTCCCCAATGCTCAGTAGAAGACTTATTATTATTATGTCGCCCAACTAATGCTTGTATTCACCAACATCTCATAACTTTATAGGTCCCATAAGCTATTGAATGGATGCATTGAGAAATTCATTGTGATAGAATATGCCAAAACAAATGTCATAAACCTTGAATAGCGAATTAACAATTCTCTACACAGTATGTGATAAACTTAAAAATAAACAAAAATTATACATCTTTTAGTATCCTTACAGCAAAATAATATAATAACCCAGCATTAGCCATGCCATTACAGAAAAGCAAAACAAAACAAAATCAAACATCTTAAATAGCATTTGTGATTGGAACTTTGATGACACCTTTTGTTTAATTATTCAGTGTTTCCAATAGAGGGAAATTAAAAGTAACTAAATTCCCTGGATAATGTATTTATTGTTGCTATAACAACGAATACTTATGGGTTTAATAGCTATTGGTAGCTTTATAGAACGTTGGTGAATACAGGGATTAGTGGCCTAGTGGTTAGAGGCAGCTAACCAATAGGCCACTGAGTTGAGCGACATAATAATAATAATTATTTTTTCAAAAGTAATAAACCTGTGTATTCTTACCCACTGACACAATGGGCTGCAGTCAACACGGTCTTGGCATCCAAGATAGACCCTCCACAGTCATGCTTTCCATTATACCTTAAGGAAACTTGATAGGGAAACTGTCCCTCAGAGGCGGTGCTGCCACCAACTACTCGAAGGTCTGAGAGGGCTACAAAACAAACATAAATTCATTAAATTACAGCAGAGAATTTATAAGAATTTAAACACAAACATGTAATATTTACTAATGAAAAATAAAAAAAGCTCAGTGGCCTTAATGGTTAGAGCCGCCTTCCGTACTGAGCAATGGGGAGCGAGGGTTCAAATCCCACTGTGGAGGCGAATCACCTTTCACAGTTTTTCAGATGGTTTTTGTGAAGTTAAGATAAGCTTCTCCCTTTACCAACAGTACATCCCTCAAGCTGATTTAATTATAACAATCATCCCTCAAGCTGATTTAATTATAACAATCATCCCTCAAGCTGATTTAATTATAACAATAATAAATATTTTTAAATTGAATCCGTATTCATCGACGTTCCATAAATCTATCAATAGCTATACCCATAAGTATTCGTTGTTATAGCAACAATAAATACATTATCTAGGAGATGTAGTTACTTTAGATTCTCTCTATTGGAAACACTGAATAATTAAACAAAAGGTGTCATCAAAGCTCTAATCGCAAACGCTACTCAAAGTGTTTGACATTTGTTGTGGCATATTCTGTCACAATGACGTTGTCAATTTATCCATTCAATAATTTATGGGACCTATAAAGTTTATGGGATGTTGGTGAATACGGGCATCAGTGACATAAGCAACTGATTGTGACAAGAAAAATAATAATTATAAACATCTAGACTTTGTTTCATTTAATAATTAAAACGTTTTATTAAATATTTTTTATTAAATACTTACCAAAAGTGCAGCCCGCAACAACTAAAATCACTACAACCCGCAACATTTCCAAACAGTAATTAGCGTTAGTTCAACCAGTAATTGGTTTATATACTCAGGAAGAGTATTCGGCAAAGAATAACTCGACACGCATACAATCCGCGCGCGAATGTCTTCCGCGATGGCGTAAGATATAACGGCGAGTGCGTTTTAAAATTTATTTATATCGCGGATTTAGATAAATAAATTACGTTATCGCAAATAATCGAGATTTGTGTTGTGCAGGGGAATATTTTCGAGTGCGAACTAATCCAAGGTTGATATAAAAATAATTAATTGCAACAATGAATTAAATTTCATTGATTAAAAAAATTGCGTAATGTTTGATACATAAAAGTTGTAACATCGCTCGAGAACACAGTTTATTTAATATAAATATCCGGGTATCCAGATTTAAGCTCCAATTATGATAGGAATACACAAAATATAATACAGGGCATTAAGTAATTTCCTAGAACTCAAATTATATTAAAAATATCAGGCAATCAGCTCAGAGCCATCTGGTCTTTAATTAAATCATAAGCACCCTGTCAGTGAACACGAATATTAACGCTGCGGAATTTAATTTATTTCTAAAGGTTGTTTTAGACAAGACAATTTCTTGACTCAAAAGTTAATCAAGATGCGAGACAATCTAAAAAATCTCGTAACATACAGCAAATTATTTGAAATATTGAATTGGATGGTGGATTGAATAGAAAAATATAACGCGTTATATTTGTAAGGACAAATTGTATGGGAGGAAGATATATGAATTCATTTCTTGAACAACTTTTGAGCTAAGAAATTGTCTTGTGTAAAACGACCTTTAGACAACACAATTTGTACATTTTCAGTATTTTTTTCTTTGGAAAATATAACGAGTTCTATTTATGAAGGACAAATTGTATGGGAGGAGGATATATGAATTAATTTCTTGAACAACTTTTGAGCCAAGAAATTGTCTTGTCTAAAACGACCTTTAGTAGTTGTGGAAAATCTAGTAAATCATCTGTTCGCTATTAACAAAGATCTAATTGTTATTTTAAACTAGACACTAAGTTTATTTTTTAAAATTATTCCATCGGTTTGTTTAACTCATATTACATATAAAGTTTATTTATTTTTGATTTGCCTACCACATGAGTACAAACAATGTTTGTATTGTGTAATTTTTGTAACGGGCTGTTATCTGTCAACGTGACAACTAATGTCAGTTTGAAAAGTAAATAAAAGTTTTAATATGCCGAAGAAAATAAAATAAAGAAGTAATTTTAAATAACATAACATATATATAACTTATATGAGTGTTAAACTGCACTCATATAAGTTATATATATGTTATGTTATTTAAAATTACTTCTTTTACGTAAATGAATTCATTGGCAGAATAGCCTCACTGACTGATACTCCTATAAACATAAAATATTTTTTTAATTCACAGAAAGTTCAAAGTTGACAACACAGTAACCTGTAATAAAAGTCTGGATCACACAACTGAAAATTTTAATTGTTGTATATTTGGTCATATACAGTATATCTAGTGCCATCAATGAAAACATAGCTGAAACACTTTCTCATGATATTTATTTATTTAGGTTACAATCTAATATACATAAGTATTATAACATTCGCAAGTCAGGAAATAGTCACATATGGTGTAGGCTAATAGAAAATAGTCAGATATAATTTATTAAATTAAATATAACGCACGCGAATCAAATAATAGTGACATTTAAAAAAAAATCATTACTTATTAGCTAGAATCCATTTGACAAACCACCAGACTCTAGTGAAGACATCTGGGTAGCCTCTAGCGCATGGTGTGCCCCACGAAACAACCCCAATCAACTGCTTTTGGGTATTGATCAACGGTCCACCTGAATCGCCATGGCAAGCGCCTTCACCACTTTTAGTAAAAGTACATAACTCTGACGGGAAAATTTCAAATGTAGTTTGATTCTTTTTACACGTATCAAAATCCAATGTGCGCAGTTTGATGAACTGAAGAAGATCGGGTGTACGTCCGCCTAATTCCATCGTACCCCAACCACTCAAGTAACAATCTTCGTCACCCAGAGTGTCCAATTCGGGCAGGGATATAGGTTTAGTCTTGTGTCCAAACTTGATGGGCGTTGCTAGTTTTATAATGGCTATGTCGTTGAGAATGTTCTTACGGACTTCAAAGTCCGGATGGGAAGTGTAGTTGGCTACTTTGTGGACCACTCCGCCTTGTTTGAGACTATTGCTACCGGTTACTACTGTTAAGGTCTTTGGGTCTGTACTGGAAATTAATGGAAAATCAGTGTGCTGGCTTAAATATTTTAGTATTTACTTAACTTATTCTTTTAATAGTGAAAAGGATTTTATGTTAGGGTGATTGTAAAGTATTTAATGATAAGTATCAACTATATACTATCAAATTACAATATTGTTGTATAAAATATTTAAAATATATCAATTGTCAAAAATATCAAATATCAAAAATATCAAATATCAAATATCAAAAATATCAAATATATAAATATCAATTACCAAATATCAAAAATATCAAAAATATCAAAAATATCAAAAATATCAAAAATATCAAAAATATCAAAATATCAAATATCAAATATCAAAAATATCAAATATCAAAAATATCAAATATCAAAAATATCAAATATCAAATATCAAAAATATCAAATATCAAAAATATCAAATATCAAATATCAAAAATATCAAATATCAAAAATATCAAATATCAAAAATATCAAATATCAAAAATATCAAATATCAAAAATATCAAATATCAAAAATATCAAATATCAAAAATATCAAATATCAAAAATATCAAATATCAAATATCAAAAATATCAAATATCAAAAATATCAAATATCAAAAATATCAAATATCAAAAATATCAAATATCAAAAATATCAAATATCAAAAATATCAAATATCAAAAATATCAAAAATATCAAATATCAGAAATATCAAATATCAAAAATATCAAATATCAAATATCAAAAATATCAAATATCAAAAATATCAAATATCAAAAATATCAAATATCAAAAATATCAAATATCAAAAATCAAAAATCAAAATCAGATATAGCAAATATCAAAAATATCAAATATATAAATATCAATTACCAAATATCAAAAATATCAAATATCAAAAATATCAAATATCAAAAATATCAAATATCAAATATCAAATATCAAATATCAAATATCAAATATCAAATATCAAATATCAAATATCAAATATCAAATATCAAATATCAAATAACAAATAACAAATAACAAATAACAAATATCAAATATCAAATATCAAATATCAAATATCAAATATCAAATATCAAATATCAAATATCAAATATCAAAAATATCAAAAATATCAAAAATATCAAAAATATCAAAAATATCAAAAATATCAAAAATATCAAAAATATCAAAAATATCAAAAATATCAAAAATATCAAAAATATCAAAAATATCAAAAATATCAAAAATATCAAAAATATCAAAAATATCAAAAATATCAAAAATATCAAAAATATCAAAAATATCAAAATTTCAAATATCAAAAATATCAAAAATATCAAATATCAAAAATATCAAATATCAAAAATATCAAATATCAAAAATATCAAATATCAAATATCAAAAATATCAAATATCAAATATCAAAAATATCAAATATCAAAAATTTCAAATATCAAAAATATCAAAAATATCAAATATCAAAAATCAAAAATCAAAAATATCAAATGTCAAAAATATCATATATCAGAAATATCAAATATCAAAAATATCAAATATCAAATATCAGATATAGCAAATATCAAAAATATCAAATATATAAATATCAATTACCAAATATCAAAAATATCAAAAATATCAAAAATATCAAAAATATCAAAAATATCAAATATCAAATATCAAAAATATCCAATATCAAAAATATCAAATATCAAAAATATCAAATATCAAATATCAAAAATATCAAATATCAAAAATATCAAATATCAAAAATATCAAATATCAAAAATATCAAATATCAAAAATATCAAATATCAAAAATATCAAATATCAAAAATATCAAATATCAAAAATATCAAATATCAAACATCAAAAATATCAAATATCAAAAATATCAAATATCAAAAATATCAAATATCAGAAATATCAAATATCAAAAATGTCAAATATCAAAATTATCAAATATCAGATATAGCAAATATCAAAAATATCAAATATATAAATATCAATTACCAAATATCAAAAATATCAAATATCATATATCAAAAATATCAAATATATCAAATATATCAAATATATCAAATATATCAAATATATCAAATATATCAAATATATCAAATATATCAAATATATCAAATATATCAAATATATCAAATATATCAAATATATCAAATATATCAAATATATCAAATATATCAAATATATCAAATATATCAAATATATCAAATATATCAAATATATCAAATATATCAAATATATCAAATATATCAAATATATCAAATATATCAAATATATCAAATATCAAAAATATCAAATATCAAAAATATCAAATATCAAAAATATCAAATATCAAAAATATCAAATATCAAAAATATCAAATATCAAATATCAAATATCAAATATCAAATATCAAAAATATCAAATATCAAAAATATCAAATATCAAATATCAAAAATATCAAATATCAAAAATATCAAATAACAAAAATATCAAATATCAAAAATATCAAATATCAAAAATATCAAATATCAAAAATATCAAATATCAAAAATATCAAATATCAAATATCAAAAATATCAAATATCAAAAATATCAAATATCAAAAATATCAAATATCAAAAATATCAAATATCAAAAATATCAAAAATATCAAAAATATCAAATATCAAAAATATCAAAAATATCAAATATCAAAAATATCAAATATCAAAAATATCAAATATCAAAAATATCAAATATCAAAAATATCAAATATCAAAAATATCAAATATATAAATATCAATTACCAAATATCAAAAATATCAAATATCAAATATCAAAAATATCAAATATATCAAATATATCAAATATATCAAATATATCAAATATATCAAATATATCAAATATATCAAATATATCAAATATATCAAATATATCAAATATATCAAATATATCAAATATATCAAATATATCAAATATATCAAATATATCAAATATATCAAATATATCAAATATATCAAATATATCAAATATATCAAATATATCAAATATATCAAATATATCAAATATATCAAATATATCAAATATATCAAATATATCAAATATATCAAATATATCAAATATATCAAATATATCAAATATATCAAATATATCAAATATATCAAATATATCAAATATATCAAATATATCAAATATATCAAATATATCAAATATATCAAATATATCAAATATATCAAATATATCAAATATATCAAATATATCAAATATATCAAATATATCAAATATATCAAATATATCAAATATATCAAATATATCAAATATATCAAATATATCAAATATATCAAATATATCAAATATATCAAATATATCAAATATATCAAATATATCAAATATATCAAATATATCAAATATATCAAATATATCAAATATATCAAATATATCAAATATATCAAATATATCAAATATATCAAATATATCAAATATATCAAATATATCAAATATATCAAATATATCAAATATATCAAATATATCAAATATATCAAATATATCAAATATATCAAATATCAAAAATATCAAAAATATCAAATATCAAAAATATCAAATATCAAAAATATCAAATATCAAATATCAAAAATATCAAATATCAAAAATATCAAATATCAAAAATATCAAATATCAAATATCAAATATCAAAAATATCAAATATCAAATATCAAATATCAAATATCAAAAATATCAAATATCAAAAATATCAAATATCAGATATAGCAAATATCAAAAATATCAAATATATAAATATCAATTACCAAATATCAAAAATATCAAATATCAAATATCAAAAATATCAAATATATCAAATATATCAAATATATCAAATATATCAAATATATCAAATATATCAAATATATCAAATATATCAAATATATCAAATATATCAAATATATCAAATATATCAAATATATCAAATATATCAAATATATCAAATATATCAAATATATCAAATATATCAAATATATCAAATATATCAAATATATCAAATATATCAAATATATCAAATATATCAAATATATCAAATATATCAAATATATCAAATATATCAAATATATCAAATATATCAAATATATCAAATATATCAAATATATCAAATATATCAAATATATCAAATATATCAAATATATCAAATATATCAAATATATCAAATATATCAAATATATCAAATATATCAAATATATCAAATATATCAAATATATCAAATATATCAAATATATCAAATATATCAAATATATCAAATATATCAAATATATCAAATATATCAAATATATCAAATATATCAAATATATCAAATATATCAAATATATCAAATATATCAAATATATCAAATATATCAAATATATCAAATATATCAAATATATCAAATATATCAAATATATCAAATATATCAAATATATCAAATATCAAAAATATCAAATATCAAAAATATCAAATATCAAAAATATCAAATATCAAATATCAAATATCAAATATCAAAAATATCAAATATCAAATATCAAATATCAAAAATATCAAATATCAAAAATATCAAATATCAAAAATATCAAATATCAGATATAGCAAATATCAAAAATATCAAATATATAAATATCAATTACCAAATATCAAAAATATCATTTTTTTTTGTGAAATTAAAGTAAGTACCGTGTAATTAAACTTCTCTGAACTTCTCATTTAGCACTCAGAAAAAACTTACGGCTAATAGCCTTATAAAGATAGAAGTTTTAAGTACAAAGTAAAATTACTCACTTCATAACGCAGTGGGCAGCTGTGCAAATGGTGTACTCATCCAAAATTGATCCACCGCAGCCATGAAAACCGTTGAATCGTAGGGAAATTTGATGGGGAAACTGTCCTGGGTTGGCCTGACTGCCTCCGATAATGCGCCAACTTGCTTCCGGTGCGGCCAAAACTGTAATGTAATTGGCATTAGAAATTACATTGCTTAAATTTTATTTAATACATTTTATAAATATATTAGCACACAGCACAATTATTTTTATAAGACCGTCCTTTTAACATTACGACTAATATCATATAAAAACGAAGACAATTGTTTTCAAGACAACAATGACTTTTGTGCGGTACATCGTACCCCATCGAACAGCTAGAATTTCATTTAATTTATTATATGAATGACTATATTACTAAACAATCGTGTAGTAATGGTTATTACTCATGTACGTGTAGTAATTTTCAACCGCCATGAGTAATAGTCATTATTACACACTGGTTAAAGAATATGCTGTTTTATAGTAATAAACAAATACAGTATCCTACTCACCATGGCGACCTATGATGAAACACACGACTAATTGTATGAAACCCATTGCGACACTGTGTGCGGTGAACCAAATTTCGGGCGCTTTTATACCATAAAATACTGTCGCCCATATCGCGAGCAGACGTTTTTATTTATTTAATCATTGCAATTAGCGAGCATTTTAACGCGATACCGACTTCCTATATGCTATATGCACATGCGATTTTGGTAAATATGCAAATTTGAACCTAGATAATTGAAATTTGCTGAGAAATAAACCATATACAAGTACAATTATTTACATGTGATTTGACTACAAATAACAAAGAATCAATTCTATTATTGTCTATAACTAGGACAAACTTATACTAGTTAGTGATGAATATAAACTATAACGTATATAAACTGTCGGGATATCGTTAGTTAAAATGATTCACCAATATTCCATAAATGCATCAATAGCTATTAAACCCATAAGTATTTGTTGTTATAGCAACAATAAATACACTATTTCAATATAGTTACTTTAGATTCGCTCTATTGGAAATACTGAATAATTAAACAAAAGATGCCTTCAAAGCTTCAATCGCAAGCGCTAGTCAAGGTGTTTGACATTTGTTTCGGCATATTCTGTCATAATGACATTGTCAATGTAACCATTTAATAGCTTATCCCCCGTATTCACCGACGTTCCATAAATCTATCAATAGATATTGAACCCATAAGTAGATATAGCAACAATAAATGCATTATCTAGGGAATGTAGTTATTTTAGATTCTCTCTATTGTAAACACTGAATAATTAAACAAAAGGTGTCATCAAAACTCCAATCACAATCGCTATTCAAGGTGTTGACATTTATTTTGACAATTTCTGTCATAATGACATTTTCAATTAATACATTCAACAGCTTATGGGACTTATAAAGTTTATGGGATGTTGGTGAATACGGGCATCCATAGTAAAAAGATTGATACATTATTTTAGAAAAACGATTTTTATTAAAGACATATTATTTATCCTTTTATGGTATAGATAATAATAGGTTCTCAAACTGTGGCACTGGTGGTACAATACGTTGTTGCAGGGGGTACATAGGAAATTTCAAAAAAGTATCATTTATCTAGGGTTTATGGAATGTTGGTGAATACGGGCATCAGGGACCTATAAAGTTAATGCAATGTTTGTGTATTCGGGAATTTGTAGAACAATATCAATTTTTTGTTTGTTTCTGCCAATTTCTAGTTTGAGATTATCCAGAATAGAATTATTTATCCCAATGTCCAATGGAATATTACTTAACAATCTTTTGTAACGCCTAGGTGAAGGTAAATGAAAAAGCAATAGTAAATATTGAAACAATGTATGCAACCACAACAACACATTTATAAGTTTAAACTTTTAGCCGCCAGATGGCGCCGGTTTGAATTCTCTAAATTAATAATGGCCGTGCGACAGTAGCGTCGCATAAAATTAATCTAAATATAATAAATTAATTAATATATTTCTCAAGTATATCCAAAGCGTTAGCCATCTAACATAAAAAGTTATTAACACCTATTACAATTATAAATACTTAGTAAGCTACAACCTGTTTATATTAACAAACTATATCCCTACAATTCCATTGTTACCACACTGTCTACAACTGTCACAACAGTTGTCACAAAAACCGTTGTTGAGGTTAAATTGTATCATAGTGAAATAACATAATAGTGAACACGATAACACCACAACAAAAATGAGCCTACTCCAGGAGGTGCTCTCCTCCGTGCAAGCGGTCACACTGGACAACGTAAACAAAGATTTGCCGGCCCTCAACAAAAATACGGTACGTGTTAAAAAAGACATGATCAACTACATCCAGAAAGTCTACCAGCGCTACGAAATGCGCCCCGAAAAACTAACCGCAATGCGAACCCGCATCAATAAACTCCTAACCGACCGCGACACAGTCAAATCAAACGTATCAGACCTACTAAAACGTGACATAATCAACACGAAAACAGAAGTATCCACCATCCAAAACCAAATCCAATTAATCAACAGCTCGCTACTGTTATGTGACCGCCTCACTCATATTAATGATGGACTGCAGGAAGTAGCACAGTTGCGAAACGAAAAATCATATGTTGAAGCAATCGAAAAGTGCCTTGTATTAGATGCAGCTTTCAATGAAATCCCACTTGAGGAGAAAATTAATGGGATATCCCAGTTTGCAAAAGATGTGGCTTTTACAAAGAATGAAATCGCAATTGTATTACAGGATATTGTTAGACAGCATTTTAAATTCGAACAGAAAGTTGATGGGAAAACCCTAACTAGTACAATAACCATTCAGAAGGAAAATGATGAAATTAAAACTGCATTAAAAGCATTGTATATTTATCAGAAGGAAGTGTGGCCTTTGGATGTTATTATTAAGTTTTTGTGGGAGCATATGTATACAGCTATAGTGCTTTATGATGGTCATTTGGAATGTCAAGTTGGGGATGGATCGATCATTTGTAAGCTTACTGTGAATACTGAACAAAAAGGGGCTTTTTCGGATGTGTTTCAGAGACTTATAAGTCTTTCAGAGGTTTTGTATACTGAGTTTAATTATGAGTTGAAGGCTGATTTTATGACTATTGAGTATATTGGGGTGCAGATTCGGGAGAAGTTGTCTGAATTGATTATTAAGTCGTGTTTGCATGATATGCTCACACCTACAACAGAAGGACCACAGTTTGATGAGGTAATTATATTGAATATATTTATTACACATTTGTATTAAGAAAGTACAATGTTTTTTCTATTTCATATTTACTTTATGTAAACAATTTTCATAAAAATACAATGTTTACTTTAGCGTAAATTAATTCCAATTTTAATCATAAATAAGTATAAAATGAAGCGAAATAACAAAATAGTATGAAAATCATGTTTTACAATTACCATTGTTTTACTTGTGCCCATATTCACCAATATCCCAAATACTTTATAAGTCCCATAAGCTATTGAATGAAGAAATGTCGTTGTGACAGATATTGCCAAAACAAATATCAAACATCTTAAATAGCATTTGTGATTGGAACTTTGATGACACCTTTTGTTTAATTATTCAGTGTTTCCAATAGAGAGAATCTAAAGTAACTATATTCCATAGATAATGTGTTTCTTTTTTATATAACAATAAATACTTATGAGTAGATTTATAAGGCACCTTACAGGGTCAATAATACTGTCAATCCTAGTACTGTCAATATTTGCTTCAATCCTCCTTTTATATTTATCAAGTAATCAATTATCCAGATAAAGATCAGTATTCTCTTCATTACATCATCAATATACATTACACAATGAGTAATACTGGCAATATTTTAGAATAATGAATATTTTAAACATATTATCATACAGTAAAACTGTCATTATTCTAAAATATTGACAGTAATATTGATCGTGTAAGGTGCCTTTATGGAATGTTTGAATATGGTGGTTATACTATTATAATATATTATTTATTTGTATATTACAGATAAAATCCCACACAGACATATTACAAACCAAACTAATAAAAACCGGCATCTTCACAGCCGAGACCACCTCAATAATGGAATATGCCAACAATCTAGACACTCTTTTTATAAACAAAAAATGTAAAACATACAAAGAATTCGCAGCAGGCCTAATGAAAAAAGACTTGCATGATGTAACCACAGTGGGCACAAAAGTTGATCCCTCCCAACTAGCCACGATTGATTTTCCACAGTGCTCTGTTTCACGTAGTGTAGAAGAAATATTAACGCTTGTTGAAAATATCATGATAAAAGCCAGTAAAAGTCCTGAAATTAGTGCCGGGCGTTTCTACCAAACCGCAAAACAAATCCTGCATGTGTATGCGCCTATTGTAATGGAACACCACCGCAAACTGTTGAAGACAATCCCGCAGCAGGTGGCGATTTTTTATAACAACTGTATGTATATAGTTCACTGTTTGAATCAGAGGAAGTGGAGTGCGATTCATAAATTAATTTCGAAGGTTGTTGGTACTGTTGGGGAGCAGTTTGATTATGAAAGGGCTGCATTGCAGGATGCGGCTAATACGTTGTTTCAGCAGTATGTGGACGAGCAAGTTGCACAAATTGAGAGTACTGTGGGTGGGTCGGGAATTGCTACAAGTGGGGAGAAGTTGGAGGCTGGTGCAGAGAAGGCTGTTCGGCAGTGTTTGAGGCAAATGGAGCTTTTGAAGACTGTATGGCAGAAGATTTTGAATTATTATGATTATAATAGGGTTATTGGGGCTTTGTTGAATGCACTTTGTGCTGCACTGGTGTCAAGTGTGTTGGTTATTGAGGATATTTCAACGGATGTTGCTGAACAGCTGCATGATATATTGAAACTGGTGCAGACGCGCGGGCCTAAACTTTTTAGCGAGCCTAAGGAGATTAATATGTATGTGGAGAGTTGGCATAAGTTGTCCGAGTTGGTTTTTGTGTTGCAAGCGAATTTGTTGGGTATACGAGATCGGTGGGCTGAAGGAAAAGGACCACTTGCCTTACATTTCAGTTCTGAAGAGATGAAGCACTTAATTAAGGCTCTTTTTCAGAATACTGATAATCGAGCAATGGTTTTGGCACAAATTTAATTTAATTTATTGATTCATTGCTATTTTTGTAATATTCTGCAATACATTGTTTTTTAATAATACTTTTAATTTATATAAAAAAATACCTTTTATTAGAAATACCCTCAGACTAATAAATACATTTTTTTTTATTTATAAAGGCACCTTACACAGTCAATAATACTGTCAATCCTAGTACTGTCAATATTTGCTTGAATCTTCCTTCAATATTTATCAAGTAATCAATTAACTGGATAAAGATCAGTATTCTCTTCATTACATCATTACTATACCTTACATGATGAGTAATACTGACAATCTTTTAGAATAATGAACATATTAAATATTTTATCGTACATAATACTGTCATTATTCTAAAATATTGACAGTAATATTGATCGTGTAAGGTGCCTTATTAGTCTGAGAACCCACTATCCCTTTGTCTCCACTCACCCATTTTTTAATTTCTTCATCATTTCAATGAAGTTTTATAATTGGTAATCTTCACTTTTTCTGAATATCTTCTACTTTCTTCATCAAATTTTTTTTATTTATTTATTAGTCTGAAAACCCACTATTCCCTTTGTCTCTCCACTTACCCATTTCTTAATTTCTTCATCATTTCAATGAAGTTTTATAATTGATACCCTTCACTTTTTTTTTAATATCTTCTAGTTTATCCTCTGTTAGTAATGAAGAACAATTATTACTGAAATCCTTCATATTTTCTTGATATCTTCTACTTTCTTCATTTTCTTTTGTTTCTGGAAAAGATTTACAATTTATATCTTGAATTTCTTTTCCATATCTTTTATTATCTTCATTTTCTATCAGTAATTATTAATGTCAAGTTGGTTGATTCTTGACATTTCTACTGGATATACCTGTATATCCTTTTATATAGGGCTATTCACCCTCAAACTCACTCACTGAAAACAATAATGAATAATAAAGGAAGAGGTGTTTATAAATAAATAAATAAAACATAGCTAGAAAGATACCTCCTCTATTTAAATTAAGTATCTCATCAATCATTAAAATTAGTGATATCACAGAATAATATCTTACTTTTAATTTAAATTGAAAACATAAATTGGGGTGGGGCGCGCAACGAAACGAATGTAGTCATGAAATATACAATACAAATAAAAAATTCAAACTATAAAATAAACAACGGCATGAAATGGCACAACAACAACACATGAAGAAAAAAACGAATATAGAATAATTATATTTGTGGTACATTAAAAGTTATCGATATACATATAAAAAAAAACGCTGCGTGGATGGTAACCATCGGTGTTAGTTTCGTGTGACTAGCTGGAAACGAACGGCAGATTTATGGGTGGGGGGAGGCTAACATCAACGCCATCTTTGGTTTATCTGTTTAAACTTAAATTGCGTACAGTTAATCTTAGTTTAGACATAAAAAATTCTTTAGGAAAATAGTTTTTTGTTTGTGTGTGTTTGTCACGATGATTATCCGGAACACACTTCCGAGTGTTCATCCCATGAGGACACCTGGAATTAGAAAAATCACAATCATAATTAATTTGAGTGTGATCAAGGTTAATAAATCGAAATATTCTCTTATTGCTAAATTAAAATATCAGGTGTGGCCACTACACTACTTTCAGAATTAGTGATTTAATAAAATATTAAATATTTTGCTTTTCGTAAAATTTATGACATTTGGCATTTTTATTATTTTTTAAAATTATTATTCGTTATATATAACAACACATAGTTGATGTCTGAGATAATCATTAGATTAAGGTAAAAAATAATAGTAGCAAATACAGTAACTACTATTAAAATTTGAAATCGGCCATAGTTTGGTTGGTATGGGACGCCCGTCCAACCCTCCTCTATTCGAATAGTTTTTTCAATAGTTACAGACGTTTTTCATTGTTGAAACAATTTCAAGAAAAAATTTATCCCATGGAAAAAACTAGGCGAACAAAGGTGGGGTGGGTGGGCGGCCCCTACCAACCTGACAACGCCCGTCCACTATTTCAAACGAGTTGAACTATGCATTACATTATTTTACACATATATTTTTTAATTAGTCTTAAATTAATTAATGACATTAATTTAATCATAGAAAATAACGGATAATAGTGTAGTGCATAGTTCAAGTCGTTTGAAATAGTGGACAGGCATAGTCTGGTTGGTAGGCAACACCCGCCCACCCTACCTTCGTTCACATAGTTTTTTCAATGGATACAGACGTTTTATATTGTTTAAACCATTTCAAGAAGAGTGTTATCCTATGAAAAAACTATGCGAACATAGGTGGGGTGGGCGGGCGGCCCCTACTAACCAAACTATGCCCGTCCACTATTTCAAATGACTTGAACTATGCACTACACTATTATTCGTTATTTTCTATGATTAAATTAATGTCATTAATTAATTTAAGACTAATTAAAAAATATATGTGTAAAATAATGTAATGCATAGTTCAACTCGTTTGAAATAGTGGACGGGCATAGTTTGGTTGGTAAGAGACACCCACCCACCCTACCTTTGTTTGCATAGTTTTCGCATAAGATAACACTCGGCTTGGAATAGTTTAAACAACAGAAAACGTCTGTATCCATTGAAAAAAGTATGCGAGCGAAGGTGGGGTGGGAGGGTGGCCCCTACCAACCAAACTATGCCCGTCCACTATTTTCAAATGATTTGAACTCTACACTACACTGTTATTCATTATTTTTTATGATTTAATTAATTTCATTTATTAATTTACGCCTGATTCGTAAAAAATTTATGAGAAACAATGTAGTGCATAGTTGAAGTCGTTTGAAATAGTGTAACGGAATAGTTTGGTTGGTACGGACCACCCGCCCACCCCACCTATGCTCGCATAGTATTTTTAATTGATACAGACGTTTTATATTGTTTAAACTATTCCAAATAGAGTGGTATCCTATAGAAAAACTATGCGAGCAAAGGTGGGGTGGGTGGGCGGCCCCCACCAACCAAACTATGCCCGTCCACAATTTCAAACGACTTGAACTATGCACTACACTATTATCCGTTATTTTCTATGATTAAATTAATATCATTAATTAATTTAAGACTAATTAAAAAATATATGTGTAAAATAATGTAATGCATAGTTCAAGTCGTTTGAAATAGTGGACGGTCATAGTTTGGTTGGTAGGGGCCACCCGCCCACCCCACCTTTGTTCGCATAGTTTTCCCATAGGATAACACTCGGCTTGGAATAGTTTAAACAATAGAAAACGTCTGTATCCATTGAAAAAACTATGCGAGCAAAGGTGGGGTGGGCGGGTGGTCCCTACCAACCAAACTATGCCCACTACACTATTTCAAACGACTTGAACTACGCACTACATTGTTTTTCATAATTTTTTTACGAATCAGGCGTAAATTAATAAATAATACTTTCTATGATTTGATTAATTTTATTTATTAATTTACGCCTGATTCGTAAAAAAAATATGAAAAACAATGTAGTGCGTAGTTCAAGTCGTTTGAAATAGTGTAGTGGACATAGTTTGGTTGGTAGGGGCCACCCGCCCACCCCACCTTTACTCGCATAGTTTTTTCAATGGATACAGACGTTTTCTATTGTTTAAACTATTCCAAGCCGAGTGTTATCCTATGGGAAAACTATGCGAACAAAGGTGGGGTGGGCGGGTGGCCCCTACCAACCAAACTATGCCCGTCCACTATTCCAAATGACTTGAACTATGCACTACACTATTATCCGTTATTTTCTATGATTAAATTAATATCATTAATTAATTTAAGACTAATTAAAAAATATATGTGTAAAATAATGTAATGCATAGTTCAAGTCGTTTGAAATAGTGGACGGGCATAGTTTGGTTGGTAGGGGCCACCCGCCCACCCCACCTTTGTTCGCATAGTTTTCCCATAGGATAACACTCGGCTTGGAATAGTTTAAACAATAGAAAACGTCTGTATCCATTGAAAAAACTATGCGAGCAAAGGTGGGGTGGGCGGGTGGTCCCTACCAACCAAGCTATGTCCGTTACACTATTTCAAACGACTTGAACTATGCACTACATTGTTGCTTATACATTTTTTTACGAATCAGGCGTAAATTAATAAATAAAATTAATTAAATCATAAAAAGTAACGAATAACAGTGTAGTGTAGAGTTCAAGTCACTTGGAATAGTGGACGGGCATAGTTTGGTTGGTAGGGGGCGAGGGGGGGAAGAGTGTTATCCTATGGGAAAACTATGTGAACAAAGGTTGGGTGGGCGGGTAGCCCCTACCAACCAAACTATGCCCGTCCACTATTCCAAATGACTTGAACTATGCATTACATTATTTTACACATATTTTTTAATTAGTCTTAAATTTATTAATGATATTAATTTAATCATAGAAAATAACAGATAATAGTCTAGTGCATAGTTCAAGCCGTTTGAAATAGTGTATGGGAATAGTTTGGTTGCACTTTTTTTAATCTCTATATATACATAAATACTAAAAACAAAAAAACCTGAAAATGATAGATATATAAGTGTAGCTCAGCTAGTGAGGGTGAATTCACACAATATCTCGAGTGGTTATATACAAAAATTATACAACTAACCCTCTAGTGCATTGCTAATTGACGTGGTGCCGCCTGATGGCGTTTAACTTTCCTCCTAGGAGGTTAGTTGTATAGTTTTTGAAACTAATAATTTTCTTTTTTGATTTAACTCAATTAATTATGTTTATTATTTGTAAATACCTGGCATTCTCTACTGCAGTACCACTGATTCCCACAGCCCGCACACACGAACTGTGCACACTTTTGATTGCAGCCCTGACACTGCGGCACCTCGTCGCCGGTGTCGGAGTTGTTGTCAGCGCGAGGGTCCACCATTTCACCGCCTTCGTCTATAACGAGACGGTCGACGCTGTCTTCTGCTTCATCTTCTTCCTGTAAATAAAAACAAAAACATATTATCATCACAATTGCTCTAGCTGTTATGAGCATTGTGTATTGGGGTATGTTTGTATTTCTTGAGAGGTAGCTGATAGCCTTATAAAGATAGTTGTTTTTTATTTTGTTTTTATTCGAACACTATTTTTGTAATGATAATAAAATAAAGACCTTTATTTGGTAATAAAGGTCTTTATATTTTATTATCATCACAAAAATAGTATTCGAATTAAAACAAAATAAAAAATAACTATCTTTATAAGGCTATCAGTTGTGAGGCGGGAAAGAGGAGTTTAACCACCCGGTATTAATCTTAACTTCACAGAAATTTGGCAATAAAGATCTTTATTTTATTATCATCACAAAAATAGTATTCCAATAAAAACAAAATAAAAAATAACTATCTTTATAGGACTATCAGCTGTGAGGCGGGAAAGAGGAGTTTAATCATCCGGTATTAATCTTAACTTCACAGAAACCCTATGAAAACTGTGATTTGCGAAAATTCGCTGCGATGGGGTTTGAACTCACGCTCCCCAATGCTCAGTACGAAACGGATGACGCCTCTAACCACTCAGTCATTGAACTGAGTGCCTTAATATAAATAATTTACTGATCTGGGTAATAAATCATATTTCAAGTAACCATGCTGTTTCTGTTTTGAGATGGACATGTAATTTTTCTTACCGTTTGACTTTTTCTTTTCGGTGGCGCCTCGAATTCAGTGCCCACCGGTGTAATCGTGATTTCGTTTCTGGCCTATAAAAACAAAAACAAAATAAAAATCATTTAATATGAATTATTGAAAATTTAGAATAGTTGATGCAAATTTTTTTATAAATGGTCATTTCAATCTGGAGTCCCTGCATCCCGCAATTGAATCACATTTAGTTACTGTATATGTGAATGAAACTTGCAGTAGATTCAATCGAAATAAAGTCTAGGATTTTACATACTTTTCTTGATATATATATATATATATATATATATATATATATATATATATATATATATATATATACCATAGATATACCATACGCAGAATCTTCCCCTTTTCAAAACAAATCAAATGTGACTTACACCACCTTCATTCGCATCTTTGCTGTTTTGTATCAATATACATATGTTGATTGTGCTCTTAAGAAGCTTAAAAATAATTAGAATTTCTTGTATTGAAATTGATTTGCTATAGTATAATTTGCTTACCCTATTGCTGCTTAATATGTCCGAAATCGACACGTTCGCGGCCGATTTCGAGCTGCCATTTGAGCTATACTGTGGCGGTGTGTTGTTCTGCTTATGTTGGGGGGCGGTAACGCACCGCTCCGGGGCGGTGAGTAGCCGTGCGAGGGTGGGACTGAATGCACTTTTGTTGTCCGGCTGCGAGGGTTTCGTGGTTTGGTTCTGTAAATTATGATCATATTAATTTTTCTTCATACTTATAAGTAACATCAAATAAAAACTAATGTTTTTTGTTTGTATTGACAACAATTGAGAGCAGCTCATAACTTAAGTCTGGTTGATTATTGCAACTAAAACGTTCAGAATGAGTATAAATAGATACTTATTAAAACATATATAAAAAAAGACCTTTATTCCCTCAGCCCCTCCACATCACAAACCTCAACAAAAATATACAAAAATAAAATTTATAAGATTCGCCTTGTGCTGATATTTCAAGCACTGATGGAATATTATTCCCTAGAGGGCACTGCCCGGTGATCCTGATGACATAAGCATGTTGACGGTTATTACCATATGCGTGTGCATTGCTAATTGATGTGGTGCCGCCAGATGGCGTTTAACTTTCTTCCTAGGGGGTTAGTTGTATCATTTTATTGTATGAATAACAAAATATTTTAATAAACATTTGAAATACTTTTACACTAAAGCTGATTTGAAGATAAATATCAAAAACCTTTTTCTTTATCGCGAGCAGAAAAACACAGAAGTTTCAATAAATGAAAAACGAAACCCAGTTCAATGGCCGAGTGTTTAGTGTTTAGTTTGTGTGTGTGTGTGTGTCTGTCTATGTCTGTCTGTGTGTGTGTCTGTCTATATCTGTCTGTGTGTGTGTCTGTCTATGTCTGTCTGTCTGTCTGTCTGCTTTTGTGTGTATTCGCGCGCGCGTGTGTGTGTGTGTGCGTCTGTGGCATTGAACTGATAGCCCTATATAAATACAAGTATAAGTATGTGTCTGTGTCTGTCTGTCTGTCTGCTTTTGTGTGTGAACGCGGGCGCGCGTGTGTGTTTGTGTGTGTGTGTGTGTCTGTCTGTCTGCTTTTGTGTGTGATCGCGGGCGCGCGTGTGTGTGTGTGTGTGTGTGTGTGTGTCTGTCTATGTCTGTCTGTGTGTGTGTCTGTCTATATCTGTCTGTGTGTGTGTCTGTCTATGTCTGTCTGTCTGTCTGTCTGCTTTTGTGTGTGCTCGCGCGCGCGTGTGTATGTGTGTGCGTCTGTGGCATTAAACTGATAGCCCTATATAAATACAAGTATTCTAGCTCTCTATTTTGGCGACTTTTTTTTTTGAAAATGTCTGTGTGTGTGTCTGTCTCTGTGTATGTGTCTGCACCCTTGGTCTGATGAAACGGGGTTATAGCCCAATAGTGATAACAGTTTTTTATCTCTTTATTTTCTTTTCTTTCTTTGCGTTCCATGACTTTTCTAGTCGATTATTTTTGGAAAATGTCTGTATGTGTGTGTATGCATGCGTGTGTGTATGTGCGTCTGTAAACAAAAATGTGGGAAATCGATTGCATGGACCGAAACCAAATTTCGAAATGGAATTAGTTATCTCTACCACACAAACCCGGCTGTAATTTAGCGAGCATAATTAGGACAGCTAAAACTAACTAAATGTGCTGGTGTAAGTTACATTAGAACAGTAACTGCAACTTTAACACTTCAAGCCTTTTGTTTACTGTGTTGTGTGGCTACCTTAGTAAGAATGCCATGTAGCAGTGAATTGGTGGGTGGCGTCGTCGTGGACACCGGATGCACAGTCACCTCCGGATACGGAGGCGGCGCCTTCATGGTGTTCTGCAACAGCTCCTTGTCGCTTTGCGAGAGCTTCGCGAATTCCATCAGGATGTCTTTAAAGGACGTCGTCTCGTGGTGTTCGTTTGTGCTCAGAGGCGGTTGCATGTCTTGATTGACCTGATAGGACAAGAGCAGAACGGGTTGAATAATCACTCTACCACATGCATTCCAAAAGAAACAAGCGAAATTTTGTAGGTAGAAGCATTATCAGGTATTTAATTGGGAGGAAAACGTTCTCATAATTTTATAATTGTCTAATCTAGGGGAATTCACGACTGTTAAGCTTTTCGTCATCATTAGAAGGAACTCTCAAAATATAACCTACAACACTCTCTTGCGTATCGGCAACGGCAAATAGAACAATAGACAATAATCTCGTAGCAGGACAGAGTGATAAACGAAAGGCGCTAAAGTTAAACTTGTGGTATTATTAATGGTAATTTTTGAAACTCTATATTACATTCTTCGAAAAAGTAGTGTTTATCTCAGTTAAGCTTATTTATTATATTATTATTAACTCACCGACTCCATAGCGCTCAAGAGCATCCCCAAATCGTTATTGGATTCCAATGCAGCAGCATTGTGTCGCACTTGTGATCCCGAACCTAGTGCCATACTCGAAATATTCATAACACTCGTCCGCGTCGCCTCGTTCCCCATAAACCCGCGAATCCGCCGCCCCCGCCGCGGCACCGCCTCGGGGTGCCGCTGCCGGTAATCCGCTATAATCGATTGCACATCCCGCACCGGACGCTGTTTGCCACATTTTGAATCACCGCCATGTCCATTCATTAAACTCTGTACGAGTTTGTGTCGGTTTAAATCGGGTCTTCTACGGTGCTGTTGGTGTTGGCTACTGCTGGTGGTACGTTGTCCATTCGAGGGCTCGCTTTCAGAAATTTCGAGTCCGTTACTCAGCAAGCAGACTTGTTTCTGTCGCTGGATGCGCTCTAATAGTTCTTCTTTGAGTTTTTTCTCGTGAATTATACTATTCCATTCGCGTTCCTTTTCTTTAGCGAGATCCGCGAGGTTTTGTATTTCCGTTACTAGTTGCTCGGTTTGGGTTTGGATCTGATCGAAATTCGCCATGTCTAGGCTTTCAGTACACTCCGTGAGGATACGATTGCGTAAACTGAAGTCTTCTTGCAGCTCGTTTTTGAGTTTTTTCGAGGGGGCCGGGTCTGAGTCGGGTTTTCGTTTGGTCGGGCTTATGTCTGGTTTGGACTCTGATGGTTCGTCTTCGTCGTCAGCTGCGGATGGGTTGGCTTCATCTTCGGACTTTAGGTGTAGCGACGCGTTGTCGTCTTCACTTGGTGGGTTGTTTTTGGCGTCGTTTTGGGAAGTCGGTTCACTTTGGGGGATATGTTTGCGGTCATCGTCCGCCTCCGTGGGGTTGCTGTCTTCGATATCAGTCCGTTGGTCGGCGTGACCGGGCGAGGAGGGTTGCTGCTGGGCGTCGCAACCTTCGCCCACGTCCTCCATCACGTGCATCTTGTTTAAACTGAAACAAATAATATATAATATAATAATAATTTATTTCTATCAAATTTATAATATATTTATTCTTATATGGGCGCCGGAATTATAATAATAACTTATTTCTATCAAATTTATAATATATGTTTTCTTACATGGGCGCCGGAAGGAATCAAAACAGAAGGGTTTAGTCTATACTTATAAAACTAAAATTATTTCGACCACATATTACATTCGATTCTAAAAATGTAAATTTATTATTAAATATCTGTTGTGGGCACACTACACGATTTTCCGAATTACATTGACAATATTCACTTTTTAATGTTTTTTAACATTTTTGGCCCATTTTTGAGAGAACTCAACATTTGATATATCGCGAACAATGTTGGAAATTGACTGCTCTTGACGTTTCAAAACTATTATAGTCAAAATAGACTATTTGTGGAAAATATCTGTGTGGTTGTGAATGTGTATGTATGTCTGTCTGTGAACAAAATTCCGAGAAACCGGCCCAACGTATCGTGAACAATTTTGGAAAACGTCTTTGACTTTTCTTGACGTTTCAAAACTACTACAGTCGAAATATACTATTTGTGGAAAATGTCTATGTGTTTGTGTATTTGTATGTATGTCTGTCTGTCAACAAAATTCCGGGAAAACGGCCCAATGAATCGCGAATAATTTTGGAAATCGTCGTTGACTTTTCTTGACGTTTTAAATCTAATACAGTCGATATAGACTATTTGTGGAAAATGTCCGTGTGTTTGTGTATGCGTATGTATGTATGTCTGTCTGTGAAAAAAATTCACGGCCCAACGTGTCGTGAACAATTTTGGAAATCGTCTTAGAGTTTTATTGACGTTTTAAAACTAATATATTCGAAATGAACTATTTGTAGAAAATGTCTGTGTGTATGTGTATGTATGTCTGTCTGTAAACAAAACTCCGGGAAAGCGGCCCAACGTATCGTGAACAATTTTAGAAAACGTTTTTGAGTTTTCTTGACGTTTCAAAACTAATTCAGTCGAAATAGACTATTTGTGGAAACTGTCTGTATGTTTGTGTATATGTATGTATGTCTGTCTGTGAACAAATTTCCGGGAAAACGACCCAACGTACCGTAAATAATTTTGGAAATCGTCTTTGATTTTACTTGACGTGTCAAAACTAATACAGTCGAAACAGACTATTTGTGGAAACTGTCTGTATCTTTGTGTATGTGTATGTATGTCTGTCTGTGAACAAAATTCCGGGAAAACGGTCGAACGTATCGTGAACAATTTTAAAAATCGTCTTTGAGTTTTCTTGACGTTTTAAAACTAATATAGTCGAAATATAATATTTGTGGAAAATGTCTGTATGTTTGTGTATGTGTATGTATGTTTGTCTGTGAACCAAATTCCGGTAAAACAGCCCAACGAACCGCGAACAATTTTGGAAATTGGCTTTGACTTTTCTTTTTAGTTGAAATAGAGAATAATAATAATAATAATAATAGTCTTTATTGCCAATAAATGAATCGTTTACAAAACATTCAAGTGACATTAAATCTGAAAACATTGTTAGACCTAACAATATATAATAAGTATGATAAAGTATTTAGACCGTTTATTATAACAGTCATTCTTATAAGCTAATTTGCATAAATTGGCTATTAATAACTTAGCTAAATTAGTTTTAAAAAAAACTTTTATCTTTATTCAGCCATGAGACTTTTCCGCCGGTCAGGGGAGAAGCCGAGAGGAGTTAAATCACCCGGTATTTGCCTTAACTTCACAGAAAACCTCTAAAAAAAACTGTGATAAGTTATTTCCGAAAATTCTCCCTGATGGGGTTCGAACTCAGGCTCCACAATGCTCAGTACGAGACGGACGACACCTCTTTAACTACTCGGCCACTGAGCTGGGTAATTAATTTAATCTTTTAAAAAATTCCCCAAGTATTTTATTTTTAATCGATTATAATTTAATAACATTTTAAATATTTATCACCACATTGTAAAATTATGTCTCACCCAAAAAAAAAAAATGTATATCGCTATCAGGCTTCGAATAACTATCAAACACTTTCAATTGAAACCACAATTCACAACTATTATCTTGGAAATTGCATTTGAAATCGAGAGTGAAATCGATAGCGTGTGCAAAGTGCGTAGGTGACTAATATGTAAATGCCGCGTGCGCCTCTTTCTCTTTGTCGCTCTCGCGCTGCTGCGGCGGCGGGCAGTTCATTCGCCCCGCGGGTCTGTGACCGACGAACGTCGACCCAATTAACGACCGCCCCCCCTCCTCCTTCTACGTCCCGCACACGCGCGCGCGTCGGCTAATTATAAAGTCAGCCTTTTTATAAAACGCCTAATTGTTGAACTGTGATGTACCTTTCTAATACTAGATGACACTATAGTGTACAAACAGTGCAGGATTTACGTATAAGCTACACAAGCTATAGCTGAGGGCCCCAAAAAAATTGTCTGAGTGAACAAGCTAGAGTTCTATAACTATAATTTTATAAAACTTTTGTATTTGTTATTTTTTACAATTTGTACTTCTGTACCAAATTACATGACTTATTCCATTTTTTAATTTATTTCTACATTTTCTTTTTTTTTTAAAGAAAACTCGATATTTACTCCTCATTTTCGTAAAATTTTCCATGTTTTCTTCAATTTTCCAACAACTTCCCACATTTTCTCCAATTTTCAAACATTTTCCCACATTTTCTCTAATTTTCAAACATTTTCCCACATTTTCTTCAATTTTCCAGCAACTTCCCAACACATTTTCTCCAATTTTCAAACAGTTTCCCACATTTTCTACAATTTTCCAACAACTTCCCACATTTGCTCCAATTTTCAAACATTTTCCCACATTTTCTTCAATTTTCCAGCAACTTCCCAACACATTTTCTCCAATTTTCAAACAGTTTCCCACATTTTCTCCAATTTTCCAACAACTTCCCACATTTTCTCCAATTTTCAAACATTTTCCCACATTTTCTTAAATTTTCCAGCAACTTTCCACCACATTTTCTCCAATTTTCAAACATTTTCCCACATTTTCACCAATTTTCCAACAACTTCCCACATTTTCTCCAATTTTCAAACATTTTCCCACATTTTCTCTAATTTTCAAACTTTTTCCCACATTTTCTTCAATTTTCCAGCAACTTTCCACCACATTTTCTCCAATTTTCCAACAACTTCCCACATTTTCTCCAATTTTCAAACATTTTCCCACATTTTCTCCAATTTTCCAACAACTTCCCACATTTTCTCCAATTTTCAAACATTTTCCCACATTTTCTTCAATTTTCCAGCAACTTTCCACCACATTTTCTCCAATTTTCAAACATTTTCCCACATTTTCACCAATTTTCCCGCAACTTCCCACATTTTCTCCAATTTTCAAACATTTTCCCACATTTTCTTCAATTTTCCAGCAACTTTCCACCACATTTTCTCCAATTTTCAAACATTTTCCCACATTTTCTCCAATTTTCCAGCAACTTCCCACATTTTCTCCAATTTTCAAACATTTTCCCACATTTTCTTCAATTATCCAGCAACTTCCCACATTTTCTCCAATTTTCAAACATTTTCCCACATTTTCTCCAATTTTCCAACAACTTCCCACATTTTCTCCAATTTTCCAGCAACTTCCCACATTTTCTCCAATTTTCAAACATTTTCCCACATTTTCTTCAATTATCCAGCAACTTCCCACATTTTCTCCAATTTTCAAACATTTTCCCACATTTTCTCCAATTTTCCAACAACTTCCCACATTTTCTCCAATTTTCAAACATTTTCCCACATTTTCTCCAATTTTCAAACATTTTCTCCAATTTTCCAACAACTTCCCACATTTTCAAACATTTTTCTACATTTTCTCCAATTTTCCAACAACTTCCCAACACATTTTCTCCAATTTTCAAACATTTCCCCACATTTTCTTCAATTTTCCAACAACTTCCCACATTTTCCAATATTTTCACAAATTTTCGCACATTTTCATTTCCTGCAGTAATGAAAACATTAACCATTTTCGGTTAAAGATGCGCCGCGACTTTTGAGTACCTTTCTCACGATATAATAAATAAAGATTCATCTATTATTGTAATTAAATATCGTTCTCTTTCACCTAATACATAATGAAAGACAAAAAGAATGCAATTTACTCATTTGACCAAGTTTCACTGGTATGCCATGTAGTATCAAAATCCATATGATCTTGAGCCCCCATATAATTCCATCCTGTCGATAAATTATTTTTCACCGCTATTCTCTTTTTGGGCTGCTGTTTTTTGCCTGCACACACCGTGCAACATTTAATAAAAATTTCCACTGCAGGTCGAGGAATCGAATATTTCGGTTTGAGACAAGTTAGCATTTTATCGCGCCCTCCATGCTTGCTAGTTACATGAATGTCTAGTAAAATATCGTAAAAACTCTCGTATGGCACTATAATTGTTATTTCACCATTTTTCGCGGATTTTTTCTTTATAATTGTAACCTCTCCATTTATTTCGGCCGTTTTATATATACGTGAAAAATAATACTGTTCATTCGATCTTCTATCGCCTTTTTCTTGTGCTAGATTACTCGTTGATAGCAGTTCGATAATTTCTTCTATTCTAGCCATAGTCCATGGTCTCTTAATACTTTTCTCATGTGCTAGAACAAAAAATATGTTTCCTATTTTTCGAGTGGAAAAATACTAGTGATTTAAAAAAAATTATAAGGTTACTATTTTTATTTCTATTTGTATTTTTATGTATTTTTATTGTGGTTGGTGGTATTGAAGAGTTTTTTTGTGGGGAAATGCCAATAAAGGTTTATTGTACTATTTTTCACTAAATCACTTTTTAAAACGCAATTCATAAATGAATTTATTTAATTATTATTTAAGATTTTTTAGATGTTTTTAAGATTCTACAGCTGGTAGTATTTATTCGGTTACTTACCGGCATAAAACGTCCGCAGTTCACTATAGTACATTTCTTTATTAACAAATATATTGATATCATGTGAATCTTCTAACATCTTGAAACGTGTGTTTCAAATGAGTTGAGCACGGTCTAAAAATATGAATAACCTAGTTGCAGGTTTATGCACTGCACCGCCCGACACCAGCGCAGTCGTATTACAAAACGCCTGAACGCCGACGTGTGTCTGGTATATTCAAGGCTCATTCTAAAGCGCGGCGCGCGCACAATTAATTTTTATATAGTTGCGTCGACCAGTCGGCGATTCATCAATAAATAATCAGTCGAATTGTAATATGCTACAATAGCGTTGCAGTTTGCATAGTCATTTAAGTTTAAACAATGAGTACTTTTATAAAAAAGACTTAATTTATAGACGTCAGTATACATACTTAATCAATAAACACAGTATCGCGTGATAAATGTGGAAATCCTATAGCTAATGACCAGGGCCGTAACTACGCAAGGGCAACTGGGGAACGTGTAAATAAATGGGGGGCCTAGAAAGATCGTAATAATTAGCATTATATAAAAAAAAAATCGATAATTTTTTATGGGGGCACGCATTCCCCCGTCTCAAAACTCAAAAAAAACAACAAGAAAATACACATTTCTAGAGATATCTTTCTTGATTGTTATCTTACAGTCTTCAATCACACACCAATTGAAAGATAATTTAATTATCTTTCAACATAGATACGTTTTCGATATAATTACTAACTGATTTGGTTGGTAACTATTATTCTATTTCTATTTTATTGTACAAATTGAAATGTTACAACATTTCTAGAGATATATTTCTTGATTGTTATCTCACAGTCTTCAATCACACACCAATTGAAAGATAATTTAATTATCTTTCAAAATAGATAAGTTTTCGATATAATTATTAACTGATTTGGTTGGTAACTATTATTTTATTTCTATTTTCTTGTACAAATTGAAATGTTACAACATTTCTAGAGATATCTTTCTTGATTGTTATCTTACAGGCTTCAATCACACACCAATTGAAAGATAATTTAATTATCTTTCAACATAGATATGTTTTCGATATAATTACTAACTGATTTAGTTGGTAACTATTATTCTATTTCTATTTTCTTGTACAAATTCAAATGTTACAACATTTCTAGAGATATCTTTCTTGATTGTTATCACACAGGCTTCAATCACACACCAATTGAAAGATAATTTAATTATCTTTCAACATAGATATGTTTTCGATATAATTACTAACTGATTTAGTTGGTAACTATTATTCTATTTCTATTTTCTTGTACAAATTGAAATGTTACAACATTTCTAGATATATCTTTCTTGATTGTTATCTTACAGTCTTCAATCACACACCAATTGAAAGATAATTTAATTATCTTTCAAAATAGATACGTTTTTGATATAATTACTAACTGATTTGGTTGGTAACTATTATTCTATTTCTATTTTCTTGTACAAATTGAAATGTTACAACATTTCTAGAGATATCTTTCTTGATTGTTATCTTACAGTCTTCAATCACACACCAATTGAAAGATAATTTAATTATCTTTCAACATAGATACGTTTTCGATATAATTACTAACTGATTTGGTTTGGTAACTATTATTCTATTTCTATTTTCTTGTACAAATTGAAATGTTACAACATTTCTAGAGATATCTTTCTTGATTGTTATCTCACAGGCTTCAATCACACACCAATTGAAAGATAATTTAATTATCTTTCAACATAGATACGTTTTCGATATAATTACTAACTGATTTGGTTTGGTAACTATTATTCTATTTCTATTTTCTTGTACAAATTGAAATGTTACAACATTTCTAGAGATATCTTTCTTGATTGTTATCTCACAGGCTTCAATCACACACCAATTGAAAGATAATTTAATTATCTTTCAACATAGATATGCTTTCGATATAATTACTAACTGATTTAGTTGGTAACTATTATTCTATTTCTATTTTCTTGTACAAATTGAAATGTTACAACATTTCTAGAGATATCTTTCTTGCTTGTTATCTTACAGTCTTCAATCACACACCAATTGAAAGATAATTTAATAATCTTTCAACATAGATACGTTTTCGATATAATTACTAACTGTTTTGGTTGGTAACTATTATTCTATTTCTATTTTCTTGTACAAATTGAGTTTAATCACCCAGTATTTACCTAAACTTCACAGAAAACCTCTTAAAAACTGTGAAAGGTGATTTGCTAACTCAGGCTCCTCATTGCTTCGTAAGAGACGAACGTCGTCTCTAACCACTCGGCCACGGAGCAGAGTTAACATTTATATATTATCAATTTAGTTAATTTCAAAGCTCTATAAAAAGATATATTAGCTGACTACAATTATAGATTTTTTGTATGCAAGCGTCATAGATGTCGCTGGGCTCAACTTACTCCAGCGGGAGCCCTCCGTTGGCGCGTCTCCGTTTCTGCGCGGCGGGCACCAGCCCAACAGCCAGCAAAATAGCTATCGCGCTACTACTATCCGCGTCCGCCGCCTCCACGAGCACGCGCGCCCGTTTCCTCGCCGGCAAACTAGTATCAGGCACCGAGCCCTTTCGGAGGCGGCAGCGCGTCGGCAGGCCCAGTAGCTCGTGCTGGACGTCGCGCTCGTAGCAGGCGGCGCTGAAGTGGCGCGAGCAGACGCGCGCCGTCGAGCAGTTCTGCACGTGCCGGCCGCACGCCCGGATCCACAGCAGTCGGGTCACGTCGTCCCCCGGGAAGCGGTGGTAGCGCACCGGCCCGCCCTTCGTCTTCCTGTGCGTGTTATTGCAGCCGGCGATGGCGCACTGCGGCATGATCACAACTTCATAGTTTCGGAGCTCACACACACACACGCGCGCGCGAGAGAGACTACTCGGGTGCGAACTTCAACCGCCTCTGGTGCTAGTCCTGCTGCAACTGCCGCACCCCGCCAGCAATGTGAGCACCGGTGACGTCACTCGGCGGCGTCTACGGACGCCCCCACCACCCATCGATTTTGTAACTACATCCCGCAGGAACATACGCACACTCGCACACACACTAATTCTCCCCCTTTTTGCAGCACAAATTAATCGGGAAGAGTTTGACACAAAGCTTCCTACATTTAAGTGTAACTGGGCTAATCAAATTTGAGTAAAAAAAAACTTTTATCTCTCAGCCATATGGTAATAACATCAGGATTACCGAATAGTGCCCTCTATTGAGATAATATTCCAACAGAATGTTTAACATATCCTCACAAAACCCATCTTATAATATATATATATATATATATATATATATATATATATATATATATATATATATATATACTATAACTCCTAGAAATCTGCATATCTAGATTTCGATCTTGTTAGATCCAATGAGTGTAGTCATAGCTAGTGAGGATGAATTCATCCAATATTTCGAGTGGTTATATACTAAGTAATAGAACTTTCTCTCCGCAGAGAAAGTTTAACGCCATCTGGCGACACCACATCAATTAACAACGCATACCCATATGGTAATATCCGTCAACATGCCATTAGGATTACTGAGTAGTGCCCTCTAGTAAAATAATATTCCAACAGTATGTTTGTGATATCAGTACATATATAACTATGTTTATCTTCATCCTCATCATTGAATAGTATATTTATTTCAATTTTCATGTTTTCTAAGCTTTATTTTACATTCAACTCCGCCAGGGTATATGTACCTTCAGTCATATCCTGCTGGTCCCAAGCCCAGATAAAGGAGGAGGGTTGGACGGATCCATTAGGCCCATTCCGTAAAATATATATGAAGAAATAAAAATAGTGGATTTAAACGCCATCTGGCGGCACCACATCAATTAACAATGCACCAATGCCTAGCTATGGTTCGCAGCTAATTGTCAAATTTGGTCGTAATATATTGTGCCCCTTTTCTCGGAATTTTGTTCACAGACAGACATCCATACACACACATCGCAAAAATCGGGTATATTTCGACTATTTTCGGCATATACATATCTACAATTGAATTTTTTTTTCTTCTAATTTGTTGGCCACAACAATACCTTCCTTCTAGTGTAGTTTTTTATCCTTATTTACCATAATTTACAAAATTTTCATTTTGGAATTAAATTTCTTGTAAATTATGTGAATGGCCAGTTTCTATGTTCATTAACTCTGCATAATTATCCTCACGATGCTCGAAATTAAACGAGCGAAATATTGATATATTATAAAAGGAGTTTCACTGCCCTCGCTCGTTCCCGAAAATAACTTATACATAACTATCTTTCGGCGAAAAAATACAATTATATATATATATATAATTGTATTTTTTCGCCGAAATATATATATATATATATATATATATATATATATATATATATATATATTATTTCTTTTCGAATCATAGAAATATATATATATATATATATATATATATATATATATATATATATATATATATATATATCGATGATTCGAAAAGAAATAATAGTTGGAAATTAAATTGATATTAAAAGCTGCAATTCAAAAATATTAGTATTTGAGAATTTTCTCTCTAATATTACTAATTAATTTTGTAATTCCATAAATTAGCTTACTCTGTTTAAATAATGTTGACTATGTATAGCAAAAGAAATCATTAATAATTTGTGTGTATAAACATCTACTTGTATATTGAGTGATATGTATTTTTTCAATCAAAATGTAAAACCAGTGTTATTCCTGCTGGTAAAAAGAAAACACTCGAAACGCATTTCGAAATGTTTGCATAAAAATTATTACGGGCGCGACGATTTCATTATCAGACTGTTTTGATAAGATAAAAGGCCTCGCCGTGCACTACACCTCGGTGCAGCTAGTGCTGCGCCCTTGTGCCACTTGGCGTACCGCCTCCCGCGC